>JAZDUA010000064.1:4490000-5020342 GCA_038098605.1 Gryllus longicercus | reverse complement strand
TATATAGACATACTAGGAATATCAATGTTCCAAAACTAAATAGCAAATATTTAATGGCAAGCAGCCTCTTCCTTGGAGCCTTGCTGTTGTGCATCATCGGCTATGATGTAAGCAGTTATATGCCAACTATGAGAAAACAGTTCATTCATGCAATATGAGAACAAGAGGAAGATTCCAATCAAATATTTGAATTTTTCAGTCATAATGGACACAGTTTTCAATGTTTTTGGGTTTTTTGGGTAACTAAGCAATAGTCAACTCTCACAACGCCAGAAACTGACTAGTTTTGTTACAGTTGCTGCATGCACTGGAAATTAGTATTATAAATAATAAAATGCTTTCAATAAAGGGGGAGTTGCTGCTCCGGTACACCATGATTCCGGAATATATTACAAACAAACTTAAAGTGCTTAATGAGTAAAAAAAAATTTTTTAATTAAAAAAAATATTATTATTAAAATTAATTGAGTAAAAAATTACTTTAAGGAATTGGGACAGAAAATATGAACAAGCTATATTAAAAATAATGGTAGCAAAAAATGTGCTAATGACAGTCTGAAGTGTGTTTTCTGAAGTTGAATTCTGTTATGTGCGTAATGTTTCCTCCCTACCATCAAGTAAAGAGAAATATCCTCAATAATGACATCTTTTTAATATTTTAAATGTGCCACAGGAAGTAACATCTATTGACTAATGGGGGGAGTCACCACATTAATACTTAAAAATATTAAAACAATTGTTATACATTTTGTTAAGCAACTTTTTTTTTAAGAACTGCATAACATACTATCACTATCATACTGAAAAACATACTGCCAAATGAATTAAATGTATTCTGTAATCAACAAATTTTTATTACCATATTCCAATAGATAATAGGGTGCTCATCTACAAATTTAGGTTGTGTGAGGCATGAATCTCCTTCATGCTGTAGAATGTTCTCCAATTCTTTCCGCAAAACCAGAGGATTCAGATATGGTACAGACATAGCTTCCAAAGCTATGGGCTGTGCCTCCGCATCCCCCTCACCCACCTCTGCTTCTCCAGGCAGCTGTTCCTGTAAACAAATTATTATTATTACTATCATTATCATTAGCATCATCATTGAGTATTATTATTATTATTATTATTATTATTATTATTATTATTATTATTATTATTATTATTATTATTATTATTATTATTATTATTATTATTATTTGAACTGAATTTGATTAATTAGATATCATTGTATGATGTCTCCCTCCTTGAGAAAACATTGGAGAGAGACATCATTGTTCCCTAAAGAATCAGGTACAGAATTTTCTGAATGCTGAGCTTGAATATTAGAGATTAAATACATGGAATAGAGGTAGTGTGCCAAAGATGGAGGTAAGGTATGAATTGACAGAGGAAGGAGAGGAAGTGGTAGAGTCCACGGTTCATCCTTCTTTGGACAGTTTGATGTTTCCTGCCAGAAAAGTATTAATTTCTACATACCAAGAACAATAGGAACCTTATTTATGATTCCAATTTTTTTAAATGTTCAAATCTAAGAATCCTAATCAAGAAAATTGGAAACAAAAACTTTGCACAAATATTCTAATGATTTATTCATACCAAGGTGCATAAACAATTAACAATGATTGTCTTTATTTATTTCACTTCTCAATTCATCTCTCCCTGGAATTTTGAATGCCCTCCCCTGAAAAAAAATTGCTGATTCTCACCTTGCATGAAGGTGAACAATCAAACAATCCAGGAATATGAAATTTTACACATCATGGAACTAAAATTGGTGATTATGAAGATTAAAAACATGAAAGTCCCAGAAATAAATGAAATTCCGATGGAACTATTTCAATATGAAGGAAGGACCTTAAGAGAATGCTAATAGACTTTTTACAAATTATACTCCAAACTTTTTATTGTCATTTAATGAAGAATAGGAAATTGGAATATACAGCCTCAAAAGAAAAGACAAGTGTAGTGCTAACCGTACACAATTATTATTGCTACAACACATACTTACTTGGATTATCTGTAACAGATTCATAATATTACAATACTATCTGCACCTACAAAAGGGTTTCCAATTAGCAAAAACCTTTGCGAACATTGGAATTCAAATTCAGTATTTAAGATTTTGCAAGCACTTAACTTAACCACACCTTCAAACTGTAGAGTGGGTGTACTATGATTCCTATGATTCAAAAGAAAGTTCAACATAAGCATTTTTGGAAATTCAGACTTTTCTCTATACAGTAGAACCCTGGTCCCCGAACTAATGGGGGTGTGGTGTTTCAATTCGGAAATGTTCGGATTATCTAAAAAAATGTACCGTACATATACAAATACATCTATCGGCTTTCCAGACAATGCAACATAACATGCAATGTAAGAAAATGGCAACGTAGCATAGTGATCGCATCATCAAACAGATTCAGTTCCTTAGGGCAAAAGAAGATGACTGGTTTTGCAAGTTCCTCTAAGGGAAAATTTCTGCTACATAAACATGTGATATACACCATAGTTACCAGTGTTAAAAACGTTTTATTTCGACATCTTATGTTTCAGTAATTAGTTGTTCAGTTCTACAGTAATTATAAAATTCTTTCTTTACTCTACAAATAAGCAAATTATTTATTTTGTTTATTTTTCCTCCATCCTGAATTATGTTAGGATTATCTGAAATTTTGGATTTGCGAGGTTCAGATTAGCGAGGTTCTACTGTACTACGTTCAGTATTTTGAATGCATACGAGAATATAAGCATCTCTATCTCTCACAATGTAGTTGCAGAAGGTCATTAAAAAATTATAATTTTTTGCAATAATTAGAAAGTTAAAAGCTTTTAATGAAAATCAGAAACCCATCATTTTTATAAGACTAATTTGCTCTACTTAAGTAAAAAATTTCAACATAAATTTTGTAGCTACTTTTGAAATAAATTCCAAGAATTTTGTAGGGGTTTCATGTAAAGTAACCTCAAACATTATGAGATCCCAAATTCGCACAGTTTGAGCACGCAGCACTACATAACTTTCTCTATACTAGATATACAGAAAAGTAAAATTCAAGTCAACCAATACAATTTTCTTTTACTATTATTATTTTTTTAATGTTTTAACTGTAGCACATCCATATCCTCATTAATATTTAGAAGCATTTTGGGAGAGGCATTCCCCTAAACTTAAATTCACAACACACCATCAAAACCAATGTTTCAGTGGCTCAGAAACAAGAATTTGACAGCATGAAGACACAAAAGAACTGAAAGATAATCTTGAAATTTCTATGTTACAAGACAGGAATCACAAGACTAAACCAACAAAAAACAAAAACATAACAAAGGCACCCAAGAGAAAGAATATAGTAGAAGTAATAAAAGAGAACCAAAAGAGATGACTCACCTAAGTCGACAGAATAACATGGAGAAAATTGTCAAATAATGCACTGAAGTATAAGCCAATTGGATGAAGAAGGACAGTAAGACTAAAGAAGTGCATCAGTTAGGAATGCCTGGAGAAATAATCATTGGGTCTACTGATCAAAGGGGATCAGGGAAACATGCCTAGTATATGCTCATTCTTTTGACAGCTCCTCTAAAATTTCCCCTCCCCAAAACTGCCAATAATAAATGTGCTTATAGGAGATTTTGAGAAACATGAAGCTTGAAACACTTCACATAATCTTTGCAGCTTCAAAAATCTTAAGGTGGTGCCAAACATGCAGCATTGCATTCAACAAGTACTAAATGAATGCTCCCTGAATCCTTATGGGGTTAAGTAGTTTACTCTTTGCTGAGTGCCAAACATCCTGTGCTCCATCTACTCAAAGCATATTGATCTTATGTGACATATCAAAGGAAGCAAACATTTGCAGAGGAATTCGGGATCCAGTGAGCAGTCACTAAGAGCTTGTCATTTTCTGCAAGTGCACTGTTGCTTTTAAATTCTCTACTGATCTTCATAAAGTCTTTCTTGAAATATTACATTTACAAATTACATTTCCATTTCATTCCAGAATAAAACTTTCAGATTCTTAAAAAGATCAAAAGACACCCAAAAAATATCCAAAGTGAAGAAACATATTTCCAAAGGCTAACTTACTTTACTCCCTGAAGAATCTCCTCCAGACAGACTTTCTCCTTCAGCTGCACTACCAGAGTCCACAGACATACTACTAACACCTTCAAAACACAAGAGACACATTTCAGATCAATCAGGATTTAAACTTATTTTAGCAGAAAATGTCCATAACTCTACTAAGCAAATACATCTCTCAAAATTTCAATTACAAAACCTAAAATAATACCCTAATAAAATTAAAATTGTAATTAAATAGCAACAAAAAATTAAAAAGCTAATAAAAATTGCATTAAAAAAATTCTTATGACAAAAGATAAAGTTTATAATTTAAAAGAGACAGGAAGATAATTATTGAAATAAATGATTGTTTATGTGTGGTTTGGTATAATTATAGGTTCTTCTTGTTATTGACAATTTAATCGCATTCCTTCATTTTATCAAATTCATTATTTAATTTCTTATTGATTCTTTGAAACAAGGTTAGCCCTATCATAGCCCCATTTATTTCATTTCTTATTGAGGCTTGGGAATGAGGTTAGCCCCATCATCAGACAAGTATCCAATGTAATGTTTAATATAGTAGCATAAATATTGGATTCTTCATCATGGAATACGGTGATCTATATAAAACCATTTAAAATAAATATAATTAAATTAGTTTTCTATAAAACTGCTCATACAACACACCAAATATTGTACAGACATTAATTAATAAAATAATACTCTATTTTACTGTATTTTTTTATTTGTTTAGTTAATGGTGGTAATAAACGGATCTGGAAATATTGCCTATATCAGCTTCAAAATTATGTGGTAACTTGTTTCAATAGCTTTAGTGAATGGTGCAGTGACACCATTTTGCTCGAAATACATAGTATCTAGAATCAACCTCTGTAAATTGTTTAATGAAGGAATACCGAATGAGAGAACAATATTAGTCTTTATGAATTGAGTTGTGAAAGTAAGTTGGATTATCTAGATATGACAACACACACTCCTATTTGCTGATCTTTGTGAATAATGGGAGGATTCTATGACATTTATATTTGACTGTACTGATTGAGAGTTTATGTATTCTGAAAACTGTAATTCTTGCACAGCCTTTGTAAAGAAACAGATAAATTTTTTCCTTACAGCCACATCTGTGGTGTGTAATAGGACACTCTTGGGCTAATTTCATTGGTTTTGTAGGGCACAGTAAGATATTGTTACAGATTTGAAGAAATTTATCTTCATAAAGTGATGAAAGTGGACACCCAATGGTTTCTGAACCTATTTTTAAAAAAACTTAATTAAATCGTGTGCAGTATTACAATCTGCCACTACAGATTTTGGAACTTTCACAAAAAACATTTGCCTCACATTATTCATTACATTGCTCAAAACACATGTTTGACTAAAAGTATACTTTCTTCCAGCAAACTTATAGTTACTTAATGATCTAACAGTAATGATCAGATTAGATGCGACCCAAGCAAACTTTGTAAAATTCTACCTTCCTCTTCCTCTGAAGATCACATATTAAGATGAGTCCTATTTCTTTTCATCACTACCTATCCTTGTGTGTGTGTGTGTGCGGGTGTGCATGCATGTGTGTGTGTGTGCGTGTGCATGTGTGTGGTGTGCGTGGGTGGGTGTGTGGGTGTGAGTGTGAGTGGGTGTGGGTGTGAGTGGGTGTGGGTGGTTGTGTGTGTGTGTGAGTGGGTAGGTAAGTGGGTGGGCGGGCGTGCACGTGGGTGGGTGTGTTAGTGTAGCGCATGCAAGTGTGTGTGTAAGTGAGGGTGAGGATGGGTAAGGAAGATGAAAGAAAGACTGTGCATGCATTCTATGGCCTGATTGTATGGATACTGCTCTGCAGTGACATCATTTGATTAGTGACCATTTTACTCCTCACAAGTTTACATCGTGTTCACATGGCTTTTTCACCAGGCATGACTTAAAAGTGCCGAACAGTTAAGATTCTTCAAATGCAATACTTACTAGAGCACTTCTTACCAAGCAAAAGGATACAAACCAGGATGGTTGAATCACCAAGAGCAGGCAGAGGGCCCTCAATTTAATAGCAATTCCTTTGGGATCTTGTCATCGTTTTATGACTATTTTTTGGCCATTTCATAATAAATATTGTTTAACTATCATTATATATTGATTATCCACTTATTTACACATTATCTACTTATTGTGTAAAATATTTAAAGCACAATATATTTATTATTTTCCTTGAACAACACAATCGATGACTGGACACCTCATCACTATTCTAGGCAGTATTATTAAATTAGATAATAATTACTGACATGTACCTAAACCAGAAAGTTGTGTTAGTGATGTCCGAGTTCGTGACCCACAATCCAAACTAGGAGCTGGAGGCACATAAGGTCGAGATCGTAAATCCAATACACGAACGGTAAGAAGAGGTACTGTATCTTTTTCACAAAACTGGCACCTAAAAGTGTGTGAGATCATAAAGAACAAATTATTTGTGTGAAACAGTAAAAATTAACAGCATCAATCATGAGAAAAGACAGCATCCATACTTAGTGTTAAGATTAGAGTCTTCTGGCTTCCAGCCTGCCATGATTTCTTCATCATACAGAACTGATAAACAATTATGGCACTTAGAACAAGTTGTCATGGAAATTTCCATGGCTACTGGAGACCGAGGATCTCTTGTAGCTAAATCCTTGGGATATAAATTTTCTAGATATAGCTGTTGTTGAATTTGCTGCAGATGATTCTGTTGCTGTTGTTGCTGCAGCAATGGCACAGATCCTGTAAAATATCAATTTAGATATTCCCAATAAATTAATCACCATCAATGTGAAATGGAAGCTACATATACAAGTATACCTCAACACACAAGGGATGTAAGGTAAACTAAGGTCTGTATGCTGGATAAGAAAAATTTAAAGCAATTCTCCGATTCATTTGCTCTAACACATTTTGCTGGATATTGATTTGAAACAAAATTTCAGACAAAGAACAAAACAAATATGAAAAATACAATAATCAGAAATCATGAAATATTTGTTTGACTATGGCTAACGTTTCCCTTACAGAGCAATTAATTCTATTAATCAATAGTTCCTTATTTGTTAGTTTCTAGTAATTAAATTTAAAAACTAATTGTTCTTTTATTTATGGAAGTTACTTTGATCCTCCACTTTAATTGAATAACAATAACAACAAAATTATTTTACCTGGTGTTCCTTGTTGCATCAAATTAGATGCACTACCCTTCCGAGTTCCTTCATTGCCAAACAACTCCATTATGTTTGAGCCCCAAGTATCTAATTGTTGCTGAACTGCTAAGGAAGAGAATTCACTTGATACTCTTCGTCGTTCTTCTCCTGCTGCAGTTGAGAGAGGAACTGAATTAACCTCTCCAACAGCAGCCATGCTTGACCCAAGACCATCGTCATCATAACCATCTCTTTCACAGCTAAGGCGAGTCCTAATCAAAAACAACATATTTTTAGATTCATATTTAAGGGTCTAAATTAAATGAAATTGAAACTTTCTTTAAAATTCAATTTTTTAGTCTTACTTCAAAACTAGACTTCAGATATTTAGGGGGGAAAAATATATTTTTTCTCCAAGTACCTTGTATTAAATAGAGTTTCATATATTTAAATATTCAAATATACAGAACTCAAAAAGTACTTATATGTCTAACTTTTTTGTTTTGTTTCTTCACTTTATTCATCTTTCTTTGTTTTTCTCATCTAAAAACTCAAATTGAAGTATTTTTCACTTTCTTTTTGTTTATAAACCTCAAAATAATAATAATAATAATAATAATAATAATAATAATAATAATAATAATAATAATAATAATAAAGTAATGATAACCAAGAGTTAAAAATCGTTTTGAAGAAAGTTAGTTGTATGCATGATTGGTCAAGACTTTGACAAACTCTCATTGAACAATCGCTCAACTTTATTATCTCATTACTGGTAACAGTAATTACATACACTTTGTAGTTGTAAGAAACTACCAAGATTTGGATAGGTTTTGCCATCTTTCATCAATTTAATATGAAACCCTGTTTTACACAAACTTTAAGGGTTGTACTTTGTAAAGCTGAGAAATTTCTCTTGACCATTGAATATTCACTGCACTTTCAGTGGGTGATGTTAGAAAAAACTGCATATTACGGATGTTAACTCATTAAAAATAACATTAAATTCCCTTGTATGCAAGCAAATATAAAATGTCACATTCCATAACATTTAAGAGAATATTTTAATAAATGTAAGTGGATGTTCATATTTACGCCTCATTTTCATGTTAATTGAACTTACTTTTTTTGGTTGTTCTTGTAATTGTTAATTATGAATACTTATGAATATGAAACTTTTAGAAGAAAAGTCACTAAAATTAATATTTGTCATTACCTACCCAGATCCGCCTTTTACAGGTGTGCTGTTTGCAGAAATTGCTTCCTTGATTTCATCAAACTTTTTGTACATTGTAGACGCAGCAGTTGACGCTGCAGATTTCAGACTGCTAAGGCCACCCATCAATAATTCATTAGATTTCTTTGAAGTAAGACTGCTGGGACTGAAAATGTAAAAAGGAATATAAATAGAGGAACATAAACTCACATCTAATGAACCTTATGCTTATATTTTTCCAAATATTTAGAAACTTTTTCTTTGCATCTGTGGTAGCCTAAAGAAACTACTTTGAAGTTTTTTAGAGGTAGAAAAAACCTGTTCCCACCTACTAATAACATTACATATATTCAAACAAAAAAATCTTCTGTTGTTTTTTGTTTTCTTTTCATTTGTTTATTTTTTGTTTACAAAAAAGGACTACAGACTAAATACTTTTCCTGAATATTATTTTGCTGGCTTACAGAAAGCAATCTGATTGTGCATCACCAAACTCTTTCCATTGACAAATGTACCAAAACATTTCATTAAAAATTATCAATTTGCAAATCCTAACTAAAAAGACAAAAATACCTTCTCTATATTATGTAACACCATACAAGAAAGCAAAAATACACAAAATGCAGGCTGGATCTACTGTTTGTACATGTATTCTCTTGGTAACAAGACAATTACAAAATAATATTTTGCAGTTACTATCTACTCTTTTCTAAATTATTTTAGTTTAATACACAAAAAACTAAAATTAATTTATGTCGGAGTTTAACACATTAAAAATAATAATAATAATAATAATAATAATAATAATAATAATAATAAAAGCTGACAACACAACCACCCACCCACATGTTTGTCTTCACTGACACAATTATTTCTTGTTTTGGAGGTAAAACTATAATACCATGCATTCTTGTTGGATCATGTTGACACAAAATTGCCGTGCAAATTTTCATATGCAGTGCCTTGTGGCAACTTATGATGCTATTCATCCCAGAGAATTGGTAACTCTAAATATTTCTGCTTCATTTTCCATTAACAAATTGCTTTATCAGCATTTTCATACTAGTAAATACATTTCAGTTTCATAAAATCACGATAATGTAAATGGCTCTGTGACAATGTACTATCAGAAATTGTGAAGCACTTTGTATACAAATTTAAATTGACACTGTTCAACTAAATAATAATATAGTTTTTTGGGGGTTCTGGTATGCTTCTTGTAGTAAATATTTACAAATAATGTTAACGAGACAGGTAAATGTACTGATATTTATTTCTGTCTGTTTCACATTAAAGTAAATTGATTCTTTGCAATACTTGTGACACAAAAGTATAAATTTTATATCACCTTTCAAGGAACACTTCTACATGACCATATAATCTGTGATGAATAGCATCTATCCAAGCAGTAAGGCAGCTGACCTGAAGTTAGTAGGGATATTCTCAAATATCTGAGTGCTGATGCGCAGATCCGCCTTGCGAAGGCTCAGTCGGATGGGAGAATTGCGGCTGCAATGAGAACCAAGCAGTCTAGTGGAGGCATAAAGGCATCGTTCTCTACGGTCCTCCCAACAGACCAACCCCCACACACACTCTGGCCAACTCATCAGCTCTAGCTACCACACATCAGCTACTACTATAGGCTGATTGTAGCAAAACATTAATTAATAAACACAGTACGTAGTTTCTGAAATTCCATTGATTCAATTTTAAAGACAGTTTTCACAGTAACTTCCACACCATTATAAAAGAAAGTTGGAAATAAAAAAAAAACTGTACAATGAACTTCAATAACTAATTTTATTAATTTTCTAGTCTGTATATACATACGTTAAGGGAACAGAAAAATTGAAAGGAAAAAAATAATTTTTTTGTTGTTGAAATTTTGAATGAAAATAATTCTTTAGATTTATTGGCATTAAAAAAACACCATCAAATCTAGCATACTGCTCTCTGAGGGACTCAAAACAGAATAAGACAAATGGCACCTTTTCAAATACAATAAGCATGAATTCTTTAAATCCACGAATTAAAATTTAACTTAAAAAATAATGCATACACACTCTAATTAACGAAACTTTCTAAATAACAAATGACGATGAACTTGCAATTACCTTATTAAAGCTGTGTTTTTACCTCTCTGCATAATGAACATTAGTTTTTCAGTCATCTTAAATTTGCAATGTATAATTACCTCCAGTGTATCTTATGCGCTGATGTAATTATAGTTACTACTGACATTTGATAAACAGGATGTGGTTATTCAATAGGGAGCTTCATTAAGACTTCATTTTTGGTATTGACGCAACTGATTGTATATTCACAACCCAGATGATCGAAAGTCAAAGTCACAATAATACAATTGGAGATCAATGTTGCCAGATGCCTCTAACTATTTACCCGTATATGACATGGTAAAACCCACTAAAATTTGAAAAAACATCAAACTATTAAGTGTTAAAAAAATACTGAACAGATTAGAAAAAATTAATAAAAGGATGTTTTTATGAATATATTTTTAAACATATTACCTTAAAATAAAGGGTAATAAATTGCTTAAAAAATTATGAAAACTATAAAATTTAATTCATATATTATCTCTAACTTAAAATTACATATCTTTCAGAAACACTTTTTTTATAAGAACAAAATGAATTAATACATAATTGTCACCTTTCTCGTCACCTTACTGGACAAAAGTCTCTTTGAACAAATTAAGTTTAAGTAAAATTTATTAAAATGAATTAAATCAAATTGAGTATGCAATATGCTACTATCAGCTATCCATTGTTATTTTGGACATTAAATCAACAACACGTCAATGTTTTGTGACTCATACAGGTTTTTGTTGTTACACTTTTTTAACACTGATGAAGTAGATAGGAAATTTTGACAATCACCAAGCAAGCCACCCAAGCCCATGAGTACTTTCACTAGGCTTAGTTATAGATGAATAAATGTACCTGCAATAATCTTAGGGAACTATTTTTCTGTTTCCTAACACATAAAATATTTTTTTAACAATTAAAAAACTCAATGAAACCTCCCAAAAAATATGTCCCCTAAAACATCCACAAAATACAAAAAAATCTCTAAATTTAGGGAGAAAACCATGAAACTTGTACCACTGGTGGAGAATGTTGCTTGCATGCAACAATTATAATTCCATGTTTTCCGCCAGAATATTCTAATTTGTGCTAGATTACGAGCTGCCTTAGGGGAAGGAAGATGCCATCTTTGATTTTGAATGAACACCTAAACAGTAGTGATGGAAGAATGTGTGCAAGATTTATGTTTGTGTGCATTGTGAAGGACCTACAAAGCACACAATGGATTGGACATAAATATTGCCTGCAACTAGTTGAATAATCAAAATGTAAATTTTCTGGGCAGTTCCCGGGTAATGTGATTATTCAATAGGTAGCACCAATTGAAATATCAAAAATTCAATACCAAAAAAATTGTAACAAAGCTCCCAATTGGAAAACCATGTCCAGGTGATGATCTGTCTGAAAATACTATATTTGTGATATTATTATTATTATTATTATTATTATTATTATTATTATTATTATTATTGTTATTATTATTATTATTATTATTATAAATAGAGAATTCTTTCCAAAAATAAATAAGGTTTTTTTGTACAATAACGGTAATACAATACATGAAATTACTTGTATGTTTAGTGTCATATGTGTAATGTTGTCTAATAATTATAATTTGTATAATACTCTTTATAAATAACCCTAATGAAGACTTTCCTTATGTTGGTCCCCTGAAATTTGTTAATTAGAGTTTACTGTAAGTTCACTTCCAAAACCCACAGTTCGTCCTCCTTTTTTTCTCTTCTTCTTCCTTCAATCTTTACTTCATTTCAATTTTCAAACTCTTCCCATAAAGCAAAATACTCAATGTTAAAGAAATTAACATTTTAAAAATAGCACTAGACAACATATAGAATGCTTAAAAGCCCTGTGGTTGCAGTTCTAAGACTCATAATTATTATCTTTTATATTGGGACCAATAATTATACCGAACATAGGCATGTGCACTGGAGGGTGTGTTGGTTTCCATGAAAAGAGCCCCGGTGTCCTACGTAATAAAACATTTTATTTCTGTAAATACGATTAATGCCTGATTTCCCCTCTTTTTTAAATTGATGATTTGGGGAACTGATACATTACGTTTGAGGAAAAGGCTCTCCAAACCATTGGCAACCCTGTAATTAGTCAAAATCAAACCAATTCTATTTAATAATTCTATCATTAAAAGTTATTTCATTTTCTTTGTTATGTTTTTTAAAATTTATTTTCTAATAAAAAATGCCAATTGTAAACAAAAAAAGGTTTATGGAAAAGGGGGGCTGAGCCTCCCTCCCCCTCACATTTGTTTTAGGCTGTGCACGACTATACACACAAATGACTAAATGGGATTGCATGGACAAAAGGTAAGTTCAAACGTTCATATCAATATTTGAGAATAAATCTGCCTTGAAAAAACTTTTAGGAGAAATTGCAAATTATAGCTGATAGAAATCAGTGCTGCTTTGATCTCCTACAAATTGTATAAAGTTTTATTCATGCATTTCTTTCAAGCATATCATGTTTTAGGAGCCGACAATAAGAAATTGATTAAAACATTGTATCACGTACTCAATACTAACTTAAAGTAAACAGAATTCACAACATTATTTTCTGGTCAAACTTTCATAAATGATTGTAACTTGAATGCCTACTGTTCTGAGCCCCTCACAAGTCGTCCATTAGGATCAACTATCTTCTAAATTCAAAAAGTAGAAAAAGTATTCTCTTTAATATCCACAGGCACAGCAATAATCGATATATTAACATAACATATCACTAATGTTCCCTTTCAAATAAATTTTTGTTAAGAATGGTAGGTACTACTGTTCCACATTGTAACATGAATTAATAGAAATATTCCCTACATCACTGCAAGCTACAATCAGGTTCTGCTACATTAAAGTAACTACAAAATTGCTATACTAAGCATTGCAATTTTTAATTGTTAATAATATTCTATTAGTGTCTACACAAACTTTCTCAAATAAATGTTAAGCAGCAGATGTGCTAGCTGAACTGTTGGCATGGCAAATGTGAGAGCAGTTACAAAGGTGCTGAGCATAATCCAATTCAGGACCCTGCAAAACATCTATAGCATAGGCAATTAGTGCTTATGAAAGAATTAATTCTCCAAAACTCTTTCCATGCACTAAACTGTGGCAAAGTCACAGAATGTGCATGATTACAAATGAAATCACAAAACTAGAAACTATCTAATTGTAAGAATAAAATATTGTTAAAATGCTATAGCACACATAGTGAATCATTAAGGCAAAAATTATCCACATAAGATATGATAAACATTTCAAAGAAGGCAAACACAGTACAGCAAGATTTATCTTGATGTCATCAAATACAAACATATCAATGGCATCACATGAAAAACATTTAGCTTTACTTAGTCTTCCCTTACCAATTTTTAGAAGAGCTCCAAAAAGCTCTTTTTTATTAATAATTATAAATAAGATTCTTCTTCTTTTTCTTTGTTTTACTGAGATAGTGAAAAATATATGACTGTACATTGAGATTTGAGGTTTGAAAGTGAACCACTGATATATTTGAAACAATTTTCTGTTATTTGATCATACAAGCTAACAAATATTCTTACAACTCAGCGTACAAAGAAACATACCATTTACAAACAAAATGCAAAGCAACAAAAAAGCCTGAAACTAATATGAACTATGATAAACAGGTTTGGCAACAAACGTGAAACTTCATATTACAACGTGATATAATTTCAGAGGTATCAACCTCACTAATGATATTATTAATGTCAATGCATAATAAATTTTAAATTTCAATAAAATGTTATATCTTGACATTATTTAAGAACTTTCTATTTATGGAACATATTAATTATTGGTATAGAATCTGATATCTGAACAATGAATAATTTTAACACTTTAATAAATATTCATTTGATTATTAGATTAAAATTAAGTCAATAAACTTTTCAAACACTATTAACTTTCAATTTCAAGAAAAGAATAAAGAAATATACCTAAAAGTGACTTACAATATATTTTAAATTTTTTTATTCATTACAATAGAGACTACTAAATATTGAGTTCAGATTTCCACATTTTCTGACAAATTCATCTTCAAAATAGCAATTTAAAAGGATCACATGATGTGTGTTCACCTGAGTTACCAAGACTGTTGTTTAAAGCAAAGTTCAATGTAAGACACTACACATTGCTACAGATCATGCATATTTTAAACAATGTCATAACAATAAACTAATAAATTTTTATAGTACTTATTTCCAAACACTTACACAAGGAAACTTTTTAGTACGTTCTGACTCCTGTACTTACCAATACAAGCTTATAACTGACATATAATTTTTAATGGAAAGATAGAAAGTGTGGAAGAAAGACACCAATCATAATAGTACTTACTATTAAAATACTACTAAAATATTCAAGTGCATCTATCAATGCCTGATAAAAATTGGTAGAATATAAGTAGGATCCATATGTTTAGGTTTTTATGAATACTGATTTATGTTTTCTAAAAAGTTAAATTTGACTTTTTTTAAATCTTATGAATGAAATAACAAAAATTATAAGTTATATTTTCGTAATCTCCAATTGGAGGTGGTCAAAATTTTAATGGTCTTCAAATGAAGATTTTGGAATTAACAGTAATCCAATCTTCAAACCATTAGAGTTGGATGAATCTTTCAATTGTATACATTCCCCCCATGTGTGCACATGTTAAAACTTCAAATACTACGTAAAAATATGACTCGTAAACATCAGTTTTATAACTTGGTTTCACTAATGTAAACTAGCATTAAACTATAGGCATTATAATTCAAAATTTTGTTTTTAAATTAGATTTTAAAACATTTGTGGTTGAAATAATTGATTGTAATGCAGTTTCTGGTGAAATACACTGTACTTCATATTCTGTATTTTGAATCTTCATACAACACAGAATCTCAATAATAAGCATATTTTTTTCCTGTTATACGTATCATATTATCCAAAGGTAGAGATATTTATCTATGTTAAAATTTTCAAAATAAAGTTTCTACTATTTTTTTTATTATTTTTTTTATTTTCATGAAGCAATTATTGAATGCATCACAATCTTGTTTCAACTACAACAGTTTTCTTACATCTCAAGAAATAAAAAAATACAATAGCACTTAACGATGCTATTTCTTTCCAGAACAATTACCTACATACCGCAAGTTGGCTAATGGAAGCATTAGCTTATATCTTTAGGTCGAAGTAGGGAAGCTGTAATGATGTTAAAAACCCGTGGAGAGAAAGAGCAACTTACCTGAAAGGAAGTTTAAAGCTGGATCCAAGACTGCTAAGGCCAGATGACATACCCCCTGTGGGAGAAGTAGAAGCAGGCATATCAACAGGCATTGTTGAGGAACGCTGCATTGAAGTTGAACCTGCAACTTCTTCTTCTTCCTCTAGTTCCTCCTCCCCGTCACCTTGGTGTGAAAATGTAGCACTGCGTGATACCCCTCTCCCTCTTCCACCAAAAAGAATGGGACCACCGGGACCTTCTGCTGCAGGGGTAACACTAGAACTAAGAGACGTGGAACTAGAATGGTGATCACCATTTACATCTTGTTCTTGTTCATCTTCACCATCACCATCAAGAGCACCAAGAGGGTCATTCTCAGTGACAGGAGTCCGAATAGGAGAAGTCTTTTGAGATGGTGACCCTACAGTTTTTGTAGGAGATCCACAAAGACTCTCCGCTTGTTCGTTGTTTTGTTCCTGCACTATATCTATCTTATCTGGATCTAAAGAAAGAGGAGAGCTCTGAGTTCGAACAAGGGTGTCAGCAAGAGGCTGACGACCAGCCAATTCTAAATCAGAACCACCACGTGAACTTGCATCCAACAGTGAGTCAGCACTATTTTTATGCATTCCTACCACTTCAGAACCAAGGAAACGGGAACCCCAAGAATATAGTTTAGAAGCCAGATGCCGAGGAGTGGCACTACCAACAGAGTCCAAGTCATCAGCACTACCAGCGCTACTTCTTTCTTCCAGGTTCTCAGTTGACGACTCACGACTTTGACGACGAAGTGTGAAACTACCACGTCTCCCAAATAAAGACCTACAAAATATTGTCATTATATTCTAAGTGCATTGAATGTTCTGCCAGTAACTGCAGATTAAGTCCACTATAGATACTGTCAATGATTAATAATACAATTATACCTGGCACTGCCTTTTGAAAGTGGCTTGCTAAGAGGCATAGCAGAACTATGCCTACCTTCTCCATGCAAACCCAACCGTAAAATTGCAGCATCATTTGCAAAACTTTCAGACCTAAAAAACACATATTTACTTTTAAAAACATTTTCAACTGAGCTTCTTTAAAGTTATTTATATTAAATTTAGTTCTGTGAAACAATTGCTTAAGTAGATTTCATCATCATTCCAGGGTGTAACATACAATGCAAACACAGTAAATATTGATGTGAAAAGATACAAAAATAACACTTTAATTTTAAAATGAGGTTGCTTTCAATATGGATTTCTTCATTACAACCAATAAAAGCTGTTTTATTTCCAAAATTTCATTTAAATATTTGGTTGATTAATTTTGCTATATGCAGGTTCCACATTTCTCTTGATGACATTGTATTTTTACATTGAAGACAACCAAAACAGTTTGATGTTTACAGAATTGTATGCATTACGTGCATGATAAAAGCTTTATTACTGTACTGTTGCATGTTTACAAATAAATTTATCTCAGTAGCACCAAGTCTTGAAACGAAAAAAAAGATAAAAAGAGTTTGAAATATATTAAGAATTTCAATCTAAATATTTTGATACAAGCATATTGCGTTGAACTACTGTGCAACTCAAGCAGTACTGAAATTAACAGATATCGAGCATAAGCATGTAAAATTTCTGAATTGCGCAGATGATTTATTAAACTGTATTCATCGATTTCACATAACTTTTATCTTTTTGGAAACCAGTAAAAAGATCAATTATAATTTCTTTCCACTTACAACACAAATTATAAACACAACAAAAACAATTTTTAGTAAGTAATCTTTTCACATTTATCGTGAATACCTTGTGAGAAGCTTCCAATTTGTAGGAGGCCGATTGATCACATCTGGGGAGTGAGGGCTAGGTTTAGGACTGGCTGGACTTGTAGGCCCAGATCGCGGAAACATGAATTCAGAACAGCTGCCGGATCTGTTACGAGCACGATGATTCACAGGAGGGACTGAGCAGCCTGGGGTAGCATCTCCACCACCTTCACAGTCAAAATGATCCAATTCTTCTCCAATCCCTCCACCAGAGAGGCAATTATTGCCCGTCATCAATAATCCAGCACTGCTTTCAACTACAACATTTTCAATTCAACAAATTAATCTCTACAGAAGTGAAACATATATGCAATAATTTACAAAGATACAGAGTTTAAATGTAGACAAATATCCTGCATGATGTCTTATTCATAACATACCATTATCATATCATAACATATAATATGTCCTATCATATCATACCATATCAAATCACATTGTATTATATTCGTGTCACATTTTGAGTAATGTTTCTAGTTTTTGTTCTTTCAAACAAAGATTGCAAATTTGTTTACATCTATTCACACCAAAAAAAAACTATTCTGCATTTCTTAACATTACTTATGTTTCATGATAATATATCAAATTCAAAATGATTTTGCTGTCTTCTTTATTCTTCAGATATTCTGAAAGCTAAAAATCCACATTCTCTTATAATTCATGATTGATTGTTTAATTGACCGATTGCTTATTTCATGTTTTGGGGTGCATCAACTGCTATAGCCATTAGTCCTATATATGTAGTACATGTTTTTATTACAGAAGGCAGTGATGTCCTTCCTCTGTTGGATAATGGGATCAGAGGCCACCAACAAGTCTACTTGCAGGGTTTTCCCCATTCAGGTATCTCCCACCAGCAGGGCAATGTCCGAGCTGGGGCAAGCTTTAAGCTCCCAACTGGTCTCTCAGTATGTGTAATAGTGTAGTGCACTTAAGGGTAAGTAATGGGTGAAAAGAGGACAAGCAAGATGAAGGGAAGATCATATGCAGTCCATGACCTACTTATTAGGGTACTTCTCCAGCATTTGCCTGAGGCTGTTCAGAGAAATCATGGAAAATTACTAATCAGAACAGCTGACCTCTAGAATTCTCCTCCAGATAAAGGTTGAATTTGACTTGGCTATCTAGCTAGTGTCAAAAATCCTGCCACCATCGGGTTTCGAATCCTAGGTCCTTTCAGCCAGAGGCAGTGACATCAGTTGATGCAGAGCTACCAAAGCCAGTTCATAATTCATGAACTATCTTAACTCACAGATTTTCTAATTATGTCAGAAAAATAATTTATATATAAGTAGTGAAAACAATCATTTTGAGTTTCAAAACCAGCAGTGAAAACTTACACTCCTGTTGTAATAATACACTTGGGCCCAAGAGAGGTGTGCCACAAGGTCGAACAATGCTCCCAACTCGAGATCTAATACGGTCAAAGGCAGCAAAATCAGGATCTGTAGCATGAAATCTTCTATTCTCTGAAAATTGGAGAGTATAACATGAGCTTTATTACCAATACTTTTTGTGCCTCAAAAGTTTTTAGACAAAAGTTTGTAATTCTTACTTTTCAATTTAGTTGCACAGAATAAGAAAACATTTGCAGTAAATTAAATTTAAATAAATTAGGATATCATAATATTCATGTACGTAAGACATCATTATCATTTACCCATCTCAAAACAGACATTAAAATTCCTACTGCCCAAATACATAGATCAATTTCCCTACAAAATGAAGAACAAAGACAGTTCTAAAAATTTCATCTGAGCACTTCAAAGCTCAGAAAAACATGCACATATCACTGATAGGACCAACACCTCACAAAAACTTCACAACTTACATCCTCTCACTGATCAATTCAAGTCAGTCTCTCAATATCTGGTAGGGGACCACACATGCAACATTAGAAGACAACATATATGAGCTGGAAGATTGTTATCAAATCTTGCAGGTGGTACCTAAGTGCAAATTGGGACAGCATGCGATTGGAGGGAAGTTAGTGGCCACAAGCCCCAAAGCAGGTACAGAAAAGCACGTCAGGGGGCACATACCACTGCCCTCCTGCTCTGATGGATCTGGTGGGTCTGGTGGTGCTGGCTCTGCATCCAGTGGGGCTTCCTTGGCACCAACAGAAGCACTCGAACTGTAGCCTGTGTCAGCCTCACCTCCTGTCCCGGCAAACCAGTGCTACACATTGCCAGGCACCCTTGCTTGCTCCAGCAGAGCTCAGTGAATAAATACCATAAGGCCATTCAAATGAAAAATTATAGAAAAAAATTTTGCAATTTTTTTTAAAAAAAGCATGAAAGAAACACAGCAACTTGTTTATTGCTTTTCAAATAGTGGACAAATTAAGGTGATTTTAAAAATTTATTGAACATTTCAAAGCTCATGAAACTGAAACTTTACAATTGACTACATTTTCTAAAATACTACAAAATATTTGCCAAAAATTCTGTAACTACAAAATCTGCAGCTCTACACCACACCAACTATGTACATTCAATGTGCTAGACTAAACTATGCAGATCTACTCTACAGCATAACTACACACAAGACATGAAACCGACCGCTAGCTGCAATGTGGGAAGATAACACCTTGTGAACAGCAAGATACAAACGAGGTTGGCTCTTCCTTGGAGATAATGCTGAAGGTGAAACAAACTAATATAGGTTCTCTGTCCATTCAATCCAATCCAATCCAATAAAATTCAATACCAAAAGAGCAAATAAAATAAAGAAAAATTAAAATTAAAATGAAGTACCTAAAAGCATTCACTGTTGAAAAATAGAATTACTGATGAATGATACTAATCATAATGATGAATGATAATAAGATAAGAGAATATTCGAAGAACTCCATACTCACCACAGCCAAATTTAGGACGAACTTCTCCTGGCTCATGGCTAACATGAACAGCCGATGATTCATGAGAATTGCTACTGTCAACTGATGTTCGGGATACTCCATCAATGCCATCTACTGACAAACTTTCCTCTTGCAATCTACGTCGCATTCCACCACGTTTGAACAAGGCAGCTCCCAAAATAACATTCCTGAGGAAAATTTAATGCAATCACAACTTTCCTCTACATCCTAAATCAACAAAATTCATTATCATGAGTTATAAAAGTAAATATTATATAATCAACAACATATTACTTTAATAAGTATTTCAAACATCAATTGACTGACTAATGTTTCAATCTAAAATTTTTGTGTTCAGTATTTTAATAACAATTTTTATATTCTATAATTACTGTCAGATATTGTGCTTTTGTGCTATTTTTGTAAAAAGAGAGCAACATTTCTCCAATTTCTCATTCCTTTATACCATTTAAAATAGCCAGAAAATACTTGGGTGCTTGAGGCTTGTACTATAGATTTCTGATAAAAAACCGTGACTTTTGTGACGAACAAATTTGAAATGAACTTCAAAAAAGTCTGCATAGCTATCATAGAAAAAACAATTTCATATGAAGAGGAGAAAAAAATTTGGACCTACTTTTGAGAAAATAATATTTGGTTGTAGTTTTGTTTTCTTTTTTTTTTTTCTTCAGAAAATTGACACAGCATTGAATTCTAAATTATACTATTGATCATCCATCTAGTGGTGGAGAATACCTGATTGATGTTGACATAACTGATGGTGAAAAATGGATCCAGGGTTTTTGCCTATGCTTATTTTTGTTTCCAGCACCTAACTTAGGAATTCATATAATTGATCCACAAACCAGGAAAGATTAGCTACCTCTTCAATTTTCAATTTGACTTAGTTTGAGGGTTTTTATCCTCATGAATGGATAAGTTCCTGTGCAATACCCACTTTTAAGACCAGTTACTGGCTTGATATGTAAATTACAGGCTTATTTCTATCTTAAGTCCCATCTATAATTAACTTTACCTTGTTTTGAGTCTAACTGACACATTACCTCATATGATAAAATCTTTCATTAGGGGTGAGACATGGAATTTCTGAGTGGCCATTGCAAGAATTGACCTGAGTCCAGATCTATCTTTCTAAGTAAGAGGGGTTAGTTACAATATTGTACAGTGTTCCATTCCTTAAACACCCAAAACCATGCTCATAATTCTGATTTTATGTCAATAAATCTCCTAGTCTTCCTTAAGGCAATATTGAAACTGAAATTAAAAAAATGTTTGGTTTGATGGTAAAACTAGAATCCATTCAAACCAGTAAATGTGAAATGAAATAACTACTATTTTAAATTAGTTTGGTATTATGTTATCTTTCATTATGCTTTTTACTTGTCCCGTAAGATAGAGCACCCCCTCTATGCAAAACAAATTCTACATGGGCCTGCAGTTGACTGAGCAGTCGCAGCCATTTCAACATTCCACACTCCATCCCCACAAGTCAAGACAGTGCTACTCCCTGCATAAAAAAGAAGGCAGTGTCACATGACCAGAAGTTGCAGGCCTGACATCTGCGTACTGGAGTTGGAGTTACACTACCATTATCTAGCTGTAATGCAGCAGCTTAACATTGCTAGGAAGCATCTCCCATGCATTGGAGCCCTTTTCAATGGCTCTGCCAGCCTTAAATAAACCAAACATTATTGAACTTTCAAATGCAGGCAAAGCTAATGCAACCAAGGAACGCTAGACAATGCTACTCACACATACTAGGTGGTATGCATATAAATTTAGATTCTAATTAATTACTAAAATCCATGCAAAGATAAATGTGTATCATTTTGCTTCTAAAATAATGTGTTATGTCTGAAAGCTGTCGAACACATGTTAATACTCCTAAACATCCTACATCACTAAATATATAGAGGCTTGACCCATCCTGTTGCAGTGGCAAATTTTTGAATGACAGTTGTAGAAATCCACTTTCTCTCCTATGGATTCCAAGAGTTCTTTCTCAATTAATATAACAAATAAGCTGCACATTCCTCTTCTGTAAGTGTTTACTTTTATAATTGTGTATTACTTTAAAAGCAGGGAAACTCCTTTTCAATAATGCTGTTGGAGCTAGTACCATGAACATTAATTCAGCTAAACAGAAAATGTCATTAAATACTTAGTCAACAATTTTTTTTTCTTTCAAACATTTAACTCTCAAATGCAAACATTTTCAATCAATAAAAAGCTTCTCTTTAAATGTGTGTGAACGTGAACCAAATGTTTTTGTTTCAGCAAAACTACATTTTCAAGTACCTCCACCACTAAAAACACTAAACTCAGTAAAAGCACTCAAGACTCCGGATGACCCATCCACTGTTTATTGTTTCACTCAGAACGTAATTAAATAAAATTGTATAAAATTTCAATCTGGTCCTAATGGCTCATTTCACCATGTATGGCTATGAACAGCTGAAATGCTACCAATCCAGTTATGACTAAAGAGCTTATCACCATTCAATGGTAGCGTGAGTGGTGGGCTCTCAATTTCATGTACTATTATTGGTGAATCCTTTGCATTGCTTCTCATTGTTTCATGGCTATTTATCAGCTGATTTCTTAATTATTAGCAGAAAAATATCTGAAGATTTTTACTTACACTCAATTTTTCTCTAAAAGATTGAAAATGCATAATTTTTATTTTTTATATTCGGTCATTACAGCATCTATCAATGACCGGATACCTTGCCTCTGATTTCAATGTTTTACAATTTTATTCAAGGTTTTGAACCTGGATGATCAACAAAGACGAATGTGATATGTTATACTCTATCTTTAATTCAATCCAGCAAAGCTTTCTCTTGGATGCTGTTTACACAGTTTTCTACATTTTTTACTGCATTGATAATTAATTATTAATTTATAATTTATCTTTCTTTGGAATAATTTATGACGGATATTTATTGAACTAATTTGCTGATTACTTGCAAAATAAACTCCAATACATAACCTACAATGTTTGTTGAGGTTTCAGATTGTCAGGAGTCCCACAAGGTTGTCAAGTGTGCCCTTTTGTGAAACTAATAGTTTCACAGAAAAATTGATGATTTTATTGTTTGTTTGTTTATAATAGATAAAAGACCACAGGTTAAACCCTATTATAAGCTTTAAGCCTACAATACCTTACCTCAATTAATTAGTAATTTCATAGTCAACTTAATAGTCACAGACTTAGCAAATATATCAACCTCTTCAGGATAATTAATGAAATATATGTTGACTCTAGTTATCTTTTTACATATATACCAGTTGATCAGAAACTAATTCATTGAAGTAAAAAGTTTGTTATGTAATGAACGAGATGTGTGATGCGGTACCAAAATATTTCAATATGAATATATGGACAGAATAATATTTATCAAAATTTTTATCATCATGATCATCATGATCTGACCAGAAATTAGGCTGTACTGCATGTTTCTATTGGTTTATTCTTGGGAGATTATTAGTCTTCCAGTGATTCTGCTCAAATTTTTTATGACAGTTACTACAGTCAAGTGTTTCCAATCAGATAGGCTATGCAAATAAAATTTAATTAAATACTGTTCTCATTTTTTTTTACTGCAGTAATGATACCATAGTAATTTACAACCAACTTTAATAGATTATGCGAATTTTTTTAAAATTACAGTGGCATTCTAACTGAGAGTCAGCATGCAGAGTGATTTTTTTTAACGTCATTTTCATGTCATTAAATGATAATTGGGATACTAAACCCCTAGAATTTAAAAAAAAATATTTAATTTTTTTATTTGTTTGTATGTTTTTAATTATTTTGAAGCAAGAGATATTTAGTGTGTGTCATTTCCTATTAAGTTAGTACATTTTGTAACACTATATTTAACTCAGTAAATGATGTGTCTCACCCAACATTGCAACAAAAGACACCTGGCATACAGCATCACCAGCCACCATTCATTTTTTGCAGCAACTGATACCACATATGATGGTAAAAAGCATTCAATTCATTAAAATAACTAACTGCAAATTGTTCCCTCTTCAAAGTAACCCCCATTTTTTATAAATAAAATCTACAATTTTATGATTTTAGTGTTTCCCTTCAGTAAAAGTTACTAAAAATTGATTGTTTATAATCATATAAATGTTTTTTCTTGATAAAATGTATCCATTTTGTGTATCTGCCCATAATAGACATTTCAACCTTTAAGTTATTGGGTGTTTCAAGCTGGGACAAAGGGTGCTGCTTTTCATGCTGTAGGTTCCCACTATTTGCACCGTACAGTACTGGCAGTGTATAAGCAACTGACAGTTGTGATGACTGTTGCCACACGTTACTACTGACATGGCACCACCAACATGATTAATACAAGAAATTTCAAAACATCAACACTTACCGACAGACATTGACACTTCTTGATATAATGTTCAAAATCTCTGGCAAAGCTGAACCTTATCACATCCGCGACTTCATGCCAGTCAGATGAGTGACAACCCTGATCTGGTTGTGAGAAAGTAAACAAATCCTCACAAGATGATTGCTTCAGAGCAGGTCACATGACTTACCACAGGACGCGGTGAGAGAACTGTCAGTCGCTTATATGCTGCCAGAACTGTACAGAGTATTGTTCAAAATGTATAATAACATAACCATCTTATGAGTTCACCAAATACTGCCATAACTGTTGTTTAAGAATTTGTACTACTTCTGCCAGAGAGATAGGTCAACATACAGGAGAGGATTTCTCGTTCTTCCCCTACAATGAAAACTATCCTTTTGGTGCAACATCAAATTAAGAAATGGAAAAAGTAATTGTTTTTGAGCTTAAGTATCTAATGATAATGGATCAGAAAGTAAAGACAAACCAGATGCACTCTTTTTCTGTTATCTATTAATAATACTTTGCAAAGGGTGGGGGCAGCACTAAAATTTGCTGTGAAATTACATGGGTTAGCTGCAAAAATAGTTTATGGAGAGAGAAAAATAATAATAAACCACACACACACACACACACACACACAAATATGAACACATTAAACATCCACCACACTATTGATCCACATTAAACTGTGGATTGGAACCACATTTGTACTATAAACCAACCAATTAAAATGTTATGGCAATTACCTTAACTTATTCCAAAGCAATTGACTGGAAGTAGTGCCATCAGATGGCCAAGTAGCTTCCAAAACTGCTCGATTATAATGACCATATGTAATAGCATTTGGCTGCACACCAGATTTCTTCATATGAGACAACAATTTAACAGCCAAAACAGGCTGAGAGTGTTGACCACACAGTTGCATAATCACTCGATAACATACCTGAGGGCATTTCCAAAATCCTTCATTGAGTATTTTTTTTTTATCACAAGATGAAACATCAAACACATGTTCATTTCACATATACACATTTTCCTTCGAATCACACACTCAATTATTTTCTTTTGAAATGAACTAAAATTTCAAAATGTAGAGAGTGTTAAATACATTAGATACGTACACATACACTTTTACTTAATTGAATATGCTAATTGCTCAGCTGACACTAATACCTAGTGGACAAAACCTACATACCGCATTATTTTCAAAATATCTTATATTCCTTATTATACCATTTTCAAATAAACATACAATATAAATAAAAGAAAATACAATGTAATATAATGTTTTCTGAAAGAAATCCAATTTTTGAAATTTTTATATTTAAGGTAGATTATAATTTGTTTATCACAATTTCAAAGAATGAAATATTGTTTTAATTGTTTGGGCTTATCAACTATTTTCTAAATAATTTCTATATTTCCTGGTTTCTCAAAATTGACCTTTATTAAATTGTTGTTATATTAAACAATCTACCTCAAAAGTAGATTGTGTTGTCTCTTAGTCTACTCTTTATTGCACTTCGTGGGAATAATAACGATATTCCTTTTAGTATTTGACATTGCTCTCAAAGATTTGTATCATTAAAACTAACAGCTTTTCCTGAACAAAGCCTTTTAATATCAAAAATTTATTTTTCAATGTACAGCATTTTAGACAGGTGTAACATATTTTATAATCTTCTCATTTTATAAAATAAAAATAAAAAAGTATATAATTTTAGTGGTCCATTTCATTACATAAATCTTCTATTCTAAATTTTGGTCTATATGTACTCCCAAATTAGTTGACAATATTAATATACACTACTTGCCCTCTATTTATATCATTATTTTTTTTCTTTCATATACTATTTGAAGGAATGTTTTCCTTTATATTTTTTTAATATCTTTTAGCAAAACCATTACCTTTTACAATTTATACAAATAAAAGAAATTATTCTTATTTCATAAAATTAACACTTCTTTACCTCGTCAGTAGGACGTAGACGAAGTTTGTTCATTCGCACAAGCAAGTGATAAGCTGCACGTAAGTGTAGAGGCACTTTATTACGTGGTAACCACCGTGTGTAACTGGGCAAATGTATGAACCACAGGCTGAAAAACAAAATAAAAAAGAATTATTGTAAATGCTATATTTCTCTAGTACAAAATTCAAAATATTTCCAAACAATTTTACTTCGAACCACACTGTTTCTTACACAATTCATAATAAAAATTACAAAATAGAGAAGAAACTAGTGATGCTCAATACCATATACTTTCTCATATTAGTTGTGGATAAATAAAAATTATAAAAAAATAGAGCAAAAAGGTGGTTATATCATCTTATGCAGTACATTTAG
This sequence comes from Gryllus longicercus, assembly GCA_038098605.1. NCBI lineage: Eukaryota > Metazoa > Arthropoda > Insecta > Orthoptera > Gryllidae > Gryllus > Gryllus longicercus. The sequence continues at coordinate 4,993,087 of JAZDUA010000064.1, read as the reverse complement.
CACTATCCATACCAAAAGTTTTAAAGAAAAATTTGAAGCCATTTTTGAGAAAATCTTGTTTTTATTATAATAATAATAATAATTATTATTATTATTAATAGTGTTATTGTTGTTATTATTATTATTATTATTATTATTATTATTATTATTATTATTATTATTGTGATGGAATGAAACAATTTAGTGCTCAAATCCCAATGTGCAAAAAATTGTATGTAAGGACAGTACAGTGAAAGTTAAATTTTATGGTTATAGTCATGTAAAAGAAGAAGAACTGAAACTAAATAATAGACTTGAGAATGTCAGAGTAATACAAAATGTGAAACCAGGAGCAAAATTTCCAGAAGTGACTGCAGGGATCAACAAAATGCCAGCAATGGTTAAGTTATTATGGCAGGATCCAATGTTTTGTGCAATGTGGCAGCTAATATGCTACATAGTTTCAAAAAGTTACTAGACAGTGGAGAGAACTAATAATATGAACACATAATAGTGAATTTACCAAATAGATATGATTTAACAGAAAACTCATGTGTGAATAGAGAAGTAAGAAAAAGAAACAAGATGCTGAAAATTCTTCATATTCAAACGTGACTTTGGTAGATATGGGGCAAATTAAAGAAAGAGTTACATACTCATCCCAGCCAACATCTAACTGCTAAAGGAAAAAATCTTGTAACAAGTATGTTAAGTAACACTGTTCAGTATTTATTAAACAAAAATAAGGATATCCACTGCTGTGATCAACAGGGTAAATATTATAATTTAAGAATGCAGATGGAATTGTAGGATACGTCCTGTAATAGTTTAAGGAAAATAGATGGTTTGAGTTTTTCAGCAGGATTTTCATATTTTAGTAATAAGTGTGAGCAAATATAAACTACCTTACAAGATGTAGGAGCTCAGGTATGTGTTTATACTGAACATGGTTTAAATATTGATGAAATTAATTCAAAATTTGTTGAATTAATACAAGTTTAAGCATACAAGTTTGAAAACTAAATATTATACTGTGATTTACACAAGTCTGTCCCTGGCATGTATCTGCTGTTGATGGTGCCAGAGGCAGACTTGCGAAAATCGCAATATAAGTTCATCTTTCTGTAGACAAACACATGGAAATGGGGAAGTAGCAAAATATACTGAAAAAAATGTGATATGTGAAGAAATTAAATGGAGAAATAAGAATAACGATGAATTGGTTCTGGAAGTAGCTGGAATCAATTTCAACTCATAAAGTGAGGTTATTAAAATCATGGAAATGTACAGATCTCCAAATGCAAAACTACAGAATTCTTGAAAAAGTTTGAAGGGCTACTAAATAAACTAGATAAATATAAAAGTCAAATAGTAACAGTAGGAGACTTAAATACAGACATATCATACAATAAACTGAGAGATATAATTGAGGGATTTTACATTCATGACATAATACTTGGACCTACACAAATTACAGAAAACTCTAGTTGTGCCATAGTCCGTGTATTAACCAATATAAAACAAAGAAACTCTACAGTATATAATCTAGATTTTCATATCTCTGACCACAAAGGGCAAATAATTGACATTCATAACTGTAAACCTCCCAAATCAAGTATAAAATTCTCATTTACAAGACGTTACAAAGATAAAAATCTTTCTCAACTTTGTGAATCACTCAAAAGTGAATAATTTTCACAGAACAAAACTCAAACAACAAATGGAATATAATTCTTAAAATATTACAAAATTACCTAAATTATACATGTCCAATTCAAAAAAAAACTAGCAGACATCAAACAAATAAAAAATTTAAACTATTAAACACAGTTATTGAAATTAAAGAAAAAATGAAAAATCATACACATTATTTAAACACACTAAAATAAATTAACATAAAGAATGCTATAAAGGCTACAGAAAATTGTATAGAAAATAATTAAGAATTGCAAAAGCGAACAAAATTAATACCAAAATGCAAAAAAAAAAAAAAAAAAAAAAAAAAAAAAAAAAAAAAAATCAAAGTATTACGGAATATTGTAAATAATGCAGATAAACAAACAACTAAGTACAATAATATAAAGTTGTATCATGAAAGCAAGTTAGTAAGTGATCCAATGCTAATTTATGAAGTGTTTAATAATCATTTCCTAAACACAGGCACTGAAATAAACAATTGTAGAGAAATGTGTCTAAATTCCAGATTTAAACATTCATAGTATCTAGCCAGTATAGATGCCTCAGAAATTAAGAAACTGATCGAAACACTAAACAATAATAAAACAAGTGGATGGAATGCAATTACATCAGAAATAGTGAAAAAATGCAAGAATTCTCTAGTAAATGTGTTAGGTCACTTAATTAACAGTTCACTAGATGCATATGTTTTTCCTGATTCACTAAAAATTAGTACTGTGAGACCAATATTTGAAAAAGATAATTCTGCTGAAGTTGGATACTACAGAACAATAAATCTTTCTTCATGTTTTTCTAAATTATTTGAGAAAGTACTAGCAGTCAGAATGTATAATTTTTTTGAAAACAAACAAACAAACAAAAAACAACCTGTTAAGTAAGGAACAACATTGATTCAGGAAGGATAAATCTACTATTTTTGCAGTTGCTACATGCACTTGCAAAATAGCTTTTTACTGCAGGTATTTTTATGGACCTACCAAAGACTTATGACAGTGTCTCACATAAACTACTTGTTGAAAAACTAGAACATTTTGAATGAGGCAATATTCATGAATTAATAAGGTCATACCTAACAAATTGTACACAAAGTGTTGAAATATACTGGAAAACAGAAAAATTCACATATAAAGTAAAATCTAATTTTGCTCTTGTAACAGCAGGATCAGTATTGGGACCAGTATTATTTCTAATATTCATGAACGACATACCATCATCAAAAAATAAACTGATCTCCTCTGCAGATGATGCAAGGCATAACAGCATTAAAAGAAAATATGACAGATGCAATGCATCAAATTTTCATAGATCTAAGTCACAATAATCTCAATTTAAACATAAACATCTATGGTACAATTTAGTCACCACAAACAAAACCAATATTACAATATAAATATTGATATAAACAACCAAAGTGAACATGCAAAGCCACGAGCAAAGCCACAATTTCTTGGAATCCACATTGACCAAAATCTAACATACAATGAACACAATGTCACATGCAAAAAAATTAATTCTAACATTCACTTACTGCAACATCTCTCAAAGTTTATTACAGTAAAAATGCTCATTACCACATACTATGGCATTATACACCCTCACATTCAATATGGTATAGAAATATTGGAAGCAACCAGTTTAGGGAACATGGACAGGGTTATGATAATACAGAAACAAGCTCTTAGATGCATATTTCAGCTGCATCCTAACCAATCTTGTAATTTTTTTCCATAAAAAATACAAAATAATGATTGTTGCAATTTATGCATATAGAAAAATTATGCTCATGAAAAACAATAACTGTCACCTTATTCACTAAAAATATGCATATCAATACAAAATAATACAAGAGGAAAGGAAAACTACCACAGGATATACTCTGCAAAATACTGCTCTAAGATGGATCCTTATCGGAATGCTGCAATACTCTACAATTAACTGCCAAACCATACTAAGGAATTAAGCAAAAATAAATTCAAAAAAGCACTAAAAAATTACTTAATGGAAACTTTCCCATATAAATTCAAGAAATTAACTTAGGTAGAGAGAGCAATGTTATAATATTTATATATTCTTTAGTTCAGGAAATGTTATTTTATATTCTTAGGATAAGCAATTTCCATTAACTATATAAAATGTAAATAATTGTGAATACTACAATTACTGTACTACAAAAAATGAAAACTATTAGAGAAAGAATATTGAATGTTTACTTATGTATGATAATGCTTCAAGACTTGTAATATCGAGTTAATATGAGCATATAAACTATTATAATTATTATTATTGCATGTAATATCGTGTGAAAACTACAAAAAATGGTCATGACCTTAATGAACGAACTAATTATGAAGAATTTATTTCTTATGAATGAAAAATCTCTATCTTCAATTTTGTAGTTGAAGGAAGATGCCTGAGGATGATTACAAAATGTCAGACCATGGCAGATCAGCCCTGAGGAAGACCATGACAAGATGGTCGAAACGTCAGCAACACAGACTTCGACTCGGCTTCACCAGGACAGCCAAGATCATGTAAAGGGAGAAAAAGCTCTAAAAATCAGCTTTAAGTCACAAGAATTGTGAACTAAAATAGTTCTGTTGTTTTTTTTTAAAAAAAAACAACTTATTAAAATAAAAAGTGACTTTTTCTCTCTTGGGAACAATCAACCATTGTATACAAAAAGAAAAGAAATGCCTTCAAAGTCAATAATATAAATATTGGCTTCATTTATCTCCAGTACTCACCTGTAACAAGTTCCCAACAAGCACTTAGCCCACATGTGTGAGTTGGTAGCCTGTTTACGAGCAAACTTTTGGGCAGATTTAATTTCGTGCTTTGTTCGGCGAGCCATAGGACTACTTGGTAAACAGCCTCCTCCACTTAGTCGAGCTGCAACTCCTGAGCCGACCAGTAATCCCTTGACTTCTCTGTTGCTCAACAACAATGGATTTAACCTAAAATCCTGGAACCAAAGGAATCATACTTTAAGATAACTTCACAAACATTTATTTTACTTTTTTAATACATTTACTTAAAAATAAAATTGATATTGAGGAGATTTGGCTTTCATTTAAAGAAAGCCAAGTTGGTGTGATGACATGAATAGCTGAAATTACCATATTTACCCAAATAAAAGATTAGGGTTTTTAGTAAAATCTCATTTAAAAAATACTTGGTTTTATGAACATAGACTAAGCCTAATCAGTTGGAATCAATGTTATTTTATTGCCTGTCTATGTCATGAACCTCTAATGCTGACATAACAATAAGTTGCAAAGGTGATAAATTCATGCTTATCTATAATAATTATATTCACATTCTACTGTTGTCACCCACAGAGGATTTGCTGGGTAATTCAGACAAATATTTTTGAATGGGCCAGTAAAGAAAGTATGACAAATGAATGGCACTGTAGTTAGTGAAACACACTGTGAAGATAATTGCATTTTTTAGCCAAGAAATTATTGCACAATCAAGAACACCCCACAGATTCGATTTGTTGCCTGAAGAGTGTAAATATGCCTTTTGTAAAAGATTTAAATGAAAAAATTAATCTTGTTAGAAGTATGCAACCTTCACTGAAGCAGAATCTTAATAGTTAAAAAAAAATTAACAAAAACTTCCAAAGCATTGGAAACAGTCCTCCTCTCTTCCATGCTACCTGCCAAATGGAGGTAAGGAGATTTATAGGTTAGTAGTTCAGAACTTGATAAGGAAAACATTAAATGAAAGAATTTGAAGTTAATGACTGTTAATAAAGCAGAGGCCACAAACAAGTGCATGACAGGAAGAAAAATCTGGTAACACAGAAGAGAATATTCTTATGGAGTATCAGTTAAACAAATAAGAATGTAAATTTAATCTGCCAAAATTTCATGGGGAGTGTAAGCTTAGTATGGGAGGAGAACCAGAAATAAACAAGCAAACAATATATGTGAAAATGATGATACTGACAAAAAAGATAATGTTACCAACGATGATATATTTGGCTAAATTTCACTGAAGCGGTAACCATAAGTCTACAAATTTATATTCAAATCCACATTTACAATGTAAAGAATTTAAAATACCCATTAAAGAAAACCACAACCACCAGTATGCCAACAAAAGATGATTCAATACAAGAACTGCCTATAGATACCTACAAAACCAACCTAAAATTTAAAAATACATATTTACAATTCTTACAGTCTACTTATACACAGATTTACCCTAACTGATTCATGTGCATACATACCTGTATAAATATGTGCACCCATTTACTGAACTGATTAAGAATGAGTGTACAAAATCATGCACGCCCGCACAGACGTCTATAACACCTTGTATATACAAATGTACACATTTGCTCAGAGACATATGCACATGTTATTATTCGGTCCTTTTTTGAAAAAGAGAGGAGAGAGAGAGAGGAGAGAGAGAGAGAGGAGAGAGAGAGGAGAGGGGAGAGAGGAGAGAGAGAGAGAGGAGAGGGGAGCGAGGAGAGGGGAGCGAGGAGAGGGGAGCGAGGAGAGGGGAGCGAGGAGAGGGGAGCGAGGAGAGGGGAGCGAGGAGAGGGGAGCGAGGAGAGGGGAGAGAGGGGAGAGAGGGGAGAGAGAGAGAGGAGAGAGAGAGGAGAGAGAGAGGAGAGAGAGGAGAGAGAGGAGAGGAGAGAGAGGGGAGAGAGAGGGGAGAGAGAGGGGAGAGAGGGGAGAGAGAGGGGAGAGAGGAGAGAGGGGGAGAGAGGGGAGAGAGGGGGAGGGGAGAGAGGGGGTGAGAGAGGGGAGAGGGGGAGAGGGGGAGGGGGAGAGAGGGGAGAGGGGGAGAGAGAGGGGGGAGGGGAGAGAGAGGGGGGAGAGAGGGGGGAGAGAGGGGGGAGAGGGGGGAGAGAGGGGGGAGAGAGGGGGAGAGGGGGGAGAGAGGAGAGAGAGAGAGAGAGAGAGAGAGAGAGAGAGAGAGAGAGAAACAAACACACACACACACACACACACACACACACACACACACACAAGAACGTCAGGTGAAGGCTCTACGAATGCTGCAGGGATTTCATTCCAATTTTTAATCATACACTTCCTTTCACTGGATCTTTGAGCTCTGCTTTTCACTACTTTCTTGCATGCTGCTTAAGCTTTATACAATATTGTAATGCTGCGGAGGGAAAACAGAACTGATTTTTTGACAGAGAAACTGATAACAAAGAAGAAAATAAATCTTGTTTCTACATGTAGTACATTACTTCCTCTAACACACAAGGCAGTCAGAATCCACATTGATGGATTGTTATTGATGGATGTTACTGAAAAATTGGATTTCGTCAAAATATATGTCCGCCTGTCCATGTGTGAACAATGCTAGCGGCTAATCCGTGAGCAGGATTTTCATCAAAATTGATCATCTCTGATTAATCTGACAATGTGACTCCGTGATTTTGAAACAAATATTTTGATTTTGGGAATACTTTACACAAAGCCTCAAAAACCTTTTAACATTTTTTTCAAAAATTGTTCTAAATTTTTTCTTTAAATTTTTGCTCTGATAGAGCAAAAGATGCTTAAAGAAATGGTGTTGAAAGTCTCATTTTCATTGAACTCTCGGAATTTTCAAAAATTGCATAAGTGTAACTTTTTTTGGCATCTTCCTACAATTACCATAATGAAGAGAGAAATGTTTTCCTTAATGAAATCTGTTCATCAACAACAAATCTTCAAATAAGATCATCTTCAATTTTACAAAAGAATGCAATTTTGATACTTTTACAAAAGTATGGACTTTTGCAAGAAAATTGTGGAATTTTGAAAACAACTCAATTTTTTTTTTCCAATGCAAAATTTCTAATGCTAAAGTACAATATTGAAGACAGAGATATTTTTTCGTAAAAATGAAATGTTCTAAAAAATCAGTACTTTTGAAGAGATTATATACAATTTTTTTTTAATATTGAGTAGTTTAGCGTAGTTTTACAATTTTCAAAATTGAAAATTCGAATTGATCACACTTCATTTGATGAGCTCTTAGTTTACCAAATAATACAAGGCCACAATACAGCAGTTTGAAATTCTTAGAATTATTCTAATTGTTGGTTGGTCGAGATGAATGGAATGATAAGAAGATTATTTATTTAACCTTATTGTTATGACATCTCTACGTTCAATTAAAATGGTTCATTCAAATATACTGTAGTCGGGAAGAATATACATAGATGCATACAATTTTAACGTAAAGGCACCATATTTATGTACTGTATAGTTGGAATATATTTCATACTGTTCACAGATGAGACGATCCTCAAATGTTGAATTCATGATGATGTACTTGCTTCAAAAGTATTAATTTTGAACAAACATTTCCATTGTGCTACAGATATAATATTTAAATGATAATAGGTGACAGATTTATATCCTTATTTTTATGCATTCATGAAGATGGCCTTCAGTTCTGGATGTTTAATTTATAAGTGAAATTATCCTTACTTGGCTGGAAGTATTGTAACATTTGAGATTTAAACACTTTCGATTATTTTGAGAAATATGACATATGCATAAGAAATATGATGTATGCAACATACAACAATGATGTTTTTTCTACTTACTGCCTTTTTAAAATTTTTTTTTCTAATTCTTCACTCTGACCTAATCTGCAAGGAGTCCCAATTAGCTGAGGTGCATTCAAGTATTAATCTAATGATGCACATGCTATTGTTCGACTCTCCAAGTTGCCTTTTTTAAGTGCTCTTTTTAAGATGACAATTTTAAGGAACAAATAAACAGTGATAGTTTATGCACAAAGATTTAATCTCATCAATATGACAACTTTCTAATTATGAAGACAATTTGCACTATTATTTTGACTTGGAATAAGGATTAGTTTAAAATAAAAAAAATTGTCAGAATGTCTCTTGAAAATCATGGGTCATTGTATATTCTGAGTCAATTATTTTCAAGAAAATGTAGTCATTTACTACCTTGTATTTAAAAGATGATCCTTGGCTTGTGGGCTCAGGTGGCATAATAAATACAGTTCGTTCACTCTGATGAGACTCATCTAGCTCAATGAGGTGAACTTCTCCATCATCCACGTCCACCTGAAAATTAAAATAAAATGTGAATATTGCAATGCTACGGATCAATAACAATCAATCTTATTATGAAAAAATAATAACATAAGTATTTCACCTTTTCAGTACATTCATCAAAGAATGCAAGACTTGCATCCATATCAGAAACAAATGATCGTTCTTCAATGAATCGAATAAACATTTGAGTCTTCATTACAAGAGTAAAAAATTTATGATGTGTCTTATCTCTTGATCGCAAGAAACCTAAATAAACATAAGAAAGAATATTGCAACATCACAGATTACACAATTATTTTCCCAAAAACAACTCAAATTTTTTTCTTTAAATTACTTCCGTGAATAGAGCAGTAGACGTTTATCTAAATGGGACCTGATCTGTTTTTTTTTAACTCTCTGCATTTTCAAAAATTTCAAAAAGTTACCATTTGAAAACTACAATATTGATGATAGGCATTTTTTTCCTCAATAAAATCATTCAAAAAAATTAGAGCTTTAAATAAGGTGATGTAGAATTGTTTGAAAAATATGAGAAGTTTTCATATATGTTTTGCTTGAAGTAAAGGCAATTTACAAAGTTGTTTTTCTCAAAAGCAATTCCACATATTTTCTTTAAACTCTTTCCTTAGAGCAAAGGACACGTATAAAAATGGCATGGTCTCACTTTTTCAACAATGAAAACTTTCAAAGATTGTGAATATTATTCAGAAAACTACAATATTGATGAAGGGGATTTTTTCCTTGATGAAAACATTTTAAAATAATCAATCTTTAAATAAGATCATGTACAATTGTTTGAAAAAATGAGTAGTTTTCACTTAGTTTTTGCTAGAAGTAAAGGCAATTTATAATTTTTTTTTCTCAAAAATGACTCCACATTTTTTCTTTAAACTTTTTCCTTTGATAGGTAAAATTGGCACAGATTAATTTTCTTGAACTATCTGAATTTTTGAAAATTAAAATCGTTACAAATAAGTAAATGATGGCGTTGCACCACTATTTTGTTACGAAATACTTTTATTAAAACATTCCAGCAACTTGTAGTGCAGTGGCTCCCCTGCTGGAAGAAATGGGAAACTGAATACCTAGAATATCCAAAAGAGCAAAAACCCCAAAAATTAATAGATGGGTCTCAAAGATTTTTCTCAAAAAATTGCAATTACCAAAAAACAAGTTCCTAAACTGTTTTAAAAGTGAAAATAACTTTTAAAGTCACATATATTCAGCGTTTCTGGCAATTTGTGCCTTGAAGTGGCAGAACCAACAAACGTATCCTACTAGGACTCATTTGTAGATAGCAGTATAGAAGACACAACTTGTGCTCATTACAGAAAAAAGAGGGCGAAGGGGAGGAATTATTTCAAGCTTAAACACACATTTTTTCAAGTTGATTGTGGCGTAATGTGTCCTGTGGGTTGCATTTAAATCTGTTAATACAAATATGTGAACTTTTACATTTTCCATCTTAAATCCATTTGTCTAACCCCTGTGGATAACTCCCTATCTAGCAGTAATACACTTATGAGGTTTTATCATTGTGTTTTCTTATAAAAGAGAAAACTCCATTATCTTTCCTTAAAATATTATATGCAGCAAGGATGGCACCTTTTTCATAATACATATAAAAGAAAATAATTACCTTGTAGATCAAAAAGTGAATTTGTATCAGTAGTGCCAACGGTAGGTGCCTTGGTGATAGGCAATAAGCAAATTCTGTAGCCTTTCAATACCACAGCCATGAACCTGAGAAAAGCTTCTTGAATCTCCAATTCCAAAGCAAGCTATGGATTAAACATGCATTTCATTTATGAGAATGTTTTAAAAAAATTGTACATAGATCATATCACTATATTAATACTATATTTAATAGCTACATACTTCCTTCCGCCGAATAAGAAAATCTCTGTCAATGGAGTCTTTTGAAGGTTCTTGATTTATACTGTGTGACAGCTGCCTCATCTTTTGATACAAGCGTTCTAGAGTGTTCCTCAATATTCGAGCAGGCTTCTTTGGCAAAAGTTTTGCATTGAGACTACGTCGATCTTCACAACTGCAATTCATAAAGTATAGTTTTCAGATTATTTTCATCCATTTTATTAATTAGACATTACGCTTAGCCTTTAAAGGAACTTAAAATTTGAGAAGAAAAAACATTTATGAAATGCTAAATAGCTTATATGAAAGTGGATAACAACAATGAACTTTATAATGTGGAGCTTTATTGAAAGCAGATGCTGAAGATTTTTTTTAATTTAAAGAATACATTACAAAATTATAGCAGTAACATATTTTTTTAATAAACAATGCAAATCACCTTTGTATTACATATTTATCTGGTTTGAATGCTGTGAACTGATTTAATATAATTAGTTCGGTAGGGACTAGTCACCTATGAAATCTCCTGACTCTTGAAAACAAAATGGTTTCCTAAATGTGATACTTAAGCAAAATCTTTTTTTCAGAGTAAGCTATTGACTTTTCTTCAAATCTCAAATGAATTTCAAAATGTGAAACAAAACAGTGACAAAAAAAAGACTGTGTGTGTCTGGTCACATTACAATCTGCTGTTGAAATGCCTGGCTGTACATGAAATTTTTATTCTACTAACATGAACATTTTTCTTGATCTAAATTCTATGAACAAATTGTAAGTAATTCAGCAGCTAAGCCCTCAGGTGACAATTTGCTTTACAAACAATGTAAAATACCTACTGTACCATCACAAAATAACTGATGATTCATCAATAATTAATGTATTTTAGAAGAAAGCAAGTAAACAACATATTTCTTGAGTACATAACAAAAACACTAGGAGATACATTGCAAAATTTCTAGCTATGAATTACATTACACACAAGCTACATGATGGGGGTCAATACAAATAAAAGTGAAATGACACCTCTGGGCACTCTACAAATATCAATTATTTTTAAATATGAATATTTCAGATTTTTCCTTTTCTAATACATAGTAAATAATAAAAAGCAAATGAAAAATCATGAAATTACTAACTCCTATCTATAGAAACAAAGTAGTAACAAGCAGCTAAATAGTGCCAGGAGTCAAAATGAAGCTGTTGGGCATTTTAAGATTAAACACAAATAGGTTTTCATATTGTTATCTTTTATCAGTCCCATATCTTTGTCATCTTCTAAAAGGGAGTTCATATTGTAATTTTCAAATATCATCTGGGTGGTAATAAAATAAAAAAAATCTTATATAAAAATTTTTAATTTGAGAGGTATTCACAATATTACAGTACTTACACACTGATTGTATTTGTATCCAAATCAACACAGCTCACATCAGCTGGAGGATCATACAAATCAAAAAACCTTGAATCCACGCCAATTAAAAAAGGCAATGGTGCATGGAGAACTTCTGCCAGACCCAAAGGACACAAAGGTATGTATGGACATTGCCATTTGAATGGAAAAATTATCTGAAACAATCAATTGTCAACTTATATACCTTTTATATAATGTATACTTTATTCAATCATAGAAGATAGAGTGATTATCTTTTCAAGTTTTAAATATAATTCACTCACTATTTACCTGACATTAGCCACATAATTCTATTTATCACAGTCATCAATTATGCCCCAACCACATGTTTCACTCACCTCCCATGCATGCCTTACCTGTCCTGCTTTCCTGACCTGTCCATACCTCCTGCCCTGCCCATCCAGGCCCTATCATTGCCCTGCCCCATTATCCCTGCCCCAGGCATCTATCTCATTTTTCTGCTCAACACACTTCACCCACTTCTTCTGCCCTTTTAGCAACACTTCTTTACCAATTATTACTTTCCTTCTGCCCTTTCTATAATGCTCATCCCCTCCCTAAGGCCCACTATTACACTCCTCCATCTTCCGCTCTGTTCATCCCTCTCCTTTTGCGCACCCGCGTCCTCCCACTCCTTTCGCCTCTTCTGGTCCTCTTTCTCCTGCTTATTCACCTCCAACCACTCCTTGCTCTCTTTACGCTCTGCCTGCTCTTTCTTCCACACTCACTGCAATCATCCTTCTTGGCTCCACCAGCTGTATTCTCAGCCCCACCCTGCATTTCTTGGCAATAATGCCCCTCAGAATCATGGTGACATTTAACTAAATATTGTTAAAAAATCTTGCTAAATTTGGGATCAATCAATCCAGTGGTTTCACAGTTTTTGTGGTTCAAAGAATTATATATTCTCACTTTTATGTAGTAGATAACAAACTTTCATGATTTACCAGTTCTCTTCTAATTGTTTCATTTTTTCAACATTAATACCAATGAAATAAAAACATTATTAGTTTTTTCAGATACCAAGAACACCTTATTACACTTGGTTTAATATAGTTCCATATAACAATCCAATTTGCAATACTATTCATTCATAACTAACAGAAATTCATTTAGAAATATATATAAAAGGCAAACTTATGGGTGACGTATCAACAGAAAAAGATATCAATTAATGTCAATAACAATAGTACATTTCTAAAACTTGCACAGGAAACATCATCATACCATATTTCAAAGTGCAAAGATACATAGCCATTCAAAAGTTCAAGATAAGCATCACCAATTGCAATAAAAGTATCAAAGAAGGAAAAAACAGTAAGAACTGAACTAGGAGGTATTCTTTAAATGCACAAAATAGCTCTAATTGACTTCAAAGTATTGTTTTGAAAGTACATTTTGTCTATGTTTTCAAATCATTTTCTATCCACACTTACCATTGACACAGCTTCTGCTACAGCTGTAAGTACATCAGGACGTAGTGAATGAATGAGTAGCTTCTGCTCAGTCAAAGCAAGAAGCAACACTAATAGGCAATTGTCAGGACCAAGATTCAGCAACAAATCTCGAAAACCAGCACCACTGGATTATAAGACATTAAAAGTAAATAAATACATAATTAAACATTTTAAATACTGAAAAACTGATATAAAAAAATTTGTATTCACTGAAACTTGATTTCAGTCTTTCAAACATATTTTATTAAAAACTGACCTGCGAGGAAGAGGTAAGTCCTCAGGCTGAGTGAGCACCACATGCTCCTGAGCTGACAACTGTACAAGAATTCGAGGTCGTTGTGAAGAAGGAAAGGGCACATCTTCCAAAAAATGAGAAATATACCTAAAACAGAAGCAATTTGACTTCCTATATTTACTATTATGGAAAAGTCAGATATTGCTCATTTCGTAGGTAACATCAAACAAGAATAAACATTTGCAGGAGAATACTTTTAGAGCACATTCTCAGTAAAATATTTATCCTTGTTTTGCTTAAAAATAGAAACAAGTTAAAACAACATACCTCTCAATAGGCACTAAATGAGGCCCCTCACATGACATTTTGTATAGGAACAGAAGGAACTTGTCAAAAGTATCAAAGAACGGCCAATGAGAAAGCAGGCAGATGCATTTGTTCACATTCACAGTCTGTGCATCAGTTGAGACATCTACCTGAAGCTCTTTACATTGCTCAGGAGTCAAATTTGATTTGTCTATACGCTCATAGAAAGTCACAGCTGAACCATACACCTAGATACAAGAAGAAGAAAAAATTAAAAATTCAACTATGTGCAACATTTTTAATTTATAAATAAAGCTGTACATGGAAAAAAACATACAGAGAATATATGGGGAAGCTACTCCCAAGCAATTAGCAATGAGAACATATACCTTTCATTATTAATTCTCTCCTACAAAACAAAGGCATTCACATTTAAAAGACCAAGTGGAGTTATGCTGTGTAAATTTAAATTTCTGAAAATAAATCAGCTTTTCCAATAGTTCCTTTTTTTTTAATACGAGTCAATTAAATAGCTACTTACTATCTTTAGCAACAGTTCAAAATTACAAAACAACTTCACAAAATTCACACAATACTTCTACATCTGAAAAACTATGAATAATTTTTTTAAAAAAATTTAACTTCACATCTTTGATTACTTTTCTTTCACACAATAATGAGATTTGTTCATTGATACATTTTTGTATCTATCGTTTGTCATTTTCCACTAGTCTAAAGAAATACGAACTGTCCACTATCAAACCATAGAACGTTCTTACAGAACAGATACTGAATGAAAATTTTAATCCTGAATAATTTGATATACTTTTGCAGAAATTTTTCCTATTGTATGCTAATTTTAAATTGTAAAGGAAAATATTCAAAAACATACCTTCTCAGATGCATCTGATACAGTGAGAACAAAAGTAGAAAAGACAGGCCGTGGTTGAGAAGCAGATGCAGGCCAACACTCAATTGAGGAACCCATTGGCAAACAGAACATTGGCACTGAAGTGGGAAAAGGGAAATACTCATGGTCGGTCAAAGGGTATCGTGCTAAGATGCCTGCAACAAATCCCAATATTTTTAGACACAGATAATTAAAACAGCAAAATATAATTTCTGCATGTTCACTTTTAACAAGAAATTTAATTTGCACATTCATCTCACCTGGTTTATAAGAGATCAAATTTGCTCGATTCATTGACTTCTTATAACAAAGGAAGACATCTGATCCAACCTAAATAAAACAATAAATAATACAAATTTTAAATTACTCTTCTTCATTAAAAATAAGAAGTAAATTCAGATTAGAAGTTTGTTTTTATTTTGTGTCAAAACATAAATTCACACAAATTAAAAACTGATATTTGGAAGAAGGATTGCATGTTTTCTTGGACCCTGAAAGACCTCGCTCTCCTATGATAAATTGTGAATAAAGGTAGTTTTGAGCAAAAATTATTAATATGAAACTTCCAAGTAATAAAAAATTTTTTGCAACAGCTTATGAGTTGGCTCTTATGCTCCAGATAATGAAAATGACTCATTACTGTGAGAACATGAAAAATGACGTTATAATGGTAGTGTTGATGAAATAACTAAATTCTTCAATAACACCATACAAAGCTTAAGAAAATGTATGCAAATAACCAAGATCAATTTATGTCCAGAAGCAAAATAAGGGGGCCATTTCAGCACCTGCTCAAAAGATCAAGGGCAACTAAATGAAAAATCTGTCCAGATAATATTAAACAATCATTATTATGAAACTAGCAACTCAGTTATTAATATAATTTTCAAAATATATGTATGTCCATATCAATTAATAAAATTAATTTTTTTTGTTTCCTTAATATTAAGGACATCAAGGATTAAATTTTACCACAGTTTGATGGCTGAAATATAAAGAATTAACTGGTAAAATGTCATTCCTCATAACATGTCTATCATTATTATTTTTTTCTTTATTAGCAACATAAATTTTTCGTAAATTTTTAAATTACGTAATTTTTCATATATTTTGTACAATTTAGTAAATATGTCTGAAGACGCTTATACATCCATTCTTTGAAATGCCGCTTCACGTTGTAATAAAAACGCAATATAAATGATGTGTTGATGATAATAAAGAAATAATTAATTCTCGATTGTTCTTAACAATAAGGAAATAACACATTTGACGATGATGGTGATTGGGTAATCATTTCACAGGATGAAGTATTATATCATATCCAGAATATTGACATGTAATTAAAGCATTACACAAATTATCAACAATACGAAATGCAGCCTATAAGTAACTCTTCAAAATGTCTTTCTGCTCTTTACATTGAATCAATTTGTCCAGTACATAAGTTAAAAATTTTTGATGAACTTAAAACACAATTTTCTGTGTCACAATATTTAATCTGGAGATTACGAGGACGACATCTATAAGAACACTAAAGGAATAATAAAAATAGGTATAGAAAGATTTCAGCAATTTGAAATTACCAAAGGTCTAAAGCAAGGATGTTGCCTGCACACAACTTTATTTGCAAATATTTTAACAGCTGCTCTAGAAAGTGGGAAGAAAAAGTGTAAATGTACAGGTATAGAAATAAACAAATATTGGTTGTTTACACTTTTGTTAGCTGAAAACCAGGTAGTAGTGACAAATGATGAAGACACTGGGTACACGATGAGAAAATTCGTTAAGAAATACAATGTATGTGGTTTGTACATCAATATGAGGAAGACACAATACCTCTCAATAGGAAAAGATCTTAGGATGTCACTAACTGTTGTCATTCAAAAATGTGAAAAACACATCTTGCAATTATCATCAATCAGAAAAGGTCATGTCAACATGGCATATGTCACGTATAAATCTGGGTAGAGTTACTACATAAGAACTAAATCCATTGCTTTGGTCATCAAAGATTGGGTGGTAAACAAAAACAAACATGTTTAAGGCCATCACTGAACCTATTACAGTATACAGAGTGGAATGTTGGACTATTATGAAGAAAAACAAGAAAAAGATTGAAGCTGCAGAAATGGATTTCTTGAGAAGAGCCTCCAGGATATCCAGTCATGAACAAATCACCAGCACAGAAATAAGAGAATGAACTGCCAAAACATTCACTATTTTCCACCATATTGAACACTTAACATGGTTTGGCAGGATCAGTAGAAAGAGAGAGAAACAATTTTGTTTTATTGGCCAGTTAGAGAAAGAGGGAAAGATTACGTGCAATTGGTATTCAGGGAATTGAAAGAGCAATGGCAGGAACCTAAATCGGGAAGATGCTCGGGATAAGATGTCAGAAAAAGAAGATGCTTGTAGAAGCCCTGCATGAAGAAGAAGAAGAAGAAGAAGAAGAAGATGATGATGGCGATGATGAATACAAGGACATCTCACTGTGTACATTTTCACAGAATGTGAGACGTGAATGGGAAAGTAATGGAGTTAAGAATTTCAAATTTTAAATTGAATTCAACAGATGCAGTCTGTAATATTTACATGAAATTTATAAACAATGATAAGACACATTTTGCTGAAAATACATGGCTTGTGGTTCGGTGAAGGTTGAAATGAATTGATACCTTATTTTACGCTTCCTTCTGAACACGCAAATTTTGCTTCGCACCTTTCACACACTAGCGGACAACAGAGGTAATTTTTGGGAGACGAAAAAGGCAATTTGGATTTAGCTCAGAGACTTCATTTAAGCTTTGTGGATCTTTAACATGCAGTAAATCTACTAACATGGGACAGCCGGTTTTACTTCCTCCCTGAAGGAAGGCGTACAAAGGATTTTTTCGTCCTTAAAAATCCACGGTTTGGAATGAGTTTGAACCCGCGAGCTTGAGTATAACAGTCTGATATGCTAACCATTACACCATCGCCACTGCCAAAATGTGAGTTTAACTCTTACAATACTGAATCAAAGTATTGGAGCCATGAGATCTACTGTTTTAATTTACTTAAAATCCTCCAAAGGAAAGTCTTTTCCCAAATTTTCCAGATTATTCAACCACGAAACACCAATTTTCTTAAAAAGAAGATTAAGAACTAGAACCTTCTGCAAAAGTAATAAACTTGTATGGAAATACTATTACTTACCATGCCTTTATTCAAGTTCTTGTTTATCATGCAGAACGCATGAGGTGGAACTTCACCTTTGTTACTAAGAATAACACAAATATCAGTTACTACAAGTTCATTGCAAGGCATGGTTGGAAGAGCACGTCGATACGTAACATAAGTTTTTGCTCCCGAATTGTTCACATTAGCAGGTCGACCACCAGTCGAAAATGCAACAAATTCTGCATCAGGCATGATCCGTTCTTTGCCTTCATACATTATCCTAGAAACACATAAAACTGGTATATTTGCTTTACTAAGAAATGAAGTCTTTCACAAGCTTTAAAAGCATTTTCATACAAACCCTATATCCACCAGGGGAGGTTTATCTCTTCCTCTTTTAAAGCACAAATATACTTCTGGACTTCGTAAGCTGCCATGATTTAAGTCAGCAGGAAATCCTAAAAAGTTTCAGTTTTAGAGTAAAGTTGAGAATTAAAATCCCAATTTATTAGAAAAGAAGGTAAAATAGAGAGGAAGATCACAAACTCATGTTCTAACCTGTAGGTGTAGCAATTACACTTATGTAATCTTCTGGTGGAGATTCTCCCAATGTTGGAAAAAATATACCAATATCTGTAATTGGTGCTTGATTGTGTGTTGATTTAAGGTGGGCTCCATCTCTTGAAAAATCCTCTAACCTTTGGGGATTATCAGGTAAACCTGCTACTACAAAATAATCTGCTACTCGACGGTCATCCATTCTGATGTATCAATCACCGAAATTTCATGTCATGTATCTTCTGCATTATTCTCAGAATCACTAACATGCCACAGCCTGAATTACAAAAAACATTAACAAGGTCATGCTATTCCAGATAACATAAAATATCATTATTATATTGATATATACATATAAACTTGGAATTATTGTGATCATTGACGGTAGGTACGTTTATTACAAAACAAGAACAAACACAAAGGTACAAAACAATTTTATTAATGCTCCTTTATATCATAAGTAAACTTTAAAACGTCCCTTTATTGATTATTTCCCGACAAAAAGTTTCACGTCAAAGTTACATTCTAGCTTTTATCGCGATCCAACTCTTTTTTATTTTGACATTACTCGAGGTGAAATGCCATTTATGGTAAGGTTATGTCATTTCTTGTGATTACAATTGCAAAACAAACGGAAATTTCGCAAAATGTGGGGCACAAAAAGTTATTTCATGCGTACCTACACTGACCATAATTTCTAATAATCATACTAGTAATTGTTATCGACGGATTTTTGCAATATCTGCCGAAAAAAGTTCTGCGGTAAACACTATAGTGAAAAAATAATACAAATTGAGTAAGTCACAGCGACGCACTTGACAATGCAGTTCAAACTACATTTACCTAATCAAGCTTATTGTGTATTCTCTGTGTATGACACATATAAATATTTAAAAATTAGCACTTTGTAAACATAAATGCGCCGCAATAATGTTTCGTAGTATTTGTCATCGCGGCCATGATGATTCCTCCAAGGTCGTGACGTTTGACGGAATGAGGGTAGGAAATTGTAAGGAGCGCATTATTCAAATATCATTTTAATCAATTCATCTCATGAATCTTTATTAAAGAATGAAATAGCAATTTCTTCTAGGAAAAAGGCACGGCATCCATGGCCGTAGTAAAGAAACGAAAAATTATGTATTTGTAACAACTAACCCAAACATTGAAAGTATTAAAATAAAATACGAAATATTTGTGCAATCAAACATATTTAATATGTGCAAGCTAACTTACCACCAATAATATTAATGAAAAAAAATGACTTAGATAAATTTGATAATTTTTCTTCTTCCATATAAGAGACAAACAATATTATGGTTATTAGCGAAAAGAAAAAAATTTGAAAATGGGAAAAATTCCAAATGTTTTTATTTATACACTGCATTCGTCTATTGTCCATGGTTATCGTTATATGAATTTTAAAAATTGTAAACAACTAATTGAGAAGATTATTACAAAATTTGGCTTACTGTATTTTCATCAGCAAATTCAGTAAGTTAATTCTTTATACCGAAAGCACGGTAACACAAAAGTAAGTGAAAGAAATAAAATTTCATTACTTCTGAAAACAATCCCCAAATTACATAATGGTATACTGATTTATAAATCATCCTCTTTGCATTTCAATAGTTATCTAACACCTTTTTGCTACAAGAGTAGAAATGCTTTTATTTTAGGACCAATAATTACCTTCTAATTCAGTAACATTCATTTAAGAAAATATTATATAAGAACCAATAGAAACAGGTTGTAACACCTAATTTCTGATCAGTTCATGTTGATGATAATTTTATAAGAAAAATAAAGAAATTTAGCCCAAAATTGCTCTTAAAAACAGATTACATATATTAATTCATAAAAAAATTCAAATAAATTCACAAATAAATTTACAATGTTAAGTTTACAACTAACCCACCCATCATGAAACTAAAACAGTGTTTATTTATACATACAAAATGCCCCAATCAGAGCGGTGCATCTCAAAACGTTTATCCATTTTTCTTACTGTTTTTTCCTACTGGCCAATCAAACTGTGACTCATCTATCTTAGGTGGCAGTATACTACTGCATCGATCACTGTATCGCATGCGATTTTAACATAGCTTTCAATTATTTGCAATATTTGGCGCAGTTTGGAACTCCGTTGGACATAATATCTCTTGTGAATTACTATTAAATTTCACTCGTGCTTTGAAAATTCTCAGATAAATCTTCTCCTTGCTTCACGAGTAAGGAATTCATCGACAATTTCCGAAGCACTTGTGGTATTACCTGTGATACATTTGGGATTGCTGCACAATATATGTAAAAAATATTTGTGTCAGTTTTAAACAAATATTTCAATTATTTTTAGTGCTTCAAGACTTGTTGCAATTAAAAATTATTTTCATAAAGTTCAACAATGAATTCACCATTTCATTGATACATAACTGTGTCTCTCATTTTCT
The DNA here is from genome assembly GCA_038098605.1 of Gryllus longicercus. Taxonomy (NCBI): domain Eukaryota; kingdom Metazoa; phylum Arthropoda; class Insecta; order Orthoptera; family Gryllidae; genus Gryllus; species Gryllus longicercus. Next base: position 4,971,992 of record JAZDUA010000064.1, on the reverse strand, counting down.
TTACTGAAAAGAACTGGCAGTGCTATAACTGCACAAATGTTGTCTCTTTACACATTATAAAATTGCACCTTCTATTTTACTAACTTCATCCATCACTTGCAAAAATCAAATTATGTATTTCAAAATTAGACAAAAGCTACTGTTTGGAAACAACTATGTATAAAATGATTGAAAAGTCTAATATTAAGGGAATTTCCTGCTACAATAATTGAAGTGTAAAATACATTTGAAAAGCATTTTTTTCAATTTCACTATTTATGAAATTCTAGGTTGTTTTTTGAAGCTTTTTAATTATGATTTCACTCAAAATAACACAAAAAACACTCATACTTGTAATAAAATTTAACGTAACACTACTTAAAAGTCTTATTTTCAAAAACAGATTCCATTCCAAAAAATCTTTCTTCGGTAAAGTATAGAGGTAGGAGGCAGTCCAAACATTTTTATCTTTTGCAATTTTTGGAATTTCAATGATGTTTTTGAAAATCAAACGTGTCACTTTCATAAGCAAATTTTTCTCCATGTAAATAAAAAAATTTAAGTCATTTTTGAGAAAAAGTTTAAAATATCCTAGGGGCTTCATAGAAAGTTACTGCCAAAAATTAAAAGATTAATTTCAAATTTGTAGGGCCTCAGTTCTGGCCAAATCAATTGGAAAATATTTGTGTGCAAAATTTAGCACAGAGTTTCTGAGTTAGTATCAGTCTCTTATGGTCAGTTGGATACAGAGTGATTTTGAGCTCAAAACATTTTTTTACAACATCAGGGACCTGAGGAATGTGTATTTCTGTCAAAATCTCAACAACGATTTTTTGCAACATTATATAATTAGCTCTATGCTGTGTATATGGGTATTCATAAATTACATAACGCTAAACAGGGTGAGAACTTTAACTGCATTACTTTAATGGCAGCTGTTAGTTTAGTGTCCAGTAAAGCTGACTTTTTTTTTTTTTTTTTTTTTTTTATCATTTGCTGAAATGAATCCTTTTATTCTGCATTATACTAAAACATTAGAAAATAAAGATTTTAACTTAACATGTAATAAATTAAAAAAGTATAAATCAAAAAGTTATGATTTATAAAATGTTAAAATAAATGGAAATATTTTTTCTTCAATGATAAATTGACTGAATCTGTTAGATTACAAAGAAAATATTCAAAACTGACCTATAGTGTGTTCTACAATCCAATTAAATTGGCGCAGTGGATTGCGGACCATGCGTCATCCATGACAGCAGTTGTCAAAAATGTTCTCCTCCCTTAGGGTTCTACATTCTGAAAATGCAGGATATGTTATGAATTTTCACATCTGACCCCCCTGTTCTGATAGATTTTTTGTTTCTGCCAAAAGTCCTGAATTTTTATACCCTGTTATAATTTCACAGTGTTCTACAAAAACGTGTGTTTTGGGACTACTTGTGAACTATGCACTAAATCCTTTTGATAAGTAAATGTTATATTTGTCTCTTTAAGGCCCAATCTGAGAGCTGAGAAATAGATAAAGAAAGGTAATGTGATTTGAATCACAATGCATCTGACTTTCACAATGTGTTCATGCAAGAGAAACTGGAATACCAAGAAGAGAAAAGGGAAAGTCAATAATAATGTTTTAATATTGTTGCGTAGGTTTCCACGGCTGGAGTTTGTGTTGTCTAGTCTGTTCAGGACGAGCCGCGTCACTGGCATGGTGGCTAACCTTTCCGCCAGCGTATTGTGGCCGAAACATTAGCCACAATTGCAGTGACGTGGCTTGTCCCGTATATCCTAGACATGTTTTAATATCAACCAGTCTTGGTTTATTTAATATTTTCTTTAAATACTCTGAAGTATTTCACAAATTCTGCTATGGAAAAATACAGAAATGACCTTGATAACCTGGAAAAGTCAAGGAAATTCATCCTAGAAAAAGAGTAGACACCCGTTTATTCTTGAAAGTATGTAATGTAACTTATCTTGATCTGCTATTTAGTTTTTACTTTATATACTATTTCCTTGTTATACAATTTACTTGATGTACGATTTAGTTGTTTAAAAATAAACAATTTGCTCTGAAACATATTGTGGAAGTCCTGAATTTGTTTCTGTCCTATTATCCTTTTGACAACCCTATCCTCCCTTCACTCAAAATTTGTCCCCAATCTTTGCCAACTAATTCAGAGTTTAATTTTTATAAATTTAAGTATATAACACAAATAAAAGTAAAACAAATTGTTTTATTGTTGTATAATTTATTTTTACGTACTGTTTTTGAGAATGTTGTCGTGCAAGCATTATGTAATTATTTAGGAGGATGCAAGTTCATGTTACAGGGGAGAGAGAGGATGTTCAAAGTACTCCAAATTTGCATTACATAATTAATGGATAGCTGATACGAGAATGTAAAAAGTACATTTCTGACAACAAATTTGTGTACATCAGCAATCTTCTCGTTACTTGAAATTGGTTGAGGAAAGGAAGTTGGGATTTCAATATTATGAAGCTCTGCAGAACAGAATAGCCAAGAATAAACTTTCTACAAAACACCTATAAGGAAATAAAATGATAAAAGTAATAATTTACAAACAAGAATGTTTCCATTCCTCAAAAAAAGGAACTTAAAATATTTTATTTTATTTTCCAGATCAAAGTACATTTATTAACAATATTCATCATTTTATGCTTAAAGAAATAAAATATTATAGTACATGATTAACTAATCAAACTAGTACAAAACTATAAAATATTTACAAGAGAAACTATAGGAATGATTCTCCGAAATTCATTATAAATATTTGAATATTAAGTTTCAAATCATTAAAAACAACTCAACTGTTCACTTGAGTAGGAATGGAAGTTCCCTAAATGGGAATTACAAAAACGATAAATTGGGCCCTCAGCATTCAATAATAACATATTTAATATCCATTATAGCTGTCACTCATCAGGTGATTATAATAAACTATTTTAGTGCAAGACAAAGTATTTTTCACACAAAAATAAGAATTTTTGACACAAGTGAACAGATCTATTAAGGTAGCTAATATGAAAACATACAATGTTAAATAGAAATGAAAATTCTGTTAAACAGTTTCATTTCTTTGAAATAAGTTAAGTTCTATTAATTTCTCATATTTCTAATGAAATGAGAACAATGTGACAATATATAAAAAATACTAACAAACAAGAGAATGTGTAATGTACATAACATTGGTCAATAGGAAGAATCAACTCTCGTTGCTAAGGATGCTGAAACAAGGCAATTTTGACCCCATACAGGCTTCCCACGTTAGAACACATCTGAATTTCACCACTCATTTGACAGCTGATTCTTTTAACAGTTTTTTTTCTATATTTTTCACTAGCTGCCCTGATTAACAACTACATCACAAAATAAGCATTGCATCAGTAACTATGTGCAAGTGAGCAGCACTTCTCCCATGGCAAAGCAGGGTCTACCAGCAACTCAGAATTGTATTGGTATAACATGCACTTTCGCAGTTTCTAAATGAACATCAGGAATCTGTATATACACAATTCATAAATCTTTTAGTTTTCTTCAAACAATGCTTACATCAACATTACTTAATAAATGTATTAACATTAATTAATGGGAGTGCTGAGTTGTGTCAGTTCTTATTGTGGCCAAACTGCATTGTGGTTTGTGCAGTATTACAATATTTAATACATAAGTACTTATAGCATTGTTAATAAATACATAATTTCATAATATTGTACATGAACTGTTACAACTCTTCAAACTATCCATAATTGTTAAATTAGGAAAAGAAGAAAGTGAGACTAGTTTCAAAACGAAATTCCTAAAATTAACCTTCTCTTCACTGAATTAACTAGGTAACAACCTGTTTATGCACTAGACTTAATAAAGCTTTGAAAGTTAGCTCCTAAAATGCAGGTACAATGTTAACCACATTAATGTGTGAGGAAACAAAATAATCAGTAAATACAACATACTCCATTCTGAATTAAATTTATAAAGCTTCTACAATAAAATTATTGACTATAGTGAGCTCTATCCAATTAAATATTTCTTTTTATTTAATTTCAAATGGAAAGAAAAGCTCAAAAACACACAGGGCACTCACATCAACTGAAGCTGAAGGAAGAACTGTGAGATCAACTAGAGCTATTTGGCTAATTCACCACAACCTCGAGTCTGTAGAGTCATACATACAGGAATGTGATCAGTTAGGTTTCCTAATGATGTAACAAAACTATAACCTGTCACCTCTGTGCGAGGAAGTCTTTTATACAAGATTCGATCTATTCTTCTCATACCACCATAACGTTTTTCTGGAACATAGCCATCAGCATCCGGCTTTACTAGTTTAGTAACTAACTCTCGATTATGAACCTAAATAAAAAAATGAAGAAAAAAAAATGATGTTATCAAGAGACATATTCCCTATATTAAACACTACTAAATATCAACCACATATTAATAAAATATCCAGAACAATATTCATGCATGTGAACTCATTGAAAGGTAATTAATTTGCAATGAACTCTTTTTAGAAATATTCTTAAGATTCAAACCAAATATTTCTTTAACCGCTTAATATTTAGAGATAAAACTACACTTGAGTCTTAAAATCAGTTATGTAACACTCAGACTTACCACTACATCAGCATCAAGAACATAAAGACGTCTCTCACAATCATCCACCAAGGCTTCACAGAATTGCTCTGGATCTTCAAATAGCGGATCACATAATGCCCACTGGCGTAACTCTGTCCCAATAGCCCAGTGACGATCTTCTCCTGGTCTTGCAACACATACATCCCTATATTCCATCAACAACACATGTGTCTGCACATCATCATCCGCTACCAACAAAGAACAGAGAAAAATCATTTCCATGGGAAAAAATAATAAAATGAACAATCACTTTAATTACACACAAATCAAAATGAATTACCAGGTGACATGTTGTCAGCATTAAAATCTCCACAGATAACATCAAATTCAACAATATCAGTCTTTTGTGTATGCTTTTTCTTAAATATATTTAAAAATAGGTTCACTTCAGTTAATTGAGACATAATTACTGGCTCCTTTCCTTGGAAAGCTTGTGTATGCAGATTTGTCACAAACCCAACATGACGAAATAAGCCTTCATGGTATAAAAGTACCTGGGTATAGAAAATATAATAATATGAAGATTAATTAGAAGCAAAGATCATGTAACTGATAACAGAAAGGCAACAGAGAACTGATTAAAATTTAATGAAACTGATCTAATAAAATTTGAAATGTGCATATATAAATAGATGGGAAGTGATACACAAGAGAGAAAAAACAAGGAACCTGGAATGCCAATGCTAATTTGGAACTGTAAAGAATAAGAGACAGTGGAGCAGAAGAGAGGAAGATAACACTGAGGAAGAAAAGGAGAACGTTGAAGCAGAGAAAGGAAAGGTGAAAAGCAAGCATAATACCAGAACTACCAGCAATAAGAAAACTTTTTAAGACAATCTATTTAAATTCTGATACAAGTCCAAAACCATCTTTTCAACATGCAATGTTTCTTCCTTACACAGAAATCTGGGTGGAGAGTTTCAAAAGATCTTCAGTTTTAAAATGCATCGCAATGTTCTATTACCAAATATTTTCCTTACTTATTTTCACTATCATTTCCAAAACAAATAATATATTTTCTTTAAATTCAAATTTCACTAAAACAATAAGTTTTATACATTCAATAATAATAATAATAATAATAATAATAATAATAATAATAACAAATGAAGCTTACCTTGATGCATAACACACCCTGTGAAGTGTATTGTGCATGAGCCACTCTGTAGGTAAAGGTTTTGAAGTCTGCTTCTAAAATGGGTCTCTTGCTTGCAAACATCAAACCACTACCTTCAGAACAAATATGAAAATATTTGGTATTAAGTGATAACAATAAGTCAAAATACTTCATTCTTCAAATCTCAAATATTTTCTCACAAAAATTGAGTACATATTTTTCTACAACAAAACATAAAAACAATTGGTAACCCTATTAAAAGTAAATTTTCATATCTTTGAAAATATATCTGTATTGAGAAAATGTCTGCATTACTAAAAAAAGAATCCATGCATTTCGTATTTGAACAAGGAAACTGTTCCCTACAAGCATGATATTTTACGATTCCAATTATGTAAACTAATAAATACTCAACCATTATAGTCAGTCCAATGCATCAAAAATATTATTATTGATATGTTACCATATTTCTGATAAAATATCAACATCAACATATCACGACCATGCTTACAGATTAAACATTTTTTTTACATAAATTTAATTACAGATGCTCCTGATGCATCAAATTAGTGTAAACCTGTCAGTTGCGCTACTGATACACCAAACATTCTATTAAAAAATTAAACCATTCAGCTTTTCACTGAACTGGAAAAACTTTTTTACATTTTAACGAACTTTACTATTAATATAAAGCTGATGAAATACATATATTTCTTACCTAACATGCAGTAATTTGTTGATGGTGAAAACTCTCCAACATCGAACAAAAAATAACTAAATTCTTGTTGCAACTGATCAACGAGGATCATTGCTGATGAACGAGTCCATACTTCTTGAAGGCACAAAAAATCAATGTTTGGAAATTTTGGTTGAACACTTTTGAATTTGCTACTAATTTCACAGGTGTCATCAATGAATAGTTTAACATTACTCAACGGTTTACCAGTATTATCAACAAAATGTTTTGCAATTTTATATGCTCTTTTATAAACAGATTTCAAGTTATTCATTCTACTCAAAAATTCTGGAGCAAGTAGTACATTGGCTGTTGCAAATGTGAATGTATTCGTCTTCAGAGTAAAGGCAAGAGGTTTTTCATCTGAATCTTTATTGTCTGCAGGAACTATCACTTTTGCATAGGTACATTTTTCTTGATCACAAATTAGGCACAAAAGACACCATAACAAAATGCCAACAATACCTATTGGAAATACACAAACTAATGTTATCATGTACAAAGGTCCCCACAAAAAATAATCAATTAATTTCTCTTGTGGCTTCTGGAGATCTTCGATTGTTGATACATAACAAGCTATCATATGACTCAAAACTGTCAACCATGGATCCATCATAAAGTGCGCTATTAAATCAACAAAATGTGAAATCTTGTTGTGAAATCTACTTGAAACTTCCAAGGCATACATTTTGGCAATCGTTTTCTTGTCACCTCTTTTACAATATAAAAACCTCTTGCAAACCTACGGCCGTCATCGACTAAAATAACATCTTCGTTGTTTACCACAACCTACTTGAAAGTTCAAACCTCCGCACCATCATCCATGACAGAAACAGCGTTCAAGAATTTTCATCCCATCGCACGGCATAACGATCGTGCTGCTATCTATACAAACCGGAATCACAACAAATGACGATCAACAACCGGTGAAGTATTCAGAAATCAGCATTCTTTGGTTTCTCGTGGTGGTTGTCGTAGCGTGGAAGGAAGTGTGTTGGGACGTGGATTTTAATCCGATTCCATCGGCGTAGGTTTGTATTATTTTATGCAGGTTTTTATGAAATTAAACACTGACATGTGTAGCAATAAGATAATGTGCATATCATTATGATTCAGATCAGCAATATTTTTGTAAATACCGAATATTTAAGGTTAAGATAACGAATACAAATTTGTATTGAGTAGTATTTCCCATTATGGATTAACCATAAAATGTAAAAATTGTGATATTTTGTGTATATAATTCACTGAAGAATGTGATTTTAATATTTCTTGAGAAAACACGTCCATATAATACTAAACGGAGATGGCCAATTGCATGTGAATGATTTTGATATGTTGTAGATCATGGCTCCTCGATATGAAATGGCCGTGGGCCTTCGGAAGGGTCACAAGACAACTAAAATTAAGTACGGGAAATCCAAAGAGGACAAAAAGCCAATCAGACCATCTCGTCTGAAAGGAGTAAGTGAAAACTTGACATTGGATTAGGGTTAAACATGTATCAATATATTAATTTGTGAATATTTGTTTTAGGTCCAAACGAAACACACAAAATTCATTCGGGACCTCATTCGAGAAGTATGTGGACATGCACCGTATGAAAAGCGGGCCATGGAATTGTTGAAGGTTTCTAAAGACAAGAGGGCTCTTAAATTCCTAAAGAGGAGGGTATGTATATGTAATACAGTGCACACACATCTTGTTTGTATGCTTTATCAATGAAGTTTTATTACAACTTGCTATATTTGTTTGTAGTTGGGCACTCACATCCGTGCCAAGAGGAAGCGTGAAGAATTGAGCAACATCTTGACTCTGATGAGGAAAGCTCAGGCTCAGGCCAAGTAATGTGTGACCGTAATGCTTATGAACTGTATTCCTTTATAAATATTAAAAAGTGAAAGTGAATTGCATGTGTTTTTCTTTCTGAGAACCTTGTTATTGTTCAAAATTAAATCGGAAGAGTTGATAATTTGGCAACGTAGATTCAAATTCTTTGAAAAACTATGTTAATAAACTGGTGGTGAGTTGGGGGATTTGCATTTAAAAATCTCATTTAAATGTACTATTGGAGTTTTCTAATGAGGTAAAAGATTGTCACATTTGTATGCATTTTGACAATCTCTGGTGCCAGAGAAAAGTTTCAAAACTAGCGTAAACAGCACTAGTGACTATAATTGTACACAAGGTTTCCCCGTAATGAATTTTTCTCAGAATTTCCCCAAGGCCCTGTGAATCTTAAAAGTAATTTATTTTTTGGAGGAAGTTAACATGAAGTCCTTAGGATATTTCAAACATTTGAGAAAAGCAAACTGCTCATAAAAATGTATTAAGGTCTGAATTTCATTGTTTGCATTCTTGAAAGTTGTTGGTTTTTCTAAAGAAATCTTCAAAATAAGATTTTTGAGAAGTCTTGTACAGCTTTTTGAAATCTTTGCTATTTTAGAAGCATATCATTGAAATTTTTCCAAAAGGCCTATACATGTTATTTTTCAGAAGCTGCTCAAAATTTTTTGGGGCAGATAAAACACAATATACTGAATCATACGATTTAAGCAATTTGATTTTTTAAACTGTTTTTTTTTTTTTTTTCCTCTCTCCGAAGGTCACTTTCTAACAACTTGGTCTTATAGTTACCACTGATTGCTGTAACTGTAGTAAGAACATGCATGGATCACAGGCACACAATCAAATATCCATAGAGGCAGGATTCAAACCCATAACCCTTAGAGCTACAGCCTTTCAGCTTTAGCAACCTCACTTATCCAGTATGGTGGGTGTCAACGTTTTGTTACAGGTGTATTTTGTGCCCAAATGATAGCTACTGAAGGTTCCTGAAATTTCAAAAGTTGTGTGTAAAGGAGCACAAAATTAGGCTTTTTCAAAAAGAAAAAAAATATTCAAATTTGGCTTAAAATTTTTCCTGAAATTTACATGACAGATTTTGCTCTACCATGATATTCTGAAAGTCTCATTTAAAAACATTAGGAGAGTAAAAAATTGAGATAATGTTAATGATTAGGGTTTTGATAAAACATTTTCTCAATGTATGTATTACAGGAAACATAACCAAGCCATTGTGATGAGAAAATTTGTAAATTTTATAATTAAAATTTTTCTTTTATTGGATTTTTGGAAAATCGTTCATTAATGAGTGTGAGGTTAAAGTATTTTTTTAAAGTTGAACTTTTTGACATAATTGCTATTACTACAAATAGTGTTGATTGCCAGTAAGACTAATTGATTCAGTGTTGCAAATCACATTAATGGCCATGTGTTTATCAATAAGCTCTTTCTAATACAAATGCATAAACTCAAATAAGGGTAATGTAGTTTGCTTGGACCATGTATGTATGTTTGTTCGCATCCACCCAGTGATCAAGACCACTGACCATTTATGACTGTAAAGTCAAAGGTAGTAACCTTGGATATTAATAAATGTTTTTGTTTCTAATTTTGCAAATAATGTTAATTTAAAAATAATTCTTTATATTAATTTGGGGTGCCTACCTGCAGGGACTCCGACTTCCATCTATAGTATTACAACAAAAGGAGGTAATTTATACATACAATAATTATATAATCTAAAGAAACAAATATTATTTGTATAATAGTTACAATTTAAATTTGTGTTATGAAGTTAAAAAATATGAAAATGTTCAATTGATAATTTAAAATTGTAAGTCGAAAGAAATTAACATCTTGTTTTCAAAATATAATAATAAATCAGTTATGTCTTAAAGATTTAGATTTTTCTTTGTATGTTTACCATATATAACCTAATAAACTACAGTTTCTGGTTAGAGTAATATTACGTTCTTTTGTATGTGCTAAATCTTTAAGCATCCTAAGCCGAGTATTTGAAAATGAAGCAACAAGGTATCAAGGATTTTCCAAGAAGTTTGTTGAAACCTGCGAGGTTTTACTATGTATGAACTAAAATTAATATAAATGAAGTATTTTAAGAAATATTAAACCCGATTGTGAATTAAGCAAATATAAAATAACAACACATATTTTTTTTAACCATCTTTGAAGTTGATAAGATCTGTACTGATCAACTGCCATATTTGGAGGCCCATATTTTTCAGTTTGAAATTTATTCTTTATATTAGAAACTCAACAAAGCATCGCTCTCGTGACAATCTTTATAATTTATTCAACTATATTATCAATGTTAGGATATAAATTTCATTTCAAAGATGCTACTTTCACATTCATAATTTTGAAATAAATGATACTAACATTGTTGGAAGAAAAAAATCATCTTATCTTTAATTTAATGGTTTCAATTGTACACTGCATGTTAACTGTTTGAGTATACCATACCTTGTATCATACACCATGGATTATGATGTGAACAAATCAAGTGTTCAACTATTTTATTTTCCGTGTACTTCTTATTTAATGTGATTCATTAAAATTTAAGGTCCTCCAATTGCATTCAGCTGTCAGTAATTACTTCATTACTGACAGTTTAATATCAGTACTTCTAATGCCCCTCAGTAAAAATGTGTTAACATTTTACTTGTGTTATTCAGTCGGGTTTTGGTTTTAAAGTATGTTTTATTTACTTACTATGGCAGCAGCAAAAAGTTGGTATTCACACATCTAAAGACATTGTTTATATTTGTTTAAAGTTTAACATCAATATAAAAATAACAGAAATTAACTCTTATCTCAAATATTTTTTGTTGAAGTTAACCCATTTTACTTATATTATTATTATTTTACATAACCATTACAAGTGGCACAGAAGCTTGGGATAGGTGCACATGTAATAATTATAATAATAACTTTCGTCATTACGCTTTCCAGCATTAGCTAATGTCGAACAATATTAAATGAATATCAATTTATAGCATGAATTGTAAACAAAAATCAGTGAACAATACCATGAACCAACTGGCCAGATTAAAAATTGATTAACAAATTTATGACAACTTGGGCCAAAACCCATGTCATCCGAGTGTTAACACAAATAAATGCCACTCAGAACTCTATAGTCAGTAGAAAATAAGAGAAAGTTTTGCTATAGTTTTGATATTTTGTGCCTATTTTTAATTTTTGAAGTTGTATCCTGGGTGAGTACTGGAATCTAATTAGTGAAGCAACTGCTTGTTTCTTCTGTGATGTATTAAGCTTTTTTAGAATATCAAAAATTGAATACGATTTATTTCTCTATCCACTGCTTACTTTTGGGTTATGATAAATAGACTTATTCCTAATATTTTAATTTAATAAATTCTTATTAAACAAAATATGAATCAGTTCGTTTTCTTATTTAAAAGAGAATAGCTAAAGTTGTTTTTTTCCCCCCTTACCAGACAACTACAGATTACGTGTCCAAATGCTTTTTTTAAAATTATTATTAATAAACGGACTTAAGTCTACTACAGAAATGTTTTATACAGTGGTAGAAGAGAACTTTAGCAAGAGAAAAATGTATTGTAGATTAAATTATAACTTAATAAAAAAAAAGATATCAGCATATATTTACAACATTATAACAAACTACAGATTAATTTGTAGGGTACCAAAACACAATTTTACAAATGGAATTTTATATGTCTGGAAGTACAGTATATTGTAAAATCTTAGTGAACCGATTCAGACTCCTATGTCAGTGCTATAATAGTTGACAAGTTTTTATGTATTTATTAACGTACTCTTGTGCAATATGTTTATAAGGTTTGTAGCAAATTGAAATTTTAACAACTGAATAGAATAAAAACAAGATAAACATGCAAACAAAAATTATTATGCTTACAGATTTAATGGAAGACTTGCAATTTTCTCTTTGCTTCTCTGACAAATTTCGAAGTAATCAATTCCCATACATTGATATGGTATGTTCATGTAAATTTTAGGAATTTACAAGTTGAAATCAACAACAATGCCCATTGTGAAAGAATTCGAAAGATCTCCATCTTTCCTGATGCATCAGAAAGTGTCCCTTCCCTTTCTTTCACATCTGGTTATTGATCCCTTTTCCAGAAAAATTGTTAAGTAGCTTGTATTCGACTGCTGCTTCCGTTTAGGATCTGAGAACTCTGCAGGTACCTACAAATCTGAATGAATTCTTGAGCACTTCAAATGCTTTGAGAACAGCATATTATCATATAAAACTTCTTTGGGAATGTGTTCGTTATGTACTTATTATTCTGATTATCATAATGTTGGTAAAAATTTTTAATATTATGATGGGCAGTAATTTTACAAAACAGCGGATTTTTGTATCATTTGCATTTTGCAAATGATACAAAAATTTGCAATGATATAAAATTTGATTGTTACTTTATTTGTGAAATAGTTTTTTCCCCAATTAAAATTGTTTTTAATTTTACTTTCTTGTGTACATACGTATATACCGAGTAATATACTTAGAAGGTAGAAAGTTCTGTAATGTGGAGAATATTACTGCTTTTTGACAGAAAAATTCGTTTGGAGGCTTCCTGACACAGTAAAGAGGATTTATCTTTATCTTTTTGCAGTAAATTACTTTCTCTAATAAGTGTGTAACAAGAATTAACTTTTTGTGGTTCGGTAATACTGCAAAAGATTTTTTTAAAACGTTCATCCATGAACATCATCAGTGCTAAAACTATTTGTAATATTTGTCCCAAAATGAAAATTCTCTGAACCATCTGACCAGACGTGAATCCTTGCGCTTTTGAAAAGCATTCTTTCAATTTTGAGGGTACCATCCTTCAAATTAAAGTTTTGGAGCATTTTCAAAATTTTCTAAAAAATTGTTTAATTTTTTTTGTTCAAATTTCTTGTAAGAATAGACTGAAAGTCACTTCGATGTCACAGATCTGATTTTTACTGTTAACCTTGAAAATTAGAAATACGTAAAATTTCGACATTTTTGGTTCCGCCTCTTACAACTAAATTATTGAAGATAGATAGTTTTACATCAAATGAAATTTGTTGTCCACAATTAGTTCATTTAATAATGCCATGTACACGTTTTAAAACATGTTTAGTGCTTTTCGCGCAGTTTTTAGTAATGATGGGCTGGCGTCCTACTGCTGTGTCGAAGCCCGCTAAAATATCTAGTATGCTTTGAACATATTAGCGGGCTATGGCTATGAACATCTAGTTAGGATAAAGAGGGATTGCTTGCCAATCAAACAAGCAAAAATAATAAGTACATTGCAAATGCACGTAATAAAACAAAAGCTATGTGGGACATTATTAAAAAGACTACTACACCAACAAATAATAACAGAAAAAATATAGAGCTCCACTACAAAAACGAAACTGTACAAGACCCACAAGAAATAGCTTGATATATTCAATGAACACTTTTCACAAATTAGTAATAAGCTAATCTCTCAACACTCTCTAAACAATAAAACACACCAAACAAACACTAATATTACACAAATTGTAAATTCCATATTCTTATATGAAACCACCCCCTCTGAAATCTTTAAAATCATTGGACAAATGGAGAATAAATTCTCAGCAGGCATGGACAACAGTCCAGATTTTCTTATTAAACACAGTGCTCCATGTATAATGCAACCACTCTCTCACATCTGCAATTACTCTCTAAAATCAGGCATATTCCCAGATATATTCAAAACAGCAAAAATTAAACCATTGTTTAAAAAGGGCAATAGTTATGACCCAATGAACTACAGACCTATCTCCCTGTTATCAGGATTTTCAAAAATTCTGGAAAGGCTTTTCAATGATAGACTCAGTTTCTCAATGCAAATAAGGTCCTTGCAAATGCACAACATGGTCCAAATTTTCTCATTGTGTCTGATTTAAGTTATTTAGTCCTTTAACAAGAATTAAAAACTAAACTAAATAAGGAAGTAACGATTCTTATGCAATGCAAGGAAATTTACATTCGTTTCGGCGAAGAAATTAAACGAAACGATCTATCATTCGGTAACGACTAAATTCGCCCAGACTTTCGTTTCATTACTTCAGACGAAACTAGATTAACGAGGTAATAAATTTGCGGCACAGACGCGAGATGTTTCGTTTCCTTTCTGTTGCCGTCAATGCCATATTAAATCACACTTAAATTCAGTAAACATTTCAATGAAAAAAATTGCAGACATTTGAGAATATCTTTTTTGCTTCCCGTTTTCTCAACGAAAATACGCGGCAATTCTAAATTGTCTCATTTAATTGATAATTCTAGAATGAAATTAATGTGCAATAAATTATTAGACAGTTTCCGCCGAGCTACGATTCGAATTTAACTTACGTACATACTGGCGCCGCGTCATGTCAGCTCTCACCGGATTTTCCGACGAAAATATGTGGCAACTAATTAGCAATAAACCATTTGGCCGTTTCCATCGAGCTGCAGTCGGAATTTAATTTATGGCTGTCTTCGCGTCGGGCCCGCTCACTGTTTTCTCAACAAAACTACGTGGTATTTAATTCTCAATTGTGGCAATTAAATAGCAATATATCATTTAGCATGTTTGACATTCGGGTGCACTGACATGGCTGTTCCAGCTTGGCACACCTGTTTATTTCGCGACCAAAGAAAGTGTTGTTTTTTTTATCCGCGAAAGGGCATTTGAATAATCTTTATGAAATGTTTACTAGTAATATTAAACTATTTTCTAAACCTATTTCTTCACCTAACTCAAACATGACGTTGTCGAAATGTGTCGCTTTTCTTGCATATTGTCGTACACGCATTCCGTGACAATTATTTCCCGGAATAGAAACCCTTGAGGCAGGCTTGACCTTCTGCGTTCGCTCCAAACCATCGTGGATCGTGCTTCGCCTTTTGTCATTTGCGCCAAAGCATCGGCTGCAGGTTATTGCCGGAGCACTCGCAGCGTCCGAGGCAGGGCGTCAGACGAGCACCGAGACGAGGTCGAGGACGCTGGCCGGGCAGGCAGCGCCGTGCGCCCCTGCGCAGTCGCCGTCCACGGCGCCTCGCGCCTCCGCCTCGGCGAACTCCGGCGGCAGCCCCTCGTCCTCGCTGGTGCTGGGCCTAGGGACCGCAAAAAACATCCATGGTTTTAAAACATCGATTTTTTCGAACAGAAACATCGATATAATAACGTCAATGTTTTCTTGAGATTTATTTGTTCAGAAACGCTGATGTTCTAAAAAAAAATTATCGTAATATAAATAAAATTTCCATCTATTTTTTGTGTGGATTGTCCGCAATCAAAAGCCACTCTCAACTGTCGTTGTTGTCGATCCCCACATGTCACGAAACCATGTGCTTTTTGCAACCTTTCTCCAGTAGTATTATCTTTTTTGATTGTTTTTACATAATAATATCGTAATAACTACATGTTGAACCTTGTATTCAGAGAACATTGATTATAAAATGAAAATTACAGTCAAATTTAAGTCAGAATATACATTAAACTAATATTGACGTGCTATGTACCACATTATAATCTAGACATTTGACGTCGATGTTTTCCATCGTATTTAAAACATCGATGTTTTTGTCGATGGTTTTGATATCTAAAACATTTTGTTTTAGAATCGATGTTTCGCTAAAATTTGCCATCGCTTGCGGGGCCTGCGCCCAGCAAACCCCGGCGTCACTCACGCGCACACGCACGCATGCACGCGCAAATGCGCACGCACGCGCGGGTGAGCGAGTGAGTATTTAATGTTTTGGGTCGCATAAACTATTTACCATTGTCATCATTCCAGTGTGTGTTCATCATTCCAGCACGTTTTACCCCGGGAGGTGTCGGTGACGGTATTTCTTACCCGAAATAACGATAGATCCCGCGCCGTCCTACAATCAGCAGACTTGCGGTTTCCCTCCTCTGGGTATCGCCATCTCCTAAGTCGGGACATGCTGTAAACTCTCGACTGGTCTCATGACATGTGTGATAGTATATTGACTGCGTGTGTAAGAATGTGCGTAAGGGCAAAGAAGGGGACAAGGATGAGGATCCTGAGCGGTCCTTGGACCATTTGTTAGGACACTGCTTCGGCATTCGACTGGTATTGATCGGAGAAATCACGGAAAACTACCGATCAGAATAGTCGAGCGGTAGAATTCTATTACAGACATTGAGTTCGACCTGGCTGTACTAGATGAGCAATCTCTGCCTTTACTCACCCTCAAGATATCTGCCAATTTTATCCGTTTCATTTTACTCACTCGAGCGAACTCGAGAAGAAATTAACCCTGTGGCACGTAAGCTACCTGATGGCACGCTCACGACCAGATTAATTTCCTGAGGCTCTCAGTCTGACGAAACCACGTTCTCCCACATAATAATTTTGAAATATTTAACATAACAAATCAAAATAAGTATGGAAATTACACTGTAACCTTTGCATTTTAAGAAAAGTTTTATTACAATAAGTACATTACGTGATTTAAAATAACTTTCAACATCATTCAGAATAATGTAGTTAACATTGGAAGCAGTGCTACCCAAGAAGCTCAGGAATCGTGCCTTTTGAGGTTCTGGGATGCATTTTATGATAGCAAAATACGTGAAGGGGGACGCTACCAAATCCACCCAAACTACCACACCGCGTACGCGTAAAAAGAAATGAAATTGAAAAGTGGTTATAATAATGTGGCCAAGTATTGTCACCCTCGTCAAGCCAAATGCGAGGATGTAAAAATTCATTTCGTAATCATGTGTATTCACGTGCATATCCTGGGTGGGACAAAAACGCACAAATGATGGGCTAGGGGCGGCAGTCAAACGGCCGGCCAACTGCGCACTAAGAGCGCCTACGGGATAAGCACTCTCGCGCAAACACACACAGGTAAACAAAGTGTAATACGTTGATTTTGGTGTTTGATCTCTTGATGGCGTTTTGGAAGGGCTTGTAAGCTCCGCCGAGCAGGGGGAGTAACAGCATGGATGTACTCACGTGAGCAGCACGTGCAGGAGGTCTCCCACGAGGCCGTTGTGGCGCAGGGGCGTCTCGGACGCTTCGCAGATGGCGCGGAGGAGGCACGCCCGCCCGGGCAGACCCTCGCTGCAGGCACAGCCAAAACAGGTGTGAACAAGGGTGCAGTACCCCGTGCCAAGGGGCAGGTTCAGCCAATCATTTTTTTTTTTTTTGGGGGGGGGGGGAGGGGGCAATATTGATTTTGTAAAATAATAAACATATTTGTTATTAAATTGTATACTTTTGTAGTATATTCGTATATATGATGCTATACAATATTATTTTTTAAATAATTGTATAAATATAAATATTTAAATAAATTTTGGCAAACAAAAAGGAAACAAACTTTTTCCCCCTTTCTTGGCCTTTGGGGGGACCATGGCTCAGTGTCCTTCCCCCCCCCCCAGATCCGCCATTGGCAATTCCTAGGACCTTTACATTACCGCTGCACTAGTTGCAGAAGCTTCCCATTAATTCGGCAGTCGGTAATTGCTAAAAAAAGTTGATTTTTCTTAATATACGTATATCTAAACCTATTGAATAAAACAAACTTGTTCTCAATTCAATACGGGGGAGAAGACATTAGAAGGAGATACGAATTGGCGATTAAGAATCAATGACATACGAGTTAAATAAAACACGTGTGCGCTGCTTCAATCAAATTAAGAATTTTTGATTTTTTTAGTCTCTCCTTTTTTTTACAAGAACACACGTTAGTACGTATGCACGTATAAAAAGAATGCTTGCACATTTTAAAAGAATACATCGTATCAGAAGCGAAATACAAAAAGTAATCGTGAATCGGATATGCATAGGTTTTCATATATTAAAAAAATATTCCCGCTAGGGCTGCTCATTCCGTGCTCTAGCGATAGCGCCTTCTAAGTTGGAAAAATAAGCGTCGCAGAGGCTGAAGGGGCAACGCAGCGCTGCCTCCATTCGGAGGCGCGACCGCGCGGGTGCTCCAGGATACTCTGGAGCCCGAAAGCAGTGAAAAACCCCGAGTAGATTATCACGTTAGAAATTCGAGAGGGAGTTCTAATTCGGTGGATGGATTTGCGATTGGTCCGCGAAGGGTCAGATACGTCATTAGCCAAATCACTTAACGGCAGTTTGAAACGAACTTTTAGTGGGCGTGCGAAATTTTCGATACGATGAATAAACTATTTATATCATGATAATGAATTTCAAATGAACATCGAATTTCCATATTATAATTAAGTGACGATTATTCTAAATAACCAATTTTTTTATTTAAAATAAAATGTGAAAATGTGTTCTTGAAATTAAAGCATAATCCAGGACATAACCTGGCCATTTTTCGAATTCTGTATGAGGACGCGTCGTGTGGCCAGTGAATAGAATTGACGTCATTACGAGATGAGCAATGTTGCAGCTTTCCCCTTGTACCGTCGATCCCACCAACCTGTGCAGGTGGCTCTCGACCAGCTCGTAGAAGCTGGTGCGGTCCATCATGGCGGCGCCGCGCTCGCGCCGCCCGCGCCCCGAGCCCGCGTCGCGCAGAAGCACCGTGCCCGGCGCGTACTGCGACGTGTTGTAGGGCGGCAGGTAGTAGTTGGCCTCGAAGTTCCACGACAGCGACACGTCCTTGTTCGGCAGGTCCAGCGGGATGGCGATGGCCAAGAAGAGCTGGGGAAACGGACGACGGGTGCTTTCACACAACGAACAATCCGTCACCGCCACCGATCCAGCGAGATATCATTTAGAAAATAACATGCACAATAGCTGACGTACTTGAAATCACTTCATAAAAAACCTAGTAGAAGAAGAAATAAACATGAATTATTGTGAACAAGTTCTGAAGATTTACTTACAACAAGTACGGTTGCACACACAGTAGGCACTAAAGTGAGGGAAATGCTAATGTCAGACCGATTTCTTTGTTGTTATTAAGCCATTATTATGGCAAAAAACTTCAGCAACATTTGTAGATTTATTTAGTCAAAAAAACAGTAAAACCTGTATGTGGTGTATGGGAGAGAAGATAATCTGCGCACGTTTTCTTGAGTTCCAGAATCCCTTCTCATCCTTTCAACTATAAATAGTTGAAAAATGAGTAAAAGTTAAAGATAAATAAAGAAATAAAAATAAAATTTAAAAAAAGCGTGAGATTAGCGTCATTTGTAAAACTAGACATTTTCGTTTCCGAGTTATAGAAAACGTATTTGCAACTGAAGATATAATTTTCTGCATTGCTAACAAAATAGTAACTCGCCCTTACCTCTACTCCTACCACTACAAGCAAAAGGAGAGTTCAACAAAACGTGCGCATAGTGAAGCTACATTTACGTCCAGAAGCAAAACAAGGGGCCATCTCAGCATTTGCTCAATGTATCAGGGAAAATGAACAAAAACCTGACCGAGATGGGTTCAATTGCATTTAGCAAATAAAGTTCTGATTTCAACGTATGTGAAGTTGCACACATAATTTGAAAGCAAATTGGAATAAATCCCCTTCCTCATTTATTTAAGAATTTAATAAAATGTTTTCTAATAATAATATATTTTCTTTAATATAAGTCCTTTAGTATATGACTTTTAGGTGGCTCATGGACAACGTGCTGGCTGTCCGTAGTGCATTCCCGGATTCGATTCCCTTGTGGAGGGAATAGAGCTAAAGCATTCCATTACAATCGCCTCGGTTCTTATAGCTATGGGACGAAAGAAAAGGTCAGAGAGGCCAAGTAAGATGGGAACGGTGTTCGCCACATGTCTCTCTTAACCCCAGGCGTGAATAATAAATAAAGACAGGGACAACGGCTGGAAATACTACTAGCTGGCAAAACTCGTATGAATCCTAACCTAAAATTCCAAATAAATGATATATTTTAAAATACAATATTAATATAATATTATAATTAATATTGTAATATTAATATCGTGTGAAAATGTGTATTAAAATAATATTTTCTATAATACATTGTGAATTAAAATACTTTAATAAAATATATTTTGCCAATCGCATAGCGAGTACAAAATAAATGTTATTTGTTTTTAGACTTACACCCATAGTGGCAGTGTCGGGGTACAGCACGTATCGCATGTGCCGCGACAGTTTGGGCAGATTACGCCCTCCTCCCACGCCGCTGCCCGCGTCGCCAGGGGAGGGGCCCGCCAGCCCCGCCAGCCCGCCCCAGCAGTGCGCAGGCGGGAGGCAGGCGAGCATCGCGGCCAGCAACAGGGCCGCACAACGGCGCACGCGCGACCTGTGCGGGCACATGTGTTCCGAATAAAAGCGTACTAAAGTGTTCTGCGCAATGATATTTACAAATCTTTCTAATGTCATTTTGTGGCATCGTTGCTTCGTTACTTCCCAGCAGCTTATCGTTGATTGACGAATAATATCGAAGTTTCCATATGAATCCGTAATATAGGCTGTCATTTTGGGAATAAAAAACACACTAACTTGTTCCATTTAATAATACGAAGAATTAATTTCTCTATTGTTTTGTTCTCCACTTCATAAATTTCGATCGCAGACGACAGTGATATTGAACAGAATTTAATCTCTCAGGTTCGATATATGGTTGACTTCAGTTCACCAACTTATTTTCAAAAGTACGGTTGTTTGCAGCTGATTATATAATATATCAAGTTATTCATTAAAAAAGGCGAAGATATTTTGCTGGGTGATATAGATTAGATTTCTGAGCGAAAAAAGTCGCGTGACAATAGTTGGAAAATTAAAACCATCACGTTTGGAAGAGATCGTAATTACAATAAAAAGAATTACCATTTAGGTAAAGATAATATTCCAAGATTCTTGTGTAGTAAGTATCTGGAAATAATTTTTGACGGAACATCGAGTTGGAAAAATCATATGGATTTATGGAAGTATGGAAAGTCTGGAGATCTCTGCATTTTCCTGTTTGGGTACTCAAAAAGTGAACAATGAATGCGAATGAATTAGATAATTAGCTCTTGTACCCTAGCAAACGGGCTACGGACTGCGAGCGATCTTTCCTTCCTCTTCCTTGCTCTTGCATTCCCGTTACATGCCCACTTACATGCGCTAAACGACCACACATGTCAGGAAACCAGAGGGGAAAGTGGTGCCCACTGGAAAGAAATTACTGGAGAGCCCAATTCCTCCGGCCCGACGCACGGTGGGGCCAAATGCCAAAAAGCTGGTCAAAAGTCGAAAGCGTTGTACGATTTGACTGAAACTTTGTATTCAGAGGTTTATGATCATTCTAATTAATAATCTGTAATAAAAATTCCGAAAAACAAAATGGCGGACCAATATGGCGGATAAAATTATCAAAATTTTGTATTTTTAACACAAAATGATCATACTTATAAGTAAAAATGAGTTCATTCGGGTTTTTAAGGATGCTGATTAATAATCTTGAATGAAAATGCCAAAAAAAACAAAATGGCGGACCAATATGGCGGACAAAATCATCATTTTCTTCATTTTTAACACAAAATGATCGTGTTTAAAATTAAAAATGAGTTCATTCGGGTTTATAAGCATGCTGATTAATAATATTAAATAAAAATGCATAAAAAAACAAAATGGCGGACCAATATGGCGGACAAAATTACCATAAGTTTGTATTTTTAACACAACATTATTATGTTTATAAGTAAAGAAGAGTTAGTTTGAATTTTTAAGGATGCTAATTAATAACCTTGAATGAAAATGCCAAAAAACAAAATAGCGGACTAATATGGCGGACCAAATCATCAATTTTTTCCATTTTTAACACGAA
This sequence comes from Gryllus longicercus, assembly GCA_038098605.1. Taxonomy (NCBI): domain Eukaryota; kingdom Metazoa; phylum Arthropoda; class Insecta; order Orthoptera; family Gryllidae; genus Gryllus; species Gryllus longicercus. Next base: position 4,949,889 of record JAZDUA010000064.1, on the reverse strand, counting down.
ATGATCGTGTTTATAATTAAAAATGAGTTGATTTGGGTTTATAAGCATGCTGATTAATAAATATTGAATAAAAATGCTAAAAAAACAAAATAGCGGACCAATATGGCGAACAAAATCATCAAAAGTTTGTATTTCTACATGTTGCACGCGCTACGAAAATTTGTCACAGGCACTAAAACGGCAGCTACGGGCAGCTGTTTTTTTGTGATTCTCACAGAGAATAACATTTCGAATAATGTCATGTTAAGTTTTTAGCCCCGCACGACGGTGCACATAGTTATTTTTCATTTTAAACACAAATTTTTGATTATAGCATTTTCATTTTTCGCCAACAATCAACGTTAATTATTACATTAACAAATTATTTAAAAAAAATTAAGTATACATATTATGTTTCTACTTACTCTCAGGAATAGATTCCATTTTGTTTTATTGAATTCGGCCGACTGCACGCTTCTCTATCCTTCGAAACACAAAGGTTCTGAAAACACGTTTCACAGCTGACCGATATCGATCGCTCGAGGCCCAACTTTGAACTGATCTCTTACCTCAAGTATAAGAGAGAAACCGTTACTAATTGCGGAATTCAACGGCCCAAATACCAACCTATTGAAGTAGCAACGACAAAATCCCTATCTAGTAACTTTTTTTTTGGACTTTTGGCCAGCTTTTTGGCATTTGGCCCCACCGTGCGACGGGTAAATCGGCCGACGGGTAGATCGGCGCTGATCTCAGGATCTAGTAAGGGAGGACCACCACCACTTTCAGGGGCAAAACATTCACTGCAAGCACTAACGACTAATAACTATAACGGTTGATATTGCCGAAAACGTAAATCAAAAGATTGGAGGACCAGATAGGGTCGAACCGTGACTGACGGTTTATATATGACAAATAAAATTTACATGATCCCATAATATTTCTTTTAGAAAAAAATAGTTTCCATGACTTCTGTCCCAACTGTCGTATATAAGAATGTTATGAAGTCATGCATGTTGCAAGGTGATTTCAGCCACTTTTTACCTATCGGTTTTTAATCGATAGTGATAAACAATAAGTAATGTAACCCATATACAAAAATCCATATAAAACACTTATTAAATTACACATATTGAATTATTATGTCAAATACTCCAATGGAAAAGAAAGCTTAAATGCATATTCAAGTTTAATAAATTAACTGCAGTCAATGGATTTCACAGTTACAGTATCCACACTCCTGTGATAACACGGCTGAAAACAGAAGAACGATAAAGAGTTGAGTAAACATGTAGAGAATGTAAATACTTTACCCACACATCGCGACAGTTGCTTGCGTCGACATTTTAATAGAAGACGTGTGCATGAGAGCAGAGGCGACGAGCGTCTTGTATAGCCATGTCTGTTGGTTGGTCCAGGGCCCAAGGCGATGATCACATAGCGGGATTTTGCGCCTCAGAAAGAATCACGTGGTATCCACGGATACCTACAGGCACACTACTCCGTTTTGCCGTAGCAAACAAACTGTTAACGCTTGAGGCTCGAAAGTGATAATGGTAACTTCAGTTCTTAAATAGTGATAATAACTCGTACAGTTACTTTGCGCAGGAGACGTTAGTGAGATTCAAAGAAGTGGCCTCCAAAACCGCTGGTCTAATGCTTAAAATTGTTAATAGGGATTAGAGCAATAGTTTGTCCCCATGATAATAACAAACATTTGGAATTTTTTCATCTTTTTAAATCCGTATAAATACACATTAAAATATTTAGTTATATTTCTGATGTATTATTGGAATTTTGTGTGATATTTTGCAAGGATAAATTAGGCTATTGGACTTTTCTCAACACTTGTGATTATGCACTTGGAAAACAAGTATTTGAAAGGCGAGCTAATAACTCGAGGCAAGATAAAAACTCGAGTTAAAACTTAATGAATAACAGTGACTACCTGATATTCAGTTAATAGGTGCATTTTAAAGACAATTACGGATGTCTAAATCTTTAAGCAAGAAATACAGAGAAGATTCGATGAAAGAATCCTAAATTTTAATGAATAGGATCCAGCATTTGACAATATAACTTATTGTAGTCAGCAAATTTGGAAGAAAGTCTTGCTATCTTCAATCTATTCGTGAATATCACAAGTTTCAAGTTACTAACGATATTTGAATACTGTTTTGTTAACTAAATAGTTCCAAGTTGAACCATTTCACGTGAGAGGAGTTGAAAACTTTGTGTGAGTCTTGCTTTGTGTGAATGAGTCTTATTTACAGCCTTACGTGCTGAGTGTGAACCAGCGTTATTTACAGGCATTTAAGACATATAAATAACTGGTTTTTAAAAAAAAATAATGATCTAATAATGAATATAATACCTCCTCCGCCGCTGCCACCACCACGACTGCTCCAACGTCAACCGCGACGACGATCATGACGACGACCATACCATCAACACCATGACTACCAATACCACCATGACCACGACCACGACCCCCACCACCACCACCACCACCACCACCGTATGGATGATTAAAACTCTATGCTCCTTCAAATGAGAATCTCCAGAGTATGTTAGAAATTGTTTAGATGCTTACAAATGATATTTAAATGAAATTAGGCTTAGACAAATGTCTCACTTTGCATGTTCAAGAAGGTAAAATTAACACAGGAGAATTTAAGAAATAAAACTATCTAATATGTACAAGGATGAAGTTAGAAGTATCTGGGAAAAAATCATGCCATGTGAAACAAAGATTCTCTTATATTTTTTTTTCAGACATTCAAAAACCGATTACATTAACTGATGAGAAGTCATCTCACAGAGAAAAATCTTATAAAAGCCATAAATATTTTAGCAATCTTTGTTCCTACACATAGCTGCGATGTTATTAGTTGTCATCTGACCATCAAGACAAATTCGTACAACAATGTCAAAATACAGAAAGCATCACCCAAAGTCTTGTATATTCGGCTATGCTGTCTAGAAGCCTAGGAGAGATGGTCATAACTGACATCCAGAATCTCCCCTAAAAACAAATCCCTGAGAATACTTTCTGAAGAAATCAAAAATGTCATTATGCATAAAGCATTTACACCAGCATATACAAATCTTACTCTTTACAACTATTCCAATGCACTCCTGAAAAACTTAGCTTTCAAAGAGAAAAACCCGAGCTTGTCCAGTGGTCACAAAAGCAAATTCTTGGCAAAATCTTTCACGTTTTACACGATCCAAGCACAGACTTTCCAGCCTCTGTTAAGCGGTTAGCAGATAGAGATTTATAAGCTAACTGGTGGTGCTAGAGAATGGCACAGACATTCCCGTATTAGTTTTCTGTTTCCTTTGGTCTCAGCTAGGTATTCGGACTTGCCACATTCCCTTGCCAGCTGCCATCTATCGCCGCCCAAACAACATCTAAAAAAAATTCTACATTTTTCGGTTTGCTAATAGTAGAATCGAATTATTACATTAAGAATATTAAAGAAGATTAAACCTCGTCCTATATGGATCTTTTCATTCTAAAACTTACAGCTGTTTAAAGGAAATGGTGTTGAAGCGTTACTGTAAATGCGAAATTTGAAGCTCTTTTTCACTGAAAAGTTTTGAGTTTTCTAAAAACTTCATATCAAGTAATTTCAAGCATTTCCAGTCACAAATGCAATAGTGTTTACAAATCGCTGAAATGAGCATATTACAGGCGTGAGATATATTTAAAAAAAATACATTTGTGAAATGTTTGAAAAAACAAAAGAATACAGCTGAATCAATTACATGTCATCTTGAACAGTTCAATGAGGACTATCTGTGGGAAAAGTTGTAAGAAAAAAAAATTGGAGCCATTTTTGAGAAAATGGCTCCAATTTTGAGTGGCTCCAAACCTTTGAGCGTTTCTGAAAATGCGGAATTCGGAACTAGTTCTCATAAATGACATTATTTAACACCTAGATACTCATCAATGCAATAATGTGAACAAATCGCCACTAATGTAAACGACGTTAACGACGTGAGAGACAAGTAAAAAAATGTTTTTGAAATCTTTGAAAAAACAAAACTATAGAGTAATATGGCGTTTATGTTATCTTATAGAGTGCATTTCAAAGTATCTCTACCAAAAGTTTAAAGAAAACGTCTGGAGCCGTTTTTGAGAAAATCTTGTTTTTGTAATTTTTTAAAATTGCTAATATTGCACGTAATATATTTTGGAAACTACTAAAATCTTTAATTTTGTAGTTGTAGGAAGACGTCGGAAATAAAACAAACTTTTTAAATTTGAGGATCAGAGCGGGTTTCAGGGGGTTGTTTCCTTTTGAGGCGAATGAAAGGAAATATACTGTTACTAGAAAAATGTGGAGTCACCGGCGCTGTAAATTGTTTTAAAAATAGTTTAATGTGTTGAAAATGTCTTCCATACTTCATTTATTTCATGCCCAGCTTTGTTAAAAAATATATTCTTTCAGCATCTGGCACTGTACTTACTAATGAATCGTAGTAGCTGATAATGTTATACTCCCGTTCAAGTTCCCAACACTCAATGGCCCTGTATATTACCATCAGGGTTATGAACTGGTCTTATTGCAACTCGAAAATTATGGTCACCGTAACAAATACTTTCAAGTTTTGATGTTCATAGTGAAATTTTAGTACAGCTACATTTTTACGCTTTTTTGCTAATATGCACACAAATGATCAGAGCACAAATTCAGATTATTGTCAATTAGCCCCAAAAATTCTGTCGCCACATCTTTTACAACTATATTTGATTCTTCTCCGAATTTCTTTATCACTTCCATATTTTTCTCCCCTAATTTTTGAAGAGACTAAAACTTCAAAAAACTCAGTCTAATTTGTGTTCACTTCTACTTCTGCTTCTGCTTATATGGGAATCTTACGTTGCATGCAAATATTACATTAAAAGGAGATTGTTTTGTATTTTTATGTGAATAAGGTGTTATTTAAGTTCAATAAGAATAAGTTACTCACATTCTTTTGAAAATCGATTATACTTGCATACTTATGTAAGAACGTAAAATTGTGAAGTCGAACATAAGAGCGTTCATTCATTCTCTAGCATTACTCACAGTTTGTTTTTCTCCATATTCACTTGAAATTCTTCAGTTTAATAATTTACGAGTGGATACTGTTCGGAGGTTTTCGCAAATATATTTTTAAAAGTGTGATTATTCGGATCTAAATTGAAATCAATCATTTACTGGTAATTCAATTGTTCACTTCAAAATGTCAACATCAGTGTTGAGAACGTCATGAAAGAAAATTATGGGGTATTAAGCGAAAAATGTTTTTGGGTAGGTGAGTTTAATAAACATTACTTACAAAGATCGATTTAAAAGGCATTGGTTTAATTCCTGGCATTATAACTAAGATCGCAGCACCGAAACACGAAAAAAAACTCTTTTTGGAAATTTCTTTGAATCTTGTAGCCGAATCCAAAAACAAATTATCAATTCCCCATCAGGAAACTGAGACGCGTCGAATGACACCTCATTCGTCTCGAATGGTGCCCGGGAAGTGGTCTAGTCGCGAGTGACCGAACCGCACAAACGCACATCCGCACACACAAGAGTTATACTCAAATACTGTAAAGGATAAATTAATTGAAATTTAATCTTGCTATGTACAAGTGAATTAAGTTTGTTGTAAGCCGGAGGACCCACGAAAGTTATTGCAGTTTATGGTTGTTCTTCTTTCTTGAAGTTACTAACAGTCTGTCGTACTTTACTAACAGTCTGTCGTACAGCGTCCACTAACCCAAATCAGACTAAGTGTGTGCATGCCTTCAGCGCTGAGGTTGGCTCCAGACGATGTGGATGTCGGCCTGGATGTCACAACGGGCATGGGCGAGGACGGGATAGAGCCGATTCAAGTTCACCATTTTATTGCAAATTTTGAAATTCCTTAAAAAACACAATTTTAACATACACTGCTCTAGAGAGCACAATATTCAGCTGAACGGGACGAATGATGTGTTTTCTGAATCAACACGAAATTGTTAAGCCGACGAAGACTTTAACATTTTTATATGTTGCGTAATTTGTGAGACTCAGACGGATCTATTTTGTCTTAATAATCCAAATGTTTCAATGAATGATGATTTTCCAATTTTCAACATGTTCCCGATTCTGCTGAAAAGCAGTGTCCCGGAACAAAATTTCATGGCGAATACACTGGTAATACCCATTTTTTCAATAAAAGCTACAAATCCCCACCCACGTGACAAATTTTGAAAAACATTAATTTAGACGTTCCTTTCTGAAATACTGTGTATAGGTACAACACTTTACAACAAAGTCAATGGTGTAAACCTGACTCCAATCAAACGAATAGTATCGGAGATAGACGAGATTCAAAACGAAACATCAGGCGATCATGTACAAAATACCAAAACCATTACGTGACAATTTGGGAAAATATTAATTTCGGCGCTTCCCTCTTGAATTCTGTGTAAAGGTAGACCTCTTCACGAGAAATTCTTAGGTCAAAACCAAACTCCAATCAGACAAAATGTTTCCGAGGTAGACGAGAAACAAAGTGGGGCCTCGAGTGATCAAGTACAAAACACCCCCCATTACGTGCCAAATTTCGAAAAATATTAATTTAGGCACTGCCATATGGTATTCTGTATACAAGTAGAACACTTTAAGAGAAATTAATAGGTGCAAACCAAACTCCAATCAGACGAATAATTTCCGAGATAGACGAGAAACAAAGTGGAGCCTCGAGTGATCAAGTACAAAACTTCCCCCTATTACGTGCCAAATTTCGAAAAATATTAATTTTGGCACTCCTATCTGATATTCTGTATACAAGTAGAACACTTTAAGAGAAATTCATAGGTTCACCCAACTCCAATCAGATGAATAGTTCCCGAGGTAGACGAGAATCAAAGTAGAGCGTCGAGTGATCAAGTACAAAACATCCCCTTCCCATTAGGTGCCAAAAAAAGTATTAATTTTGGCACTCCTATCTGATATTCTGTATACAAGTAGAACACTTTAAGAGAAATTCATAGGTTCACCCAACTCCAATCAGATGAATAGTTCCCGAGGTAGACGAGAATCAAAGTAGAGCGTCGAGTGATCAAGTACAAAACATCCCCTTCCCATTAGGTGCCAAAAAAAGTATTAATTTTGGCACTTCTATCTGATATTATGTATACGAGTAGAACACTTTAAGAGAAATTCATAGGTTCACCCAACTCCAATCAGATGAATAGTTCCCGAGGTAGACGAGAATCAAAGTAGAGCGTCGAGTGATCAAGTACAAAACATCCCCTTCCCATTAGGTGCCAAAAAAAGTATTAATTTTGGCACTTCTATCTGATATTATGTATACGAGTAGAACACTTTAAGAGAAATTCATAGGTGAAAACCAAACTCCAATCAGACGAATACATTCGGAGATAGACGAGAAACAATGTAGAGCCTTGAGTGATCAAGTACAAAACACCCCCCCCCCATTACGTGTCAACTTTCGAAAAATATTAATTTACGGACTGCCATCTAATATTCTGTATACAAGTGGAACACTTTAAGAGAAATTCGTAGGTGTTAATCAAACTCCAATCAGACGAATAGTTTTCGTGATAGAAGAGAAACAATGTGGAGCCTCGAGTGATCAAGTACAAAACAACCCCCTATTACGTGCCAAAATTCGAAAAATATTAAAGGCACTGCCCTCTGATATTCTGTATACCAGTAGAACACATTAAGAGAAATTCATAGGTGCAAACATATCTTCAATCAGACGAATAGTTTCCGAGATAGACGAGAAACAAAGTGGAGCCTCGGGATATGAAGTACAAAACACCCCCCATTACGTGCCAAATTTCGAAAAATATTAATTGAGGCACTGCCATCTGATATTATGTATAAATGTAGAACACTTTAATAGAAATGAATAAATGCAAACCAAACTCCAATCAGACGAATAGATTCCGAGGTAGACGAGAATCAAAGTAGAGCGTCGAGTGATCAAGTACAAAACATCCCCTTCTCAATAGGTGCCAAATTTAGAAAAGTATTAATTTTGGCACTTCTATCTGATATTATGTATACAAGTAGAACACTTTAAGAGAAATTCATAGGTGCAAACCAAACTCCAATCAGACGAATAGTTTCCAAGGTAGACGAAAATCAAAGTGGAGCCTCGAGATATGAAGTACAAAACAACCCCCGTATTACGTGTCAAATTTCGAAAAATATTAATTTAGACACTGCCATCTGTTATTCTGTATACAAGTAGAACACATTAAGAGAAATTCTTAGGTGCAAACCCAACTCGAATCAAACGAATAGTTTCTTAAGTTGACGAGAAACAAAACGGAGCCTCGCATGATAAAGTACAAATTACCCCCCCCATTACGTGGCAAATTCGGAAAAATATTAATTTTTGCGATCCTTTGTAAATTTCTATTTATAGGAAAAACACTTTACAAGAAATTAAATGGTGCAAACCAGACCTCTATAACACGAATGGTTTTCGGAATAAACACAGAACAAAAGGAAGTCTCAGGTACAATATACCCCACCCATATCGTGACAAATTTGGAAAAATAATAATTTCGTCGTGTTTTATAAATTGATGTGTATAGAAAAAACACATTACGAGAAATTAAGTGGTGCAAACCAGACTCCAAAAAGACGAATTGTTTCCGAGATAGACGAGGTACAAAACGCAGTATCAGGTGATCGAGTAAAACATGCTCCCCATTACGTCTGGAATTCTCTGTGAAGGTAGAACACTTTACGAGAAATTTATTATTGAAAACCATATTTCAATCAACTTGGTCATGATCTGGTTCTGTCAATGGGTCGTATTTTATTTCCCACCCGCCATTTACCCTCCGGCGTATCCGGTAAGAGCATTCTCCGATCCGCTGCCACCAGAAGACGCGGTCGATTGTAAAACAGCCAACTCTTACGGAAGTTTAGATTATGATAATCCGATGCCTGGTTATCTTTTGCTCTTATGATCTGCTATTACAGTATACACAGTAATATGAATCATTTTGTAAGGGGGGGCAACATTTCTAAGCAACAAACACGAATGAATACTCTAATAGGAAATCAAAATGAAAATGATAATTTATTCATATAGTTGCATACGTCTGTGCAGAAAAATGAGACTAACAGGATAGCACAATCTGTTGAACATTATATGGTTGTTAAAGCGAGAATTACCATATATTTTGAAGATCTAAGGTGTAGAGGGCTCGTGAAAGTGAGGAAAGGGGAGCATTCATAGAATCACAAATACACAAAGTTAGGCACAGAAATTAATTGCTTAAATTAATTTCGAATATACGCGTAAATTGACGTAAAACTAAACAGCCTATAGCCTTGCGTGATGTGTCTATGGTTTCATTTGAAACCCAGGGACTCGGGAAAAATTCAAAACCAATGAAACAAGACCGATTTTGACTCAAAATGCAAATGTTTGATTATGTCAGTTCGCAATTACTCTTATCTGATGTGATGACTGCATTTTGATACTCATATCGTCACTACTTCGACACCTGACGTCATACAGCGAGGAAAAAGATTTAGTATTCACGTGTGCCGTTTCAAAATAAATTTTTTGCTACTCCAAGTCCAAATTTTCCACACACATGACAGAAGCATTTTTCCAGCTGCAGGCCACTGGAAACTAATAATATATCTTAATACATTGTTACTGAAATCAGGAGTTTTATTTTCAGAAGCTGGCACAGTATTTAGAAATCCGGACTACTCTGATGAGAATAAAGTTGGATTATGAACGCTTTGTGGCAAAACGAGAATTAGGAGGAATTTAATAAAATTCAGACGCAAGTAGATACTATATGAATATCCTTAAAACTAGAATACATTATTGGAAAATAGGCAGTTGTTAAATTAAAAATATTGAGTATAGAGAGCCCAAGAGAAACATAATAAGTTTGTGGACGGTAACAAGGAAACATTTTTGAAGAATTTACCGAACAGGATTTTCCATAATGAGAACTAACAACCAATCAGCCATGAGGTCGTTGACGAGAAAAGTGAAGGCTCATTTTATACACGATATTTCTGCTGTAACGAAGGCACACAATGAAAGAAGGAAATAGCGCCGCTTTTCCTACTACGAGTTCCTTCATCGTGACGCGGGTCCACTTGTCACAGAGGTGCAAATAGCCTGAGGCTAGCACCCGCCAAAGGTTTGGTAGAAGATAGGCCTTGGAAGCTATTCGTCTGTAGGCAAGATGTTTCCACAGCAACGAACGCTGGTTCTTCTGCTTTCCCTTTCAGCGCTGTGTTCCGGCGATGCATCGGACGGCAGGACGAAACGCAACATCATTTTCACACCTGGAGGTACCTACTGCCAGGTGAGTGGTCCACGAACAACGTACTTTCTCAGGTGGCCTACAATGCATGCAGTGCGAAAGATTAGAGATCAATGCAAGTATGATATCAAGTTCAAAATTTGCGAAATAGTTAATATTAATTTTACAATATTTTAAAATGATCTTTATTTGGGTGATATGCAATACAATCGAAAGATTTTTGTGAACATTTTTTTGTATTTAATTCTTAAGTGTTTGAGGTTAATGGTTTTCGAACGCTAATTACTCGTATTTACTAGTGGTTAGCTGAAGGTTGAAACAATAACATTGTATAAGTGGGAAGAACTGTTTAAAGATACGGAATTGTGTTTTTGGCTGATTTTTAAGATTTCAGAATTGATTTGAATATGTCCCCATTTTTATTTGAAATTCTCGTTTATTAATTATTGTCTTTTTGCCGTGTTGCATGATTCCTAACTGAAATGCTCATTTGTATTAGAAATATAGAATTAACATTTTGTTACTAACAAATAAGGCCATACCAAAATCTGTTAGAATTGTCAAGTTTTCAATTCAAAGGAATTTTGTTTCAACAAAAATGTACCGATTATTTTAAAATTAATGATAAGTATGTGGATGATACTGAAATGTAGATAATGATTATCTGAGCCAATACAGAACGATGTAATTAGGTCGAAATGTGAAGATTTTTGAACGAGTTTGGTATGAGACTCCTAGTCTAAAAAAACGAATTTCGTTCGAGGTGCGTACATTTTACTTTCTCTCTACCGCTTAAGCTACGCCATACCGTACCGTTCTTTCGTACCGCTTAATTCTCTTAAGCGTTTTATTCGCTCTCCGAAGTCAAAATTTAATCAAAATTGAAAATTTCCTATATTTCACGCAAAAAATATTCAAATTTTTAAAAATTTGGACATTACTATTTCAAGATCTAGTTTTAAGGAAAAAATTTATTTAGGGAATAAATCTCTATCTTAAATATTTTAGTTGTACCGAACAAATTTTGAACTTTTGCACTTTTTGTAAAATCAGAGTTTACAACGATCATGAGACCTGCACTACTCTCTTAAAGGTTCTTTACACTATCCAATAAGAAAGTTTAATCAAACACGTTGGAGCGATTTTTGTGAACATTTTGAAAATGTCTTAGGAATTTATATAAAGTATACCCACCAAAATTAAAATTTCGGTTTGAAATTGAAGAGGACGCGAAATTAACCATATCGATAGGAGAATGTCAATTTTGGAGAAAATCAGTTGAGCGGTTTAGTGGCTAGCCTTGTTCACAGACAGACGGATGGACGGACTGACGGACGGACGGACGGACGGACGGACGGACGGACAAGCGTTCTGCAGTCAATTGATTTTTAGGTATCAAGGAACCACAAAACGTGGATTCTGACTACCCCACATATAAGATAAGTTTTTAAATTTAACATAGTATTTATCCACAAAGACATGTTTGCACAGTTGATCGGTATGCATAAATTTCAAACTATGACCTCCAAAAGACATTTCATCTGTTATTATATATTTAAAATGTACCTCTAGAATGTGATAAAAGCTAAAATTCTGCAGGCATACTACATTTTACTTTGTCACAAGAATCCATAACAGTTTAGGTATCGTTGTTACCTGGAGTCCAAAAATGTCGTCACTATTAAACTGTGGTCCGCATCAGCTCTCATAAAAAGTAGTACAAATGTCTGCTATGGATTAATTTTCAAAGATTTTTCTACCTTCTTGAAAACTGTCTAGAGAAAAACTCTTGCATTTAAGATAATACTTTAGTTACAAATACTAATTAAACGTAAAAATGTTCAAAGTTCAATCATGCAATAGAAAATGTTAATTACCTACAAAATCACGCATTCTAACCGATAGCATCAGGCAAACCTACTTTAATATACTCTTCTCAATCACTAAAGAAAATGAGAACAGCGGATATTAAACGTCTTGTTCTTCTACTTTACTAATGTTTCTATATTCTTTATTTCTTAGCTAATTACTGGTGTCGGTATTCCAATTCCACTTGAACGACACTCAGTAACGATGGGAGTAGTTATGAAGTATAACTACAATTTACCACAAAACGCAACCGAGTTGCTTCAACCATACTTCGATTCCTTGGGAAAACAGCAACGGAACATTCCTGTGCGTTGGAAAGTATATGAGGGGCTAGAAGAAATATTAAGTAGGTACGTTGACTAGCATAATTTAAGTGTATTTAAAGCATTTTCTATGCCGGAAAATTTTATAACAAATATTATACATTATTTATTTTCAAGAACAATAGTCACTAAGTATTTTAAATTAAAAAGAAAATATATAATTTAGAGAAAACAATTTTAATATAGAAACCATAAAATCGTGTTATATTCTTATACAGTACTTGCCGAATGTTTATTTTTCGAGATTCTTAATACAGTAATGCATGCAGTTTCATGCAGTATTGCAACTTGAGTGTTCAGTTTGTAGAACAAAAGTTGAAACAAGATGTATTAAGTAACCTTTGTGCAAGTTATGTGGTATAGTTTTCGCAAGCAATATTATGTTCATAAATTTTATAAAAGGATTCGTTGACAAAAATAAAATAATAGGAAACGAAGGGAAATATGTACTGCTAATTTTTGAACTGTGAATATCCCTTAAATTGTGAATTTAAACAATATGAAGTGTCGTGTCATTTAGTTTTCTATCAAAATCCTAGAGGACCGAAAAAAATAACCGTTGGAGTATACCAGATCCATGATAGTGTAACAAGTTTCCTTGTTACAGTATCATGGATTTGGTATACTCCAACGGTTCTTTTTTCGGTACTTTTATTTTAGAAACTATGAGTTGAACTATTGGGTCACGCTTCCTTAATTGGTATAAGATTTGATGTGAACGTATGCATCATTCAGTAATTATCTCAACTGTATCTTCGGGGTCTCGTTTTTGCAGCTTAAGTGCCAATGTCGACAGCCATCAATGCCTTTTGCGGATGATCTGTGAGGCAGCAGCAGTCCCATTTGATCCCAACAGCGGACTTGCAGCACAACTCATACATATCTTACTTACGTAAGTTAGCACTTTCCTTGGGTTTAATTTCATTAAATATTAAGGTGAACAATATTCATCCTTTAGGGAGGACAGTCCTCTTTTTGTAGATTCTGTCCCTCGAATAGTGTCCTCCTACCTGTCCTCCTTTTCGAAACTTTAAAACTAATATATTAATCTTTGTATTCAGAAACGCCATGCCGAAATTGCAGAAGTTAAAATATTTTTCGAACCTGTTCTATACCTCATATTAAAGCCAAATATTTATTTTTCAATGCAATTTACCACCAATTTTTCCACATTTTTAAATAATGCCATGCAGTTTAAAAATATGAGTAGTTGTTGAGTAAAAACACTACGAAGAACAAGATGATGTATAGCGATTCCCACGAGTGTACTTTGTCAGATACTAAAAATAGAAAACGTTTGAGGTAGACGAAGTTTCGATTTCGAAGAAAAAAAAATGTTAAGAAGACATAATATCGTAACTGAAAAATGTAAATAGTTGTATCAGAACATAAGCAAAGTTTTCTTAAATCATTCAATCGCATTTTCTCTTGTATACTTCAAGTCCAAATGTACTTGTTGAAAAAAACATGTTTATTTTCGTGTCGCACCGCAAATTGATTAAAAGTACCAACGGTTGTTTTCTTGTTTCTTTCACAGTCCGTCGTCGTCCAATGAAATCCAGGGTTCGCAGCCCGAGCGCGATTACGAGGCCGCGGAGCGACGTGGGAGAGAGGGCGCGGCGGCGTGCGCTGCCCTGAAGAGGAGTTGCCCCATGCCGTTTTTGGAGATGCTCTCTCGCTTGGCTTCTTTGCAGCTATGACAACACATGTTTGTGGTGTGCTTTGCTTTACGCATTTGTTCATTCGTTGTCTGTGTTGTTCACTAATTGCTTGTATTTATGAATGTTAATGTAATGTAGGTGGTCAGTGATATCACGGATTTCAATGTCTCATAGATCGAGATATACAGATTTTTTTAAGAAGATAAATTATTTTAGAAATATCATAAAAATAAAATTCATTGTATTTGACAAAGAAATAAGTACAATAGGACGTTTCAACATAAGAAAAAAGTTACATTGTAGAGTGAATTTGAGATGTCAGTTAAATTAATAATATACAATTAAATGATAGATTAATTGTCAGCAAAACAAGTCTGCATTATATTATTTCACTTTTTTCAACGTTGGTTTTCACAGACCCATAAAGAATAAAAATAGATTCGCATTTTTAATGGTACCTATGAAGAGATTTTTCTGTATTCACTAGTGAACACGTGAAAGCTGAAATGATTTCGATGGTAAATTGTAAAAAAAATTATGTATTGTTATAATTTAAAGAAATAAATTTAATAATTTTTAAATCGAATATTTATATTTTCATCTCTTTAATTTGTAGAAAACCCCAATCTTTTTATTTGGAAGCGAAAGGAAAAGGAGCCTTATGTCTAATTCAGAATAAATATAATTTACATACGAATACAAAAAACACTTAGGGTGAAGGTCAAACCAATAGTATTAGAATAAAAGTGCCAAGTTATATCCTGCTTGCAAATGTCTGTTGATCGAATAAAAGGCATCCATCAAATTATAAATGTATCTATATAGCTTCATGACTTCGTATAGCTTCATGACTCCATATAGCTTCATATTCGACAAAGCCCAACTTGCATCACCGGTTCAAATGATAGCTTATTCGATAGCTGCATTTCGTTGCAAATAATCTCATTTTATTTTTAAGTATGGGCTACGAATGGCTGAAGAATACATTCACGGTGTTTCATATACATTACAGACTTACATATTTTGCAAGTGATAGTATTTCTATCGAAATGTTTGCAGTATAGTATTATCTACATGAATACTTATCATTCCTCGTGAGTTCGTTATTTTGGAGACATGTACATCTCCATAATCAGAAGAAAAAATATTGATGTTTACAACTGTCGAAGAAATATGTTGTAACTTCAGTAAGAGCATCTCGAAGTTATTTTTGATATTGTAGCCCTTGTATATTAATTTATTCTGAGTGTTAGATTAGTTAGGAGCATAGAGATTATTCAGACTAATTAGGTAAGGTAATTTTTAGCTCATGTAGAATGTCAGTTTGCTTCAACTGCAACCATTTTGCAACTTATGACGAGATGTACATGAATACAAAAATATAAAGTATAATTATCCTAAATTGAGATAAAAATATTTCCTCACATGCCTTATATAGTTTATATACCTTTTAATGTACAACCGAATTAATATTCAATGACTGTTCAACATTTCCTTAACTTTCAGTATTTGCAAGAGAAGGGCTTGAATTTATTGAACGTCTTATGTGACCATTCCTTGATTAGAAAATATCAGTGATAATTACGTAACTTCAAATGGACGTGGACCACAAGTCAACGGTACAGATAAGTCATGAACGACCGTGTCGTCCGCCAGTTGGCACAGGGGCGCGAATGGTGCCGTGGCCAGCGGGAGCTCAAGAGGAGAGTTAGCGCTGGGCAACCCAAGTCGGCCATCACAATGAAACGGCTACCGTTTGCACTTCTGGTTTTCTTCTCGGCATTGTGCTTCGGCGATTCGTCTGGAGTTCGTTCCAAACGAAATATATTATTTCGTCCTGGAAACGGTCAGGTATGTTTTTGGGGGACGTGCACTATTTTGTTTCATGGCACTCGCGTATTTTAAGGTCTCATTTCATTTTTTTAAAAATCCAAAACAATGTTTACTTTCATCTAGCAATTTCAAAATAGAATAAGAATCTGGATAAATGTTTTGTTCCACTCCGAATTATGTTTGTCCGCATAGTAGAAACTTCGTGAGGAATTATTCTTGAGATTTATGTTTAGGAATTGGGAAAATATTCATTAAATCAAACAAATGTTGGGAAAATATATGAGTAATTATATTAATTTTTGCTACAGAATCTAACAATTCCGCATCCATTGTCATTGGATCATCTATATATTTCTTCTAAATGTAAAAGTATATAATTATCAAGTACTTTAAAACAAGTAAAAAATGTGAATTTTTTATTGTAATTCGTACGCGTTAATATAGAACATTTAAACATTCTTAAAAAATATGTTCTGTATCATACGTTTTGATTTCATAAAGTAAGAAACATTTTGCTTCAAGTGTTGCCTGAATATGTATTACAGAGAGCTTAAAAAAGATCAGAAGTATTTAGCAAGGGAAAGTATATAAATAGAAACGCTAATAAATTAAGATATATTCTTGGCAAACAATAATTAGTTTTTTATGTAACATATTGAAAAATACTACCAGATGGAGCAGAATATTGTTTCTTCAAATTAATTAACAAAACTCTCTCCATAGTTTGTGTAGGATATGAATTTTTTTTCTAATATGCAATATGGTTCTATCTTTCATTCACTACATTAAATTTTGATCCAAAGCTTTTTCTTGGAATCAATTTATAATATAGAATGTTAAAATATTTACAACAAATAATTTTACTCTCCATCTAAAATAAAATCGATAATTATTTTCTTCAATGAATGAACTACCGTTTTCCAGGATAATGAGTTAAAACAGAAAAAGAACTTATATCGTATAATTTTCAAATTTAATAAAACACGTTTCAAAAATGTCTTTAAATGAACCTATACCTTCAACAACGCATTGCATTAGAGTTATATGCACTTTTTACTTTTTCAAAAGTGACACAAATCAATCGATTTTTTCATAAATACTTTAAAACCTCAAGGCAAACTTCAGAATGTAATACCAAAGAGAAAAGAAGAAATATTTTTTATTACGACCAAAGGTGCTCGGTGAACTCATTTCAGAGCATCTAAATTTCTAAATTAGGAGCTGTGATACGAGCTCCTAATTTCGAAATAATATTTATTCAATACAATTCAAATGTTGCCGCAACGTGGGCATTATTTCTTCATAATATTCTAAGTGGTCCTTAGGTTTGAAAAGTTCACGGGTGCTTTATTGATTAAAGCACCCTTGCAGTTATTTTTAGCGTATTTCATTGGCTCAGCATATGGTTTTCAGATATTAAATTGCAATTATACGGTGTCTTTACGGACTGATCATATACGAAGAGTTTTGTTGCATTTTTCTTCCAAGAATAATTTTCTCCAAGTAGTCTATATTCGCCAGTTAAATTTAGTACTACCAAATCAATATTTGTGGATGATTTTACAAAGTAAATTAATCATATTTCTATATTATAGCTTATTATTGGTTTCGGTATACCAATACCTCTGCAAAATCATGCGGTCACTCTGGGCGTAGTAATCAAGTACCAAAACCCGTTGCCCACCAATGCGACAGAGCTTTTGTCGACATACGTAGTGAGTGCTCGGGGTCAGGAGGCGAAAAAATATATTCCAATGCGTTGGAGTGTCTACGAAGGAATAGAAGCTGCTATTAACAAGTAAGTGTATAAGTAGGTACCGAGATTATTATTATTATTATTATTATTATTATTATTATTATTATTATTATTATTATTATTATTATTATTATTATTACCGATGTATTATTATAAACCCTGCATTTTAACAAATAACCTAAAGTATTAATACAACTCCATACAAAACTGTATGTAGAGAAACTCTTCATTTAAAACTAGATGTTAACAATTTGAAACAGTTAAATAATTTGTTGTGTTTTTATAATTTTGAAAATAACATTTAGTTATTTTATTAACGAACAAAGTTTTGTTCAACTATTATGAAAACTATTTAATATATATCTCTATATATAAAAATATATAATATATAAATATTGTAACACTCCCGGTTACCTGGGGAACCGGATAGCGGCCCTGACGCTAGCTCAAGTCGGTGGTGGAAGGAATTGTTACACAGTACGATGGAAAAACAAAAATAAACACTTGTTCACTGGTAAAAATTCACATTTATTCCTGGGCAATATGATTAAAATGCCCCAGGGAAGTTACACTCTTAAATTGAATAAAAGAATAGTGGGAAAATTAGATGAAGAAGAGGAAAAAAAATGAAAAGTTAGTTTTAGGAGTTAAGCTTAAAAAACTAAGAAGAATTATAACTACCAATTACAATGGGTGAAATTATTACTGGTCAATGTGTCAGAGCGTGACACCGCATTACGAAAACTTTACACAATAGGGCGGTAGCCCTGAACGGTACTGCCTGGAGAAGGGTCTTTGTGCGGCCGAGGTCGGCCGTGGCTCGGTCGAGGGCGGCGGCTGGGCGTCCTTCAGAAAAAATGCAACGGAGGTCAGTAACCCTCCGGGCTACAGCTGGCGGTCGGTTGTGACGTCACCAAAAGGCGGCGACGCGTGGGCGTCGTTGACGGCGCCCTTCGTAGTCTAGCTGAACTGGCTGGTCTGGAAGTTCTAGTAGAAGCTGGTAGTACTAGCTGAACTGGCCGGACGATCTCAGGAACGGAGTGGTCAACTATGCGTCTCTCTCTGATTCTTATGATAATTGTCGAACACAACTTCGGACAGTTTAAAATTCGATTGGAGAAACATTCGCCTCTCTTCACGACGAAAACCCACCCCAGAGAAAATTCTCTCTCCACTGCAGTCGGCTCACAGCTCAAAACTCGCAGTAAAATAACATAAGTCCCCACATAGGCATATTCGCCCGAATAATTCCCACCCCCATATAAGTTCCTCTCTCAACTGTCCTCAGTCTAATATTCAAGCTCAAAAAATAATAAGTTTTCCAGAGACACACTGGTCATTCCCCGATGCCTAATACTCTGGCCCCGTCTGAATAATGAAAAATTTCTAAGTCCGGCAGAGGCGCATTTGCCTCTGACCGAAGAATAGCCCCCCCGAAAGAAGCTTCTGCCCCGACTGCCCTGCCTAGAATTCAAATCCCTTCTGATTTTCTCTCCGTCGAAATCTTATAAGGTTAACTTATACCCAATTCCTCTTATGTGCCCCACCCAATTCCTCTTATGTGCCCTAGCTCCTTATAAAAGTCAAGTCACTATTGGCCCTAGGTTGTTGCGCATCACGCTATTTTCAGCCAATCGCCACGCGAGAAGCCACAGAACTTTCCGCTCTCCGTGCCAGCTGCAAGCAAGCAGTGTTATTCCAATTCCTTCTAGAACATCGGCCCGTGCTTGCATCAGGGGGCGCGTTGTCCGTGAAAGAATTATGGATTTGGGCTTCCCCGAAACGAGCGGGCGATCACGAAATTGCGCAGCCGGCACAGTGAACACGTGTGCCCAGTGAATCTGTCTGCGCCGACCCTCTTAACGGCTTCGTTAATGGGCCGGGGGCGGAAGGGACTGTCGCGATAAGCGGAGTCGCGCACGTGTGACCGTCTGCGTAATCTCTCGGCAGAAATCCTGGGTGGCCGAGTCTGTTTGTTTAAATTTTGATCCGGTGAATTTCGTTTATAAAATTATGATGAAATCGGTTTCGCCACAATATATTATATATTTATATAATATGTAATTATATATTTATATAATATGTAGTTATATATATTTATATAATATATAATTATATATAATATTTAATACTATTTACTTATTTAATACGAAAATAATAATGCGTTGAGTAAGTTTGTAACAAATTTCAATGATAAAAATATTGTTGGTCGATTCTTTTCATAGAATTGCACCTGGACTGGATGGACATCAGTGCTTACTTCGAATGATCTGCGAATCAGCAACAGTTCCTTTCGACCACCAAAGTGGACTGGCAGCAGAATTAATACACATTTTACTAACGTGAGTTACGTTGATTTACATTTGTATTCATGATATATATTATATTTGTTGAAAATAGTGTCAGGTGGGAAAACTGCCAGTAGTAGAAATACTCAATTACATTGTCTAAAACCAGTAACACTACATTTTTATCTACTTTATATATTTACTTTTTTACTTTACAATGATAATGAGGATTTCGATAGATAAATCTACAACATACGTGAATATCATGAAAATGTTGATTTTAGCTCCTAGCAAATCTCAACAGGGCCTCTGTCAATACCTATGGCTCCTCTGAGAAAAGCACTTTTGAGCACCCCAAACACTGCTTAGGCATAACCCGGCCATGTACCAACACATATTTGTCCATGGTATACTTTAGCCCCATCTCGGTGCTTAGACCAGTGTTTTGAGCTTAAGGAGCCGGTTCCTCTATTATACACACATCTCACACGCAGTTGCACGTTAGAACAAGAGATTATGAAAGAATTGTAGTACCCGAGGTACTCGGGATGTCCCCCTCCACGCCACGTACACAACATTAATACATTACGTGGGTTTTGAACCCCTACACTCGTATTCGTAGGGCTTGGGATCACATTCCCCAAATCAGGGGCGGATACAGCCGATTATTTAGGGGGCGGGGGATCATTCATTTTTGTTAAATAATAAACATATGTTATTATTTGGTATATTATTTTACAGTTAATAGATGATAAAATAAAATTATTTTTAAATAATAACATATTTCCAACATAAACATTTAAAAAAATTTTGCTAAATAAAAGATATTTTACGAAACCACGACAATAGTACCCAACTTAATAATCCGAATTGCACTGAAAAGTAGACACTGGCAAGAGAGAGAGAAATTTGATACCTACCAGGTTCTTTTTCATACATTTTCTGCCACAGGACAATGTATTGTACTAATTTATTGAACTCAGTGAATTTGTATTTAAAAATGATGTCAAACGTAAATTCTATACAACCTAAAACTGTGTTTTTCCTAGGAAATGTTTGCAATTACACGAATTTTTCTTTCAAGAGTATGTACACATGCGATCGAAAACCGTAAACAATGTAGGTACTAATTAATTATTTAAAAAATATGTAATCACCATTGAAACTTGAAAATGAAAGGTCACTGACAATGTAAGTTCGGTCACTCGAACATTGTCAAAACTTAACTCGGACAGTCCAGATCAAATTCAAAAATTTTCCAGGCCATCATCTTCTAACGAAATCCAGGAGTCGCAGCCAGAACGGGACTACGCAGCGGCAGAGCGCAGTGGCCGCGAAGGAATGAAAGGATGCGCACCTTTGCAGAAGAGTTGCCCCATGTCGTTCCTGGACTTATTTACTCGCCTCTCTGCGATCATATGAACGTTGAGTGAATTTCATTCATCGATACATTTTTAATGTCATCTGCTGAACATGGACACGTTTAGCCGGCCTGATGAGCAAATTCGTGAGATTACATGTAAAGACAATCCTGTGTAAGGAACGTTACTGGTTCATGTACTACAATCAAGTATCGCCACCATTATTGAAGCCTTAATTGGGTTAAATGGTTACAAAACTGACTGAA
Source organism: Gryllus longicercus (assembly GCA_038098605.1). Classification (NCBI taxonomy): domain Eukaryota; kingdom Metazoa; phylum Arthropoda; class Insecta; order Orthoptera; family Gryllidae; genus Gryllus; species Gryllus longicercus. Next base: position 4,928,235 of record JAZDUA010000064.1, on the reverse strand, counting down.
AAACTATTAACTTTTCACAGAAAAAACTGAATTTTTTCTGCTATGAAGAACACATTAAAAAGTGACAGTTTAAATTATCCAACCAATTATTAAAGTTTGAAATTTTTAACAACCTTCAATATTTTAATGCCTACTGTTTTTAATAAAATGAAATAATTAAATTCCTTACTTAATTTTATGTTTTTATAATATATGGTATTGAAAATTCCTTTTAACCCATCGGTCGGTGCGATATTGGCAAGATACATTCCAAACGTTCGTAATGACATTTCTGGACTTTAAATGGAGATAAAGGGCAGTTTTATTCTATGAGATTCAATGTCTCTTACCTTCACTTCTTTTGCATGGTGTATATATGAATGTAATAATAAGGGGATTGTGAACCATTTTTATCGACGTGATCCATCGCACTTACTTACGCTATATTTTAAGTTACATTGTAATTCGAGTAATTATTATTACGATGCCAGTTCTTAATGTTTATTGTAGGGAACGAATTTTTTTGTTGGATTAGCGATTTTGATATTATAATAAATGATGGTAAAGCTAGAAGGGAGTGAGAAATAGAGGAAGTTGGAACGACCCATGAAAATCCAGCTTCGAAGAACACTATAAACAACACATTGATCGATCGGGTTTTTGACTCTAGAAACTGTATGTAAAAAACAAGCAGGTTTATCACTACACCGCGGATTGCGGAGCATAATCCGTGTAAATTCATGCCAATAATTTTCTCAATAATCCTATCTGTAATATGAGCTATAGAAAGAGAACGGTTTCGTATGATTTAATAGATGCTATGGGAAAAAAAGAAAAGGTGCTACTTCTGAAAAGAGAAGCCTAAGAGGTGCATCAAGAACATATTGAAATATATAAAAATCAATGTTTGTTTGCTTGTTATAGGAACGGCAGAACATAAAATATTATGCTCTGTCGTACCGTTCATCCGATTACGATAAAACTTTGCCAACTTATTGCTTGCAGTTGTGCGAAGTTATAGGGATAGTACAATGGGAATGCACATGTCTATCGCACATATACGCAAATGGGGGCGTTGATGATTTATGCGTTTATGACTCAAGTGCCCCTAAACAGAACCTTTACGCAACCCGCATCACTCTGAAGTATTAAGCGCATCTTCGTTGCGTATTCTGCTCCTGGAATTGTGACATATCGGCCAGAATTATTATTTGAACGTTATCCAAGAAATTTCTCCAAGACAGTATACCGAATGCATGCCCAAACTTGAGGGAAAACATTTTATCAATGGGATACTTGACAACCATGTCCAAACCAGAACAGAACAAACCCATAATCATAAGAAAGTTCTTCTATTAAAAGTTTTAAAAAAATTAAAAATGTGAGGGGGAGGAATTTAGAACTTTGGATTTGCACGTTTTAAATTACCAAAGATGTAGCTGAAGTTAGGTGCTTTCATTGGTTTGAGTTCAACCACACATCTGCATAGACAAATGCATCTCTTTCCATTTGAAAACTTCCACTGTGTCTTCTGAAATAACTAAAGCCACCAGCATTAAATGTTTTAAAATAAAATGATCTTGTGAAAATGACACGAAATTCAAAAGCTGAGTTAATTCTGCGAGGACCGGCTCTCTTTTGAAACATATGTGTCTGACATCTCATCAACATCACTTTCTTCAACATAGGCGCATACATTTTTTATTGTACAATCATCTTTATTTATGATTATATATTAAGTAATTTGTTATAACGTGGATGATTTCAGAAATTATAACCATTTTTGAAGATTGTTTTCTTAACATTAATTTCTCGAGTCATCAGTTTAACAGTATACTTCAACGCGTTTTTTATTATTTATTGTTCTTCCATGTCAAAGTTTAATGGTGCATCGTCGAAGATCAGAAACATTAAAATAAACTTGCCTGAAATAAATTAGCTTTCCATACAGAGTTGTATGTTTAGTATGGTTTAGTTTAGTATATTATTAGTTAACGTATATTTGATTTTGAAAAATCGTCATAAGAACGAATAAGCTCATTTTCACCTGTGGGTTTGGAGGAATCTAAAGAGTCGATAAATAAGCAAAAAGTATCACAAATACTATTAACACACAAATGATAATTACACGACTACAGTATGCATTGAATCTCTAGTATAGTAAAAAATGAAGCTCTTTCTCAATGATGTGGACGAAAATCAGTTAATTTCTTCCTTATCGTGACCAGTCAACACATCTTGCCTACATATTTTCAGTGAAAAACTTCCGTTCTAATATGTTATAAGTGGCCTGCTCCTGCGACAAAACATGCATATCACTTACGGATCTGGACTCCATTCGAAAGCAGCGAAACTTTTTTGCATTTTTCTGTAGGCACTTCACTGGTACTTGCCACATCAGCGTGCAAACGTGCCACTTTTCTACATTACACATTGGGATTTGACTTGTTTTAAATAGCCCTAGAGAAAAACGCAAATGGTATTAAATAAGGAGAACTTCTGGCCAATTACCGCCTCCACGTCCAAATCAACGATTTGAAAAATACTCGTCGTGATGGTTTGATTTCCTAGAAATTTGTGAGCCTAATTTTGGGAATCGCGAAGCATCATCCGATTCTGTGAACAAAAAAGGTCTTAAGGTTTTAGCCAATTTCGTCGGCGCCGGATCTCGCCATCTAGTGGGGGAAGAACAGCGCCACCTCCCGAGATAAAATCATGCACTACAATTACGGACCTAATGGTCATCGTAGTTAAAGCGCCCGGAATCACTAATAAATTAATAAATCAATTTAACAATTTCACGTTAGAACGCGACAAGCAGTTGTCAGTCGATAAAACTAAATTTGAAAACCAATGAGTATAGAGCGCCTTGCACCGGATATTGCGTGTGTGTGGTATGTTGAGCGGGGCGAGGAGCGCAACGCAAAGTGTCGAGCGTAGGCGTGTATGGCCGTCCGCATATCCTAATAAAACTCTTAATTTAAGGAATTTTCCCCATATTTTCCACGCCTTGTGCCGAAATTTGTTAGGACCAATTTTAGGTAATTCCTAAATTAAATGCTGAGGCCGAAATTAAATGAAACGGAAACGGGTTAACACCTCACTACTTCTTATTTCTTCCCAACCCGTCGCAACTGGCTTATGCGTTTACATCAGTACAGTAACTTGCGAGAATGCAGTGCCTAAACATTCGTGAAATCTACATTTCTTACAATCTTTGAGAAAGTATTTGATGTGATGGTTACGACCTGCGATGTCGCGACGCCACCTCCTGGAGCAACAGCGCGACATACGAAGTTGTTAAGCGTATTTAGGAATGAAGACCAGAGAACGCTAGGTTAAAACAGTAATGAAAAAAACCGTAATGAAAACAGTTACTTATATATTCGTAATGTGTTTTATACAAATTGTTGCTTGGAACACCAAAGTTATTATTCCAGTGTCCTTTTTTACATGTTCTGGAACATTATGCATTTGTGTTTTATTAAAAATTGAGAATTGCATTTTGCAAAGAGGATTTTCGCATAGGTTTATCTTGTATTTTCACTCACACAGTGAAATTATTGATTCTGCTCGACAAGTTTTTCTTCGTAAAATTATTTTGTCTCTATTTGGAGATTTCTTCATCAATCCTACTTTTTTAAAGATCGCTTTTCAACTCCTAGGTCATATAGCGACCAAGCGCAAAACGGGGGGGGGGGGAAATACATACTAACAACAAACACAAACATCCACGCCCGAGGTGGAATTCGAATCCGCGACCCTTGAAGCCAAGGCAGCTACGGCCCTTCAGCCTTAGCAACCTCGAATATCCAGGCCGGACAATCATATTTTGATGTGCAGAGGTGGTAGACATATTGGATGGTTACACAATACATACATTTCTTCAGCTGCGAAGGTAAGTTACATCAAGTGTTCTGTGCAAACATGAAAGTCTCTCGTTAGCGCTCTCTCAGCCACCCAAAATTCTTATTGTTTTTGCATGCCAAAAAGTCGTAATTTTGCAGATCTTTTATAAATACACAACACATTTTGTGTAATGACTTACGATGTTCAAAGAGTCACAATGCTCGATCTTTTGAATGAAGCGTGTGATTGAACAGGACAAAAAATATTGCCGATGTAAAGGGAATAAGAAAAAAAAATTTTTTGAAAATAAATCCATTACTTTCGTGAATAAAAACGCTCTTATTTTAGAAAGAAGTCAACTACAAAGGTACAATATTCAAAAAAGTCAGTTACTTTATAGAAACAATCACGTAACATAAAACAATATTGAAAAGCGAAACACTTGTTTGCTGTAAGGAATAAGTACAAAGTCTTAAAATTCTATAACAACATTATACTAATTCATTTTGATACAGAAAGCAAAAGCAATTTGTGAGCTTGAAGTATACTGTTCCAATGTACACATGTTTACAACATAATACCCCCCCTTATTACGGTCCAATTTATGTTTCTTATACAAAAAATGTAACTGAAATTTTGAAAAACACTAACTTGAGTTGCCAAACATTTCGTCACATAACTAGTAATTTATAAATTAGGAGAACGTTACAAATTATTATTTCTGTAGCCATTAATTAAATAAAAGAGAGAATAATACTGTATTCTTTCCAAAAATATTTTCAATGAGTAATTTTTAGTAAATTACTTCTACAAAGACAAGTTTCTACAGTACTAACTAAAATAAGGTTAATATATTTTTAGTTATATTTACGTTTCATATCTTATGTATGGACTCATTGGGTATCCTTGTTATTAGTTTCTAGTTAATAACATGCAATTTTGAAATGAAGCATATAATGGAAACATTGTTGTCGATAAATATGACATAAAGAGCAGTTTCGTATTTGTAATTGAGGCACCAACGTTGTGTCCTACCAGAAACTAGTTCCAGAGCAGGTGAAGAAGCTGCCAACAGATCTATTTGCTGAGCGACATACGTCACTTCGTTTGTCTTCTCTTGAGAGAGTTTGCGCTCTAGAGAAAGAGGTTCCACCAGTGAAGGAACGAAAGAAGTTCGTTGGTTTCGCCAGTGAACTTTGCAGCAATGACGTGAATGGAAGATCATGACTGAGAAAATTAAGTTTTGTAGTTGTTCATTAATATGTTTCCTCGTGTTTATGTGTACAACAACATGCAACAGTATTCGGCTACCTAGAAATATACTTCCCTCAGATGATTCCAGAACACAGGTATGTGGTAGAATGGGCGAAATAATATTAATTTTAAATGAATGTTATTTGAAAATATTTTTTAACCCAATCGCCATTATTAGAAATGACTTATCGAATTTATTCATGTGACTTATGATGCTCATTTATTTTTTTATTTCCTGTCATTTCCTATTAAGTTTCGAAATAAATAGTTTTGTGAATCAATGACGAAAATAGGGAAAATTTTAATACTAAATAAGTAAAAATATAGATATAATTTATTAATATTGACTTATCATTAGATTACATTAGGGGCGTTTTTTAGGAAATAAAGAATAAAAGAACAATCTAATAGATATTCCAAACAGAACAAATATTTCAAATTATTTAATTAATAATTAAATGACTTATTTTATGTCATTAATATATATAATATCATAATTTGCTTTATTGTCCATATTCCCGTATTTAAAAAAATTAAAAGAAGTTTTTATAATTTTATTAAAAGAAATGGTTCTAATTTTTCTAATGGCAGTTAGTGATGGGTTTTGGGATTCCGATGGCTCTGGCACAAGAATCGACGACATTAGGCATTGTGTCAAAGTTCAACACGATTTTATCTGGGTTGCACGCAAATACACACTCTACCTCCCTTGGAGCACTCCAACGGCGGAACACTCCATCCCGATGGGCAGTATACAGCATTCTAGAGGCGCTTCTCGACAGGTATGCGCTTGTCTTTTCTCTGCCGTCATTAGTGAAAGATAATTGTGGCTTCCATTAAGGTGAGCTAAAATGTGATTTTTCAACTATTTAATGGTTAAACGCAGGGAAGACATTTTTAAATGTTTTAGTTTTTCTATAGAGTCATAAACATCAGTGTTCATTAGCGAATAGGAATTTTACATGTGGTTACAGGATTTGTAGTGTTCATTACAATACATTGTTTTTATCATACTTAAAAGTTTAAAGTTATCAAATCAAAAGTTACATCTATTGACAGCACGACGGTCATTGTATTCCTGTTACATATTCATGCATTATTGTAATGCTGGTTTCATCGTTAATATGATTTGTTTATCAGAAGTAATTTACAACAGTGATATGATAACATTTAAGATATTGGCATATTAACATATAACGTAAATGAAGTTGGAGATTAATTTCACTTATCTTTAAGTTTGAAACTAGGGGAAAATGGACATCAATGCCTTCTGAGGGCCATCTGTGAAGCTGCAGCTGTTCCCTTTGATCGTCACAGTGGTTTATCAGCGGAACTATTGCACATATTGTTTACGTAAGTACTACTATTTTAATCGTTATTGTTATTATCTTCGTTACCATTTTTTATAATAATACTGAAATATTCAAATATCTTCATTCCCCTCTGAAATTAATGTGAATATTTGTAATCACATTAGAATATGCAACTTAGAAATACGTATTTTCGTTCTTTCAACTATTTTTCACTCTGTTGGCACCTGAAATCATCAAAATGTTTCTCTGAATGTGGTGCAGGCCTTCTTCCTCCAACGAGGTCGGCGTCTCGCAACCGGAGCGCGACTACTCAGCCGCCGAGCGGACAGGGCGCCAAGGGCTGGCGGCGTGTGCGGGGCTGCGAGGGAAGTGCTCAGTGGGGTTGCTAGGCTTTGTGACTCGAATCATTTCTTGGCTGTGACAAAGCACCCCACGACGCAACCTCGCTCGTCTACTGTTAAGTTTTTGCATGACGGTTGCGCGTTTCTCAGGACAGAAGTTGTGGACCGTTCTTTTCTTTTCAATTTCAAAAGAACAGAGCGTATTATAGATTTTAAAAGAACATGACGTGAGAGATGTATGTGGTGTCGTAATCTTGGGAGTTCTTGGTACTTGTGGAAATATATTATAGCTACGCTTTTTACTCGGTGTAATATTGTTTGTTAAAATCAGCGGCATGCTTTATTGTACTTTTTCTTCCAACGCAAAACGTTTGAACAAATTATGAATATCTTTTATGAGAGTTCCCCGAAGCTTCCTGTTGTTAAGATGTGTCTGTTTAACAGCTGAGTGTCAAGGACCTATTTGCACCTTGTTAGGACCGCTGCCCGCTTGACAAAGAGCAATCGTCGAAAACAAGAGTTCAATGGCCTGAGCCAGCGGCTTCCAGAGACTAACCTGATTTAGAAAGAATGTGCAAACTAACGTAAGACAGGCGACACTAACAGAAAGACAAGGAAGATGATGGAGTAGTGGCAAGCGAAGGGTATGAGGCAACCACACTCAGACTGTTTCAGTTTAGCCGCCCAAGATGCTTGACGAGTGTGTGTTAGCGATGGCAACCGCCAGAACATTACGATTATCTTCGTGGATAGGGCTGATGATGATGATGATGATGATGATGATAGCGAAGCCAACTGTTGAAGCTCTAGACGTCATCCATTCACGATCAGAACGTGCCCTTGTTTATCAGAGTGCTGCTGTCCTACAGGTACCAAACCCATGTATTTGTTTTAGAAAATTAAGTGTATAAATGTAATATTTTACATTTGTGATCAATTATTTTACCTTTTAAAACTTTTAAGAAAACAATTTTTTTGAAAAAAATACTATTTGTCAGGTTAAATTAACTCAACAAAATATTAAACTTTATTACTCACGTTACATGACTGTTGTAGAAAATCTATTTCAAATTCCGTTATAATATGAAATATTATATACACAAACATAATGGAAGCTCTTGATAACATAAACATTTTTGTAGTTTTTCATATTTTATTTTATTGTAAAAATATGGACATTATTTCAATTTCAAATATATCAATTTGTCTGTGTTATCGATTTCCTATACACGCCCGAATTGTAGTAATATTACACAGCCTCTGACGGCCGCGTGAGAGATGTTTGAGATTTTGTTAGTTATTCAGGAAAACTGGAAAATCGAAAAACAATGAAACAGTTCAGATATTTTTTAAAAAGCAAACAAATATTTTATTATTGTAACCCGCAGTTTCTCATATCTGATACTACGACTTAATTTTCATGCTCAGTTTCTGTTTACACCTCAGCTGACACCATAAGACGAGGAAGGAAGAATCAACACTTATTTCTGACAGATTTATATGATCTGCTATAAGTATTTACGCACGCCGTTTCACAATATGCCATATTTTTATTGCTGCAGGTTTCACATTATCAGTTGAATTTTTGATTTTCTTCCACTTTTTTCCCACACAATTTCCACATTCTTGACCGCAGCATTTTTGTTGTTGTAAGCCACTAGTTAGAGAAAATAACAAAAATTGTGCAAATGCAAAAATGACAGTGTTGATTTTTTTTACAAAACCAATGCATAGGAAATCTGAAGTAATATGCAATATATTGTTGGTCACAATAACATTTTTTCCTATTTCGTGTTATTGTAAAAAATTGGACATTATTTCAATTTCAAAGATATCAATTTGTCTGTGTTAATAATTTCCATTACACGCATAATTAATTGTAGTAATAGTGGAATAAATTTATAAGACGAGATAACGTCACCTTCTTCGTACTGTAATCTGTTTTTACAGCTGACCATCGGCGTGCAAGCGCCGGTCATTTTGCCTAACCGGACGATCGCCGTTTCGATCGGGCTGCAATCCAATTTTTTCTTGCCCCTCAACATCACGCAGCTGAACCCGTACTACGCGTTGGCGCTGGCTGGAACGGCGGCGCGCACCATCGTGGAGGAGGTGGCGGGGCGCATGGAGGCACAAGGGAAGCAGGTGAGGAATTCGTGCTTTACCTTTTAGGTTCCTATTTGTGATCAACATTAACAAGGACCAATGCTGCGTGTTATGCCGCTTCTTTCGACACTGAACACGTAGGAAGTGAAATTGATTATGTATGTGGTACAGCAATATTTTAACATTTAATGGTATATTTAGTTTGTAATCCAACTTCTACCTTTTGATACAGTATTCGCTTCACAACTGACCTATAGAAACAGAAACTAACATACTGATTTATTTAGTTTTTTTTTTAATGGGGGCTCGTCTAATTTACTGAAAGTAGGGCTGGTTACAGGGGCTACTTAGTTGTGATGGCTTGTTCGGCGAGACAATTAAAAGGCAATATGATTCAGTACTGTACACGTGTCATCAACTTTGAATCCATCTCCTTCCTCCTAGATTCAGCAAAAATACACGTTAAATAACAAGTGTCTAATCATTAGTGATTGGTAATTCTAAACAAGTGTGTCTTCAAAATATATTATCTGCCAGAATAACTGCTTTACATTTTAACTTCAACACCTCAAATAATTCCCACAAAAAGAAACAAGAAAATTTACAACTGAAAAAAACTACATATGGACTAGCCACTAAGGAAAGTCGGAAATCCCAAATATATGTTTTCATGTAGGTTTTATTCTACCAAACTGATGAAGTGAGAGAAGTTTACAAATTCTGGAACAAAACAATTACTATTCTTTGTGAACACTGAGCAAAATATGTTTTTGAAATTGTAATTGAAATTTATGTTTACGTAGATCTGCCCACGTATGTTGTAATGGTCCATTGTAACATGCCTTGCTACCATCTTAACATAAAAAACTTTACGCATCTCTTGAAATTATAATCACCCAAAGGTTTTAGTAAAGAAAAACATGTCAAACAACGTTTCTGGACGTTTCTTTTATATATATAAACTAATTAGTTAAAAAAATGTAGTCAATCTTCGAACTTTTGACTATCGTCGCTTTGCCAACTAAGATCTCAAGATGAAAAAATTCCTTTTGTTCAGTCCCTTGAGACGCTATAAGGACGAACAAGAAGAAAATAAAATGAAAAAAAATATTCCTTGTATTGTATTCAATTCGATCTTGAATATTACGTTACTATTGGCGACAGCGAATTCTTCGTTCTATTAACTTTAATAATATATTATTATTTAGTGTTTTAACTATAAAACCAATTAATAAGATAAAGTCATAATACATCTTAAACCCACTGCCTTTCAACTAAAGTAAGAAGTGGTTTTCTTACAATTGTCGTTCTAACTTGATATAAAGTTCGCGAAAAATTCCATTAATTAATTAATTAATTAATTAATTAATTAATTAATTAATTAACGTCAAAAAGGTAAAATTTCCGGTATTATTTAGAGAGCAACAAACGTTATTTTTGGAAAACTTTTGAACTACAAATAAGGGACAAATTCCCATGTCAAAATTGTTGAATTATCTCTGGGTATTCGTGGAATTATTGTGCTCACTTGATGTCAAGTTAGCAGAATCTGTATAGCGAGATCATGTGACCGACAAATTTTATTTTTGCTTAGCAAATTTGCAACAAAAAAGTAGCAAATTTTCATATGAATTTTTTAAAAAAATTTTACTAACTTTACAGACCTTTACAAATCAGATAATTTGGCTAAATTTTTCGATCAAATTCCTCACGTTTTTATACGTTTTAAATAAACAGATTTTATAACATTGTGCTTGAATCTAGAATTTCATATTTCCATTTGCGTGCAGGAGGCTGAGGACGAAGAGAAGCAGAAGGCGGAGGCGGAGCGGCGGCGGCGCGCGGCGGGTGGAGGCGGAGGCGGAGACCCCACCCTGCTGGCGACGTACGCGCACCTGGAGGCGACGCTGGGGCGCGCGTGCGTGCTGCGTGCCGTGTGCGAGGCGGCCGCGCAGCCGCTGGCGCCGCGCACGCACGTCGGGGAACCCCCGGGGCTCATGGAGGAGCTCGTGCACCTCCTGCTCACGTCAGTCTCTCTCCTCCTCTCTCTCTCTTTCTCTCTCTCTCTCTCTCACACACACACAAACACTCTTTCCTCTCTCTCGCTCTCTTTCCTCTCTCTCACTCTTTCCTCTCTCTCACTCTCTTTCCTCTCTCTCACTCTTTCCTCTCTCTCACTCTCTCTCCTTCCTCTCTCTCCCTCTCTCACCTCCCTCTCTCATCTCTGACCTCCTTCTCTCATCTATCACTTCCCTCTCTCTTCTCTCACCTCCCTCTCCCATCTTTCACCTCCCTCTCTTGCATTGCATTTAAATGATCGAATTAATAGTCATTTAAGGTGTTCCTGAACTAATAAGTTTATGATATTTTATTGATGTTCGTATTGCTCTTTATTGCGAAATAAATATTTAACTTAAGTCAATAGAAACGCGGTGATATGCTATTTGCACAAGGGTCAAACACTGTGAACCACTTTTTTAGAATACATTGAAGTTGCTCAGATTCGCGTATTTTGAAGTGGTATTTACTCTAGTCAAAACCTTTGTAATCTCATCCAGGTTTTTTTTTAAATATTTATTTATTATACTGCTTTCTTTTACAGTGAGCAGTAAGTCATCAATAATATTGATAATAGTATTTTTAAACCATGAAGGAATAGTGACAAATATTATTCATTAAGTTTTTAAAGGAGATAAAAAATTACTTGCAATAACATTTATGCAGGATTCACCTCGCATATACTTCGATTTCAGCTTAGTGGTACTCCAAGGTTCTGAGATGGAAGGAGAGAGGAGCATTTCCTTCCAATCGGAAACTCCAATACCAAAAAATTGAAGTCGTAACGAAGCTCCCGATTGAGTGACAGGCACCCCCTCTCCGTGCACTTCGTGACACTGAAGTGCCACTATGTTTAAATCGAAGACTAGTGCCGGGCATACTTGATGTAGTTCAGAACCTAGTCGTGCGCCGGTGGGGGCAACCATGAAACCTTTTTAATATTAAACCAATGCTGTGCCAAGTGCGACACGCTCAGCTCGTGTTCTGTCGAGGGTGCCCTTCTCGCGTGCACTTAGGCCGTCGGAGAATCGTCGAAGAATAGTGCCGGGCATACGTGAAGTAATTTGTAACCTAGCCGTGCGCATGCGGGGCCCACCATGAAATGTTCATTTTTATTTCTAAACCAATGCTGTGCCAAGTGCGACACGCTCAGCTCGTGTTCTGTCGAGGGTGTCCTTCTCGTGTGCACTTAGGCCGTCGGAGAATCGTCGAAGAATAGTGCCGGGCATACTTGAAGTAATTTGTAACCTAGCCGTGCGCATGCGGGGCCCACCATGAAATGTTCATTTTTATTTCTAAACCAATGCTGTGCAAAGTGCGACACGCTCAGCTCGTGTTCTGTCGAGGGTGCCCTTCTCGTGTGCACTTAGGCCGTCGGAGAATCGTCGAAGAATAGTGCCGGGCATACTTGAAGTAATTTGTAACCTAGCCGTGCGCATGCGGGGCCCACCATGAAATGTTCATTTTTATTTCTAAACCAATGCTGTGCAAAGTGTGACAGAGTCTGACGAGGGCTTCCTTCTCGTGTGCACTCAGGCCGTCGGAGGCCGGGGAGGGCGTGCCGGAGGCGTACCTGCGGGCGGAGCGGCGCGGCCACCTGGCCGGCGACTGCGCGGACGCCTTCCCCTCCTGCCCGTCCTCGCCGCTCGACCTCGTCTCCGCCAGCGTCCTCTGGTGAACCTGGATCTGCCCCTCGAATGCCACATTCACGAATGCCAATCTTACCACTTGTATTTGTTACGGACTATCTAACCACTGTATTGCAAATAAATGCATCGTTTTATATTTTTTTGTAGTCAATAAACCCTTTCCGTGTCCTTTATTGGAATGAATGAGATGAATGATCATCTTATTTCGAAAGAGAAAAATATGGATGGTTCAAGATTACAAGTTGTTGTGTCGTATTGTTTTTGTCAGCTCAGTACTGACATGTGAAACTCACAACAATGGTCAAAATTACAGTAAACACTTCATAATTTGAATTAAATGAGACGGGAATCTGTTCAAACTTCCGAAATGGCCAACAGGTAAATAATAAAGGTGAGTTTATTAGAAGAAAAATGAATCTTAACTATGTATATTAAACACAACATTTAATCTCACCTGGTTTCAATGTGAAGGAAAATGAATTACAAAACAGCATCAATACAACGAATGCACAGTGCATGTGTGATGGATATTTCCTTAATCAGTATACAAAAATTGTACTAAGATATTACAGGGAGAATGAATTGACGAGAGTGCTAACTAGCGTGTTAAAAACTGTTTCAGGCATTATGTAATGCGTAACTGAACAATTTTGAACAGTGTTAAGTCAGCCATACAAAGATTGCTTATTACCAGATTCTTTTCATTCTCGAACCCCCCCACACACAAACAATCCAAAATTCGAATTTTAGGGACCCAGTATTTTGAGCAACAATTTTATTTTTTATTACCACTTATTATTCTAGAATTGTTATTAATCGCTAATTTGTAACTTATGAGGTTTTAGATTTGAAATAAGTGAGAAGTGGTAAAACTTTCTGGATGTGGGAATTTTTGGTCTCTCAGTCCAAAAAGACGCTATAGAAGAGTGTGCGTGTCCAGTGATTTGCTATTTCATTCATTTTATGACATTTTATGAAAGGGTGCCTACGTCAACTTATATTTACCAACTATTTAGGGTGTACTGATGAAAAGTATTTTCTTAGCAAGATTGTGAATGGATTTATAACTTTCAATAATCTCTAACAGTTGAGGTGGTTCAAGACATGGCGCTGCTTCTTTAAGAATAATACAATTAAAATTGACAATAATTTTAAATATTTTTAAGGCAATTAAATCAAAGATATTACAAGGCTTGAAATATGTTGCATTTCGTCTGACTTAAAATAATCATGTATTTTTATTTGAGAGCACTTTTGATGATAGAGGAAATTCAAAATACAATTTGTTGTAAATTTAAGTTAAGAAAATATATTTCGGTTGAGAACTTCTATAACTTATTATTCAATCGCAATAACATGTACGATGGCAAAAATATCTTTTTCTTGCTGAAAATAGAAACCATGAAAGCGAAATTTCTCTTTCACCAATGTTTAATACATCGTTTCAGAAGATTTTCATATGGCTTATGTTTTGGCATTATTTACTTTTGTTCGACGAGTGTAATACTCATTCTTCAACGTAGCTGAGAGAAAGCTTTCCTGATATCGTCTCCATTCCTGGGACACAGTAGTGGGTTTCCACTGAATAGATAGAAGGCGGGTCATGCGAGGTAATTAATAATGAGTCATATTGTGAATGGGATGAAGAGTATACGACATGTATATAATAAAGTAAAAAATAAATAGTAAAAACACTCTTATCTTGCAAGGAAAACGCAGCCTTTGGCTTCTGTTAACTTGATATCCCAAACCCCATAGTCAACGAGAGCGGCCATGATTCCATACTTCAACAAAACACGAAACTTGTACCCGTTCCATGCCTAATTTCGATGCAGACATTGTAATCTCACCAACATAAAAATCGACTTGAAAGCCACATATAAAATCTGATTTATATACGAAAATAATGTTTACCATCTCGTTTGCCTGTTATTTGTTAATTGCGTCCCCGGTCACGTAACAGTAGGCAGCTAAGCGCCAACACCGTAAGACGTCGCTTGTTTGCTCGGCGGCTTGGGCTGGCCACGAGAAGGGGCGGAGCGTCCAGGAAGGAACGGACGCGTGGTAACGGACAGTCTGTGCGGGGGCGTGAGGAGCATTCGCGATGCACTTGCTTGGTCCGGCGCTGGGGCTGGCGTTGGTGCTGGGGTGGGGGCGGGGCGCGGCCGCCGCCGGCTTCCTGTGGGGCCACGTGGAGGAAACCCGCCCTGCAGGCGCGCGTGGCGGGGAGGCGTTTGGGGCGGGGCGCGGGTGGCCGGGCTCCGCCAAGGGCTTCGAGAAGCTCGTTCGCCACACGCGCACTCTCGTCTACCGTGATAATGGCGTCTACAAGGTGAGCTAACGGAGTTATTGGCACATTATTGCATATGCTTTGCTTTGCTATGCATTTAGCTTTGTTGATCAGCCATTTCCACTTCTTTCATGTCTGGCAACGTGGTCTCTAAGGGCCATTATTCTTAATTTGTTTCATAATTGACTACATATTCATTAATATTTCAAGGCTCAGTGCAGCAGTACATTCAATAAAAAATATTATATCGAATATTTTCTCGAATCGAAATAAAACATACGAATCTTTTAAGTTGAAAACTACAATTAAAATTAATTTATTACGATTAGAATTCAATTTGTATTTCTGTGAAATGATGGTAATATATTTTAAAGTTATCTAAAGCCATTACTTTATATATTTCTGATAATTTTCTTCAATAAAAAATGAAAAGTCAATGTTTGATGAAATATGGAAAAATGGAAATTGACAATTATTGATGATGAAAAACGGAAAAAATGACAATTATTCCGAAAATTGTATATTTAATTTCAAAAGGTCCTCTAGAAAAATATCATGAATACGTAATGTATAACTACGAAGGTACGGCATATTCGTGTTTTATTTGTTAAAATTGCCTGTGCTCTCTGACACAGGCAATTTTCACTTATACGCTTTGACTTGCAATGTGTATAATGTAAATAATTCTATGCATATAATTCTATCAATAATATAGTAGAAACGATAATAGTAGATACCATTTGAAGATATAGGAAAGATATCTACAACAATTATTGTTTTGTAATTTATATCTGAAGAAAACTTTCTATGATTCCCATAAGTTACATTTCATGCATAGAAAATTAAATTTAAAATGTTGAGGAAAACAGAAGTACCACCGCAGAGAAGATATTCTTAATGGTTGTAGCAAATTAAAAGTATGTGATCGCAGAATCTTCGGTATATAGGTAGGTTTAGTTACGAACTTAAAAACTTTAATCTGAGTCAGCAGAACTGTTAGTGCAACACGTGGAAATCGACATCTCTCTCAATATGTTGGGAAGGCAATGCGGAATATTATTGTGTAAGGCGATCCATTATTTATTTCACTCTATCTCACGACTTTTTGTAAACAAATAACAATAACTATTAATTTACGAAATCTCCGTCCGAAAGATAACGTTCTTTTCCTGATGAGCGACACTTTCCAATCTCTTCTAGTTCATCATTGGCATGGGAATTCCGGTGCCTCTACCCAACAAGACCCTGGCGTTCGGCTTCAACTTCCAGTTCCAGTACAACGTGGTGACGAACGCCAGCCAATGGGCGTATCCTCTGGTGGTGCAAGCTCGCAGCGCCCGCCATCACCGCGCTGCCTTCTATGAGACCGTGGAGATGGCGCTTGACAGGTGCGCATGCCTGCTTCTCCCTTGACGTGGTTTTTAAATTGAATATTTATATGTATTTTACCCTTTAAACCCTTGTCAGTGGATGATGATCAATACCAATATGTGCACAGAGTCCAACAATATGTAGTGCTAGGGTTTAGAGACAACGAAACTGAATGGATCTTTGATTTTTAAGAATTGTTGAAAATAGATTTACATATAATGAACGACATGAGGATCAAAAGTTGAGAATTTTTAAAATACTTTTTTGATTCTACAATATCCCGAACGCAATGCGTTTAATAATCCTGAATTGTTTGGGTTGCTATGTTAAGTAATATTAATTCCGGTCAGAGGCTCCGTAGTGACATCAGTTGATGCCCTGAGCCATCTTTGCATGTGTCGAGGTGTAGAATGAAGATAGTTTCCCTGTTCTATTATACACAAAGAATAAGTTCATTTTTTTATTGAAGGGCCTCCAACACACTCGGGAGGAAGAATACCGATGTTCATTACTATGAGTCAAGTATATAACCATTATCGTCATTTTGCAATTTTCAATAGCCACTAATGGAACTAAATCCAGCTTTGAAAATAAATCGTCTAGCTAGGACGATTAGTCTAGAAAATAAATAGCTAGACTAATCATCCATTTAGTTGCACAATACAAATTTAGTTCTGTAGCTCAAGAATTTTAAGGAAACTACAGAAATGTTTTTAACTATGGCCACTACTGGTGCTTGTAGCTCGTTGGGAAATTTAAATTATCGAAGCTTAAACGGTGCGTTCCGATTTAGGAAATTTTCAACCTAGAGGGAATTACAGAAGAATTATGATCCTCATTCATCACAACGGCTCTTGTCCTCAATATGTGCGTATAACTATTTTGGATATCTCCAAAACACACTTGAGTCTACTACCCAGGGATAGTCACAAGATGTTGACCAAATGGGCTATTTGTGTAAAGTATTCTTGTCAGACTGAATGAAAGGGCAAAGAATTGAAACAAAATAATAAACATATCATAATTATAACAATAAACACATTATGCTTAGAAAATATGACACTAGAACGTATTACTGAAGACACGATTTTTTTGTAATTTAAACGATTGTTTTTCAGATAGCAGAAAAACTCTCAAAATATTGAGATTTGAGTGATACGGTACTTATTCAATTTCAACTTCTAATTAACTTCAGTAGCTCATATTTACACACGTTCACACGCTCACACGTTTCAAAACAAATTCTAATTCGCTTTTTGAAATGCAATTAACGTGCAATTAATTATGCAAAATTTTACTCCACTAATCTTTGGAGTTCGGGACATGTCGCACCCTACGCTCAGAAAACATCACAGCAAGCAACAATGCCAAGGCTGACTTCTCGACAGCCAATACTCCTTGAACAACTCCCGCGGAAGTTTATGTCTTTCTTTCAAGATCGTATTTAATAAATACCGAGTAGTTTACCAACATAACCACTCTGTCACTCTTACATAAATTCCGTACTAATATTGTTTGTATTATATTATATTATATTATATTATATTATATTATATTATATTATATTATATTATATTATATTATATTATATTATATTACATTACATTATATTATAAATTATATTATATATTACTGTAAATATTCTTATGATATCTTTAAATTTATAAGGCTCTCGCGCTTAACGAACAATCACGAAAAAGAGCTTGGATACTTGGTGGGGAGATTGAGGAGTGCAATAAGTATGATTGCTGTGGCGCAGGCGAGGGCTGCCGGGGCGAGCCTGTGTGCAGCGTTCCATCTGCGAAGCAGCGGAGACTCCGCTCCTGCACGAAGGGCTGCTGGGGGAGCTGCTGCACATGATGCTCACGTGAGTAGCATTCTCCTTCGCTCGCGCAATAGGCTTCGAGTTTAATTTTTAAATCCTTTGCTGAGTTCTGTTAGAATGAAGGAGCTCTCACAAAAAGTTGGATTCATGTCTCATATGGTCAAAAATGTGACGGTATGGAAGATGGATAGACACCAATTAGTGTGAAGCATCAACTGTGTTTATATTTTCGCAAACGTCAAATTTATTACTTGTTCATGAAATGTGATGTGATGAAATGAAATGTGAATTTCAGTGAAGTGTTCCAGATACTAATTGAATTTATGATTAGAAGAAAGTCCTTTGTTCTGTTTCGAGAAAACATTTAAACATTTAATCTTAGTATTAACATAATACTGTTTTTAATGTTTTGTAACATGTTAACTTATAACAATACATTTCAAAACGGATGGAAAATATTTTAAGTAATAATACCAAGATTTTCATAGTTTTCTCTATATGTCTACATTATTTCATTGGTAAAAGTCAAACATGTCTTTCTTTTCCAAATAAAGACATCTAATAAGGCTTGCGCCTTTACGCTAATACTGAGATGTGAGTTTCACACATGATGTTCATACAGAAACATTGCATTTATGCATGAGAGTCTTTGATGTAAAGAGGGGAATGACTGACATCAGAGTTCGATTCTTTTGGGGAAAGGTTTTAAAGGAGTACTAATGATAAAAGAAAAATAAAGCCTTTAATAAGCCTAGTGTTCCTAATATCTTAGAAAATTTAACATCCTATTTCAATATATGGTGAAAGGCATAACAGTGTCCTAATATTGTTTTCTAGTCGAAGGAAAAAATATAATTATGCTTACGTTTCAGGAAAGCAAATTAGATGCTAATAATAATTGAAATTATGACGTTGCAAAATCCATTTAAACGTGAAATTACAATAAATACTTCCTGGAAATGTCTTTTTGCAAAATATGAATATATTTTTACTGTTTTTATTGTCAGTAATGAGAATATTGCATTGTCAACTATATTATTATTTCCTGTTGGTTTCTCCAAATTGAGTTCATGTAAGATTTGTGAGTATAATGCAATATTATCTATTGCTCATTTCAGCTAAAATGAAATAATTCTGATAATATCTCTATTATGAAAATGTTTGAAGATTGCATGTCACTTCCAAATACATCTGTAAATATAAAATAAAAATATTTGTCCCGTAATATCGATATGTATAAAAATATTAATTACTGATTTACCAAAATTTACACCGTGAGATGTGGCTCAGGCATTAATTGATTTCATTACTGTGCACCTGATTGAGAGCTCCTACTTTCGGGTCACGACGGTAGCAGTATTTTCGACACTAGGTGGTTAGATATGTCGCGTTCAATCACTGAACAAGGGAAATATAGCGACCGGCTACTCTGATCGGTAGTTGCCCGTAGTTTCTGCGATCAATACCAGGCGAATGCCGGAACAGTACCCTAAGAAACGGGCCACGGATCGCACGCGATCTTTCTTCCCTCTTCCTTGACCTATCCTCACCCCTTATTTTCACACACTTACATTTACATGTACTACACAACCGACATGCCAGCAGACCAGTCAAGAGCTTAGAGCTTGTCCCGGCTGGTGGAGATGCCTGCTTAGGAAAACCCCGCTAGCGGACAGGTAGGTCAGCACGGATCTCATCATCCAGCGGGGAGAAAATCACCGCCACCTCCCGAGGAAAAAAAACATACACTGCACTTACGCTACTAATGACTTTACCAGTTGGCTCGCCCAGAAACACTCATCAATCAATTAATCATTCAATCAACCAACCAAAATTTACAAAAGTGCATTTCGTTTCCATTCGTGTGGTGTGTATTTTTACAGGCCGAGCCTGGGCCACGCGCCGCGGGAGCTGCTGGTGGAGTACCGCGCGGCGGAGGCGGCGGGGGCGGCGGGTGAGGACTGCGCACAGCGCTTCGCAGACTGCCCGCCGGGCGCCGGCCTCCTCGACCACATCACGTGCCTACAGAACGCGGACGACGACGCAGACGGCGCTACAGATGAGCAGAGCAATACGATTCCGCGAGCGCCGAAGCCCTGGCATGAAGCGCTTCCCAAGCAACTACTCAAAACAACGTGAATCCCTGGAGCAATTTTGGCCGTATTTGTTTTCTGTGTGTCTTTCATATACATTTCAATGTGGTTAATACATTTTCTCCCTGTTTTGATTCACTGTATACAAATCCTGACGACTTGCGAAGTTAGCAATTATCGTGATCTGTTTTACAGATTTTACACGAACATGTTGTTTCCAATTTCAGTTGAAAAATGTAACAAGTGTACAATGGTGTACTGAAAAACCATGTCAGAAATATTGAAATATAAAAATAAAGCAAATTTAGATAACAGGTTTTTAATTTTTAAATGGACATAGGTTGACGATACAGAAAAAACACTAAGTAATAATGCGAAATTCACTTGTATACTGTATGAAACATGAGAAAATCCTCTTTCAAAGCGATAAAACTCGAAACATTGTAGTTATTGTGAGAAATAAATTGTTAAAATTGCTCTTACAAGAAAATACTTTTCAAAAATACATTGTGGCGCTTTCAAAACTTGCGTTTTTCCTGCAGAAAATGAACTACACAAAAATATGTGTTTAACAAATATAGCTACAAAGATGAACTATTTGAATTTAGTTACAAACCTACGACAGCACATACTTTTTCGTTAATTTTGTGAGAGTTGACTAATATTGTAAAATAGGAAGTTCTCAACATTTCAACTATTAACATTGCACATTTCGCAACATTCACTGGAAAAACTCAAGTAATGTATGTGGATCAACTAGTGGTTGTACTAAATGGCACAGACTTTCTCTCACTAGTTAGTTTTTTAATCGCTTTGGTTCAAGCTAGCTTTCCGGTATTGCGACAACCCTTTTACCAACTGCTACCTATCAGCGCCAAAACAACATTTTTCTCATTTCCTACATTTCTCGATTCTCTAATTGTCAATTTGAAATATGTCTTTGAAGATAGTAAGGAAGAGTAAAACAAGGTCCTATATGTAAGTTTTCATTGAAAAATTTGAAGCGGGAAAACGTCGTTTGATCGTTTCTGAAAATGCGCATTTCTTAGTACATTTACACAGAAAAGTTTTTTTGTTTTCGATATACATCCTAAGAAATCGTTTGAAGTAATTGTATTTACAAATGCAATAATGAATAGAACACGCTTTTAATGCAAATATTAACATAAAATACATTAACAAAAATATTTTTTGAAATTTTTGAAAAATCAAAAAATACGTCAAAATTGTGTATGTCACTTTATTCAGTGTATTGAGCGCTATTGTATCACAATTTTCAGAAAAAAATTTGGAGCTATTTGTGAGAAAATCTCGTGTGAGCATTTCTGAAAATGCACAATTTTAAGCCCATATTTTTTAAAAATTTCGTGTTTTCGACACTGACAAATTCAATAATGTGTAAAAATGTCTATAATATAATTAGCAGGGAGCGAATTTTGGTAACATAAACATCACCAAAAATTATCAAACTTGCTCTTGAAATGTTTCTAAAATGCCCTAAAAACTAAGAAAAACGACATACTTGACATGCCATGAAATGATGACATGCCCTAAATAAAGATTACATACTCACAAATGCTGAGATTGGAATTTTTGAGCGAAGAAATTTAATAGGCTACTCAGAAATTCTGTGAAGAACGTTTGTTGCCTCCTAAATATTATTTGAATAAGTACCACTCAAATGATATTATAATTGAAGAAATCGCAAAAAAAATGCTTTAAAAATGACGAAAAAAGTAAAAAGGAATTATTAGTCAAAAATGCAAAAAAAAGGTGTATAAAAATGTGTCCTTTTGTCATAAGATAATATTAATTTCTATACTAAAAGACATCGTTCTAAAATGAAAATAAAAATAACGACATGTTATTAAAATCGCTCTAGTAATTAGTAAGTATATAAATAACATAAAAATTGTATCATTCATATACCTAGCCTTATCCATACATATTACTCTTAGCGTTATCCTTACAAAAATTTCCAAGAAAAAATGTGGAGCAGCTTTTAATGTTTTTTTTTATTTCGCGCAAAATTACACGAAAACTATTCGTATCTTGAAGCTAGTGGTGCTAAAACGGCACATACTTTCTCGCCCCTTAGTAATGGTTATGTAATAATATACCGCATTTCTGTCTATATCAACACATCTCAGTCGATGAGCGCTGTCAACAAAACACTCATACAGCGATGGGCGCTATCAACTGGGCATATATTTTCTTATCAATTCTTCCTAAAAGTGCCATTTTTGCCATACATGGAACTGTTTTTCCGTTTGTACTGTTGTGGTTTTATGAAAGTTCTTCTAAGGCGTTCTTTATGGAACACTATTGCTTGTTTCGAATACATACAATTATCTTTCGCTATGACTCCAAGATATTTTAAGTTAATTCTTAAATGTTTTATGTTCCTTTAAATGAAGACATGATAAACATTAATACAAATAAAACCATAATTAGTATTTTCATAATTCATTAAGAAACTAAACAGTTATAGATGCTCCGGAGAGCAGTAAACCAGAAAGCCAGGCTAAAACGTTTTATCTTTGCTGCCAAGTTCGTACGTTAATTTTTTTGGCAAAAATTAAATAGTAAATGAATGAAAAAATATTATGAACATTTTTTTCATTTCAAACAGTACACCATACAGAGAAGTAATGAAAATTTCACAAATAAATGGAACACTCACAAATAAATGCCATCCAATATATCCCATAATGAATGTTATTATTAATATATTCCATTATGAATGTTAATGTTAATGTTAACACTATTGCTTGTGTTACGACATGTGTGAACATGAAATGACAACAGCATTGACATGAAATGTACCTGAGGAAGCGATAAACCATATCGCGAAACGTGGTACATGTAGGTAAATCATTTTCATGGAATCCAAATATACACGTTTTCAAGTGACGTGTTTCTGATTTAATCTATAGAAGGATTGGCTCTAATTAAAAAATACAAAAAATAAATAACGTAATAGAAAATCAATAAACATTAATAATTGATACAATAGCCTATATTTATTTTGCATATTTTAATTAAAGGAAAAATAAAAGTCAGCAACACCACGCGCATCCATCAAGAAAAATTTTATAAAATAGAATGAACTCTAGGCCCTGAAAGAAACACTTAAATTAATAAATATTCCAAGTTAATCACCTGGATATTACTTGTGGAATTAATCAATCTATAAATAATTACCATCTTATAAATGAAATCAATTAATAAATAATTAATGACCTGGATATACTATCACCTAGATATACAGTTTCTAGGTGGTGTTGCTTGTACTCCACTGTTGAACGATATCTTATATTGGACAATATTATAATTTCATGAATGATGGTCTAAATAACGCATAACTTTTAAGAATTTTTTAAAATAAAATAGCTAACGACCTAGAAAATTACGATGTAACTATCGACAAATTCACAAAAAAACTGTAAATCTACATCTGAACCATTAAAGGAGAATATTGAATCATCCTAACGGAGACAACAAGAAGGTTTCAGGTGTTTTGAACGAAAACAAACATTGAAAGTCTACGGTGGGAACAGACTAACATTTCACAACAACCTTTCAGCATTTCTAAGAGAAATAGACTTAAGAATTAGAACCAAGCCAACCTCCTTTCAACAGCTACCTAAGCAGTGAGTAAACTCGAGTCCCGCTCGAATATTTGTTTCAAGAAGTGCAACGAACGCAGCCCCGGGAACAACAATAGTCCCAACGGAAGAACAATCGAAAAACGCGTAAAAGCGAAGGTTGCGTTTTGTCTTCGGGGAGAGGCTGAGTGACCATGCAGTGGCGGCTGGTGTGGTTCGGCGCGCTGGCCCTCTCGATGTCGCCGAGGGCGCGCGCGGACCTGCTGTGGGGGCACGTGGAGGAGGTGCAGGAGGGCGTGGCGGCGGAGGGGGCTGCGTCTTGGGGGGATGGGGGAATCCCCACTAGGGGGAAGGGCGAGCTAATTCGGCGCGCGCGCGCTTTGGTGTTTCCGGACACCGGTGTTTACAAGGTGAGTGGACACTTTGTCTTGTGAATTGAACAACTTTTGTAATGATAATGATGTTAGTACCCAGTCTTTATTTATTGGTTGTATTAAAGAATACGAATGCAATGATGCTGGGATGTGCTGAAATCTCGTTCTGATGCACCTTCTTGGGATAAATTAAAAATGTTATTTTAAATAAAATTTAATTTAACTGGAAGTTTGTCAATAATATAAAATAAACCGTATCTGTACTAGGATATTTACGCATGAGGAATATATTGCTGAGGTCCTGGTGACCAGGTGAGCGGGTCCACCCGTATGGTGTATTACATCCATCTCCATTTTCTTCACCTTTCGTCTGTATTGATAGAGTGTGGTTATCTTTGTAGTATCGCCATTTGTAAATATGTCCACGAGTATCAATATTGTTATATTTATTTGCCCAATTCTTAAAAGGCGTGCCTAACTTGGAAATTCCTCGCATGTTAATTCAAAATAGTATCTGTCGGCTCTCACCGAATTTCCTGATTTGTAGTTGGTCATCGGATTGGGGGTGCCGATTCCCCTTGCAGACCCGGATAAGATGCTAGCGTTGGGCGTCAACTTCCAGTTCCAGTACGCGACGCCCAGCAACGCCTCGCAGATCGTGTACCCGAGCGTCGTGCGGTCGCGGGGAGCGCGCCACCATCGCGCCGCCTTCTACAATTCCATCGAGGCCACGCTCGACAGGTCAGAAACATCGCCGCACGATTTACTGATTCACTTATTAATGTCGGCGGGCGATTCACCTCCCAAGGCTATTAGAGCCGTAAATGTAGTGCACGTTGTATCGCGTGAGGTAGCGGTGATCTTGTCTTTTAGAATGTGTCGTGTACACAGTAACGGTCAATAATAATTGTTGGAAATCTAACGTCGGTGTTGGATCTCGGATTGATATAATATGTATTGATAGCGTGCAATATCACACTGAAATATATTATTTTATTTTTTACTGACCCGTTATTTATTGTAATGGCTTTCGATACGGAGCTCGATATAAATGGTATAATTTGTCTGGATCGAGAGAATGGTGGTTACGAGGGAAATTTGAAAACAATTGAATGATGCCTCTCTTATTTTCTCTTATGAAGGGAATTATGAGAGGGAATTAACAAAGAGAATTACGGGACGGAGATATGAAGAGGCAAACCGAGTTAACATGTAGTTAATTAGTAAACAAGTAAATATGAATACTTGAATTTAAGTAAAATATAAAATCAAGTATTTACCATAGGCGCGAATTAGTACAAATGATCTTGAGTGACAAAATACCGTCGGGCCAAATGCTCTGAGGCTTTTACTTGTCGTTCGATCATTACAACTCGTTTAATGTCCTTGACGCATAAATACCTATTTTGCGCAGGCGTGGAGTGCCCGGGCGCATATGCCTTTTGCGTGCTGTCTGTGAGGCAGCGCACACACCTTTGTTGCACAATGGACTACTGGGTGAACTTCTGCACATGATACTCACGTAAGTGATAAATGTTATAAGCTATTTTTACAACTTTCAACAACCCAATGAATGAAAATTTAATCTCAAAAAGGTTAGGTAGTACCATGTTCCAAAATTCTTCTCGCTTTTTTGCCAGATAAGAGATAGCATATGGCGTCACATTTATTCAAACATTTTCGCTTACATTATATGAGATGATATTACTAGAAAACATATCTTTCCGACGCCATCACGGATCTTCTTTCCAAACTACACTTCAGCCAACAAATAACAACAACAAAGCGAAATTTTAAAAATTCTTTGATTTGTCGCAGAATAAAAGTGTCTGTTTTGATTCCTGTTCGAAACATTTCACACATGCTTCCATATTAGACATCATATAATGGTACAATGCATCGTTTTATGTGGAAGGATATGAAAAATCATAGATATTCTGTATTGTTGCAAGAAAGTACGGCATTGTCTGAGATTGTTGCCGAACCGAATTGATTTTAAGTTCTCTGTCCATATGAGGGGAATTGGAAGTATGTAATTTCATCGCAAACTCCTGAGGACAATAGCCATCTAATGGCGGCGATGCATGTTTCAGGCCGAGCCTGGGCCACGCGCCGCGGGAGCTGCTGGGGGAGTACCGCGCGGCGGAGGCGGCGGGGGCGGCGGGCGAGGACTGCGCACAGCGCTTCTCAGACTGCCCGCCGGGCGCCGGCCTCCTCGACCACATCTCGTGCCTGCGCTCCCTCGAGGATGAGGACGAGGACGAAGAGGGCCACGACGTTTGGCGGCGCCCGCCTCCGCACTGGAGCGCCCTCTTGGACCCGGCGGCGACCGACCCACACTGACCCTCTGCGTGAACATTTAACAAACGTTTTCAAGCGTATTTCATTAATACGGAAGGAGTGAAGATGCAGCAGTGATGTAATAAGCAATTAATATTTGCATTACCCTCGCTTTAAACAGCACAAATTTATACTTGAAAAGTCTGTGAGTTCAGCGTATGACAAACACTACGCCAAATATTGAAATCTAGATGTCTCATTTGTACCGTTATATTATAATACGATCTCAATAAAGTCACCGTACGCCTAATAGGATTTTCACTCATTATTTAACTTATGAAAGGAATATATGTAACTAGTGATGCTAAAACAGCACGTACTTTCTCGCCCGAATTTTCACGAAAATTACGCGAAAAGTACTCAGTTTTCCGAAAAAAATGTACATTATCTTTTTTTAAATCCATCTTTAAGGAACAGAATTTATTAAGGGAAAATCTTTATCTTTAATATTCTTGTAATAGGAGGGCTCCAAAAATATTTTTAACTTTTGCAATTTTGAAAGTCAGAGTTTTCAACGAAAATGATACTTGCACCACTCTCTTAAACCCCCTTCACACTATCCATCAATAGAATTTAATCAAAAAACGTTGGAGCCTTTTATTTAAACATTTGAAACTGTCCCAGGTGCTTCATGTAAAGTAGCTTCCAAAATTAAAATATCGGTTTCAAATTCAAGGGGTCGCGACACCAGCTAGATCGACGGAGGAATATTAATTTTGGAGAACATAGGCTGTATCATTTACGCGCTAACGCTGTTCACAGACCGACGGACGGCCAAACGTTTTGTCGTCATTCGATGTTTCGATATCAAGGACCACGCTATGATACACCACGTGTTGAAAATTATTTTTCTCAATTCATTAACTGGATTTATCCACTTCGTTACCAGGGTCCGTTACCTTTTGTTACCAGGGCCCTGTAGAAAGAGTTTTACTGCTGAAAATTCGCCGTTTTTTTCGCGAAGCATTACACAATTTTCTCTGTTAAGCTGGTAGCAAGAACGTAAAATAGAACAAAAAGGAGTGAACGAGATAATGAGTAAATAGACACTTCTTCTAAAGCATTCATTGACTTTCTGCAGCCTGTCAGATTTGCAGATCATACTCGTATTTTCGTTGCGTATTGTTTGACATGAGCAAGAAACAGTGGGCATAGCTTTTTTTTCCAGCTTACTTGAACGTGCGTTCAAATCATTTTAATTTTTGTAAATTTCCTCTTTTTGATCATCGATACTGTGCCTTTATTTCCCCACAACAAGATAGGTAAACATCCCTGGACTTAGAAATTCTTCACACAACGTTATTAATTCTGGTTTTGCTGAAACATATTCACAAGAACCGTCCATTCTCAATTCCGGAAAGAATAAATGTCTTCAACAACACACCATCAAACTGACCCTTATTTACTAGATCACCACTTTTATTAGTTTTATCAAAAAATTACGATAATTTCACTGCAGCAGAAAGTGGGGTACCAGACTTCGAACCCTACAATCCAATGAATTATACCTCCATTCTGACTCCTTAATTACCCTCTCTCTTTCACGTACAACCTACATACATGCATGTTAGTTTCTGCAATAACAGTGAGGTCAATAATAGCTTTCTTAAAAACGTCTTCGGAATATTTTCCTCCTATGATGCATTTTGCAGATGCAAATAGTTTTAGAAACTACCTGCATGCAGCGTAAAAAAGTAAGATTTGTTTAAGGTGGAAAATTTGATACGAAAATGACCCAACCTTGAAAAGCAAGGATATATCCTTCTTTTAGTATAACATTAACTAAACATTCCTGCTAAAAGACGTTTAAGGGGTCCCGTAAGGTATTCAATCTACATTAACATCTAAATTTAAAAAACATCATTTTCGAAACTATTATTCACTAGAGATTGGTTTTTACTGTAGTTTCTTGACTATGTTTTAAATGTTGCATCGTAGGATTGCAAATAAATTTTAATTTTTGTTGCGGATTTGATGTAGAATTTTTAAAAGTGTAGAATATTTACACCAATATTATTATTATTATTATTATTGGTATTATTATCATTATAATGTACATCATGTGTTTAAATAATAAGATATAATAAAAAGGCTACGATAACAGTTGTTGTTTGACTTAATGAATAATGCATATACGTTTGAAGTCTCTAGCTCTAATAGTTTCGGAAATAATGTTCCTTATAAAACAACCCTCACAGTAATCAGGCTTCAAAGTTTGCAATGCATTTCTAATGCAATCCTGCTCCATATGATTGATGTTTAGTGTCACACAATATTTACTCTGCTAGTTTCTTTTTCACTGATGTCAGAGTGTGTGTGGCTTGCTTCTCACACTACCCTAGTATCCTATCCTATTTTCTGTATTTCTCTCATTGTAAAGTAATAAAATTTGGAGATAGTTTCACATTTCCAACCATACGTAGAAAGGTCAACGAGCAGTGTTTCGCACTCTCCGTCTCTCTGTCTCGCTCTCTCTTTCTCTGTGTCTCGCGCGCCCCCGTCTGCTTCTCCTAGGCCTCGCCCTGCGTCACACAGCCACGCTCAGTGACACGTGGCAACGCAACAATGAAGCCCTCCTAGAGCGCTGCTTGCAAGGAAATTGTATTAAAATAAAGAGCAATTTTGTTCTGCAGCGTCATCTACTAAAGTTACAACAAAATTAAGAGCTCGTAAACCTTTTGGGTGAAAAAACATGTTGATGTGAAACATTTTATGGAGACCGGTAACACGGTGTCGGAGTTTACCGCTTTTATATATACCAATAATCATTTATATATAGTATTGTGATAAGCCCGAAATCCCAGGTTTAACTGTAATAGGAAAAACAGAAACAAATGAGTACTATACGATGCAATTTTATGCCAGCTTTGGAACCAAAGAATTTACGTAGTTAGGACAACCATTAAACAAAGTATAGTACTCCATGCTTAGCACTGTTTATTTGGGATAGCACGGGAAGTACCAAGTGACCCCATAAATATATTTTTTTTACAAATATACTAATATACGAATGACAGTACTCAGCATCAACTATTCGACCTACCTCTTGTCCTAGTTGCAGAGTATACAACACTTTGCAAAGGTTACTGTTTTCTTGACCTCACAGAGAATAGAACCCGTGACTTTGCTATGAAAATTGAGCGCTCTGACCCCGAAACATCCCAGGACGTAACATTGTTCTTACACATTTATATTTATTATGATTATGATAGTAGTTCAGACACACAACGTGTGCTCAGTAGAAGCGCAGCAACATTCTCAATTAAGTAATAATGGATTAATCTTAAAGGTAAATATTCTGTGAAAGATTACCGTTCGGCATATATATTGACCATTGAAAATTGAAAGTGTTCACAAAAATGGAACTTTTTCAAAATGGTTTGAAGGATGTACATTCTTCTGGACGATATATATCAAATGAAAAACTTGCCGAGAAAATATTTAATATCGTTCCATGAAAGTTTGAATTAACCCCTGAGAGATGTAGTATTGTGGTTAATCATAGCTTGTTTATATTTCTGTGTCAAGTTTCTACATTACATGATTCCTCATCCTCCAATTTTACTCCATTACTGTTCACAATCATACAATAAAAAAGCATTATCGATAGCTTTGCTTACTAACAAATTAAAAAATTGAAATAGATTTCTCCAAAAAATTGTGTTGCTTAAATATAAAAAATAGGACAGCGTGACTTTCATATTACTAAAAAACCTCACGCGGTTCCAGTTAAAATAAAAGGCAAACCGAACTCTAGAGTTTGTTTCGCGAAGATCAACAACCTCATCCACGACAGAGAAAATAAACAGTGCACGCAGGCACGGGCGTGGGAGAAAGTGAGAACGAGGAGCCGAAGCTTCATCGCCCGGAATTAAGGCATTGCACCTGAAGCTGCAGCCGCAATGAAGCGCGAACTGTTTGTGCTGGGAGTCCTGCAATCGTTGCTGGCCGCTGCGGTCGCGGACTTCCTCTGGGGCCACGTTGAGGACGCCCGGGTGAGCGCAGCGTGGAAAGACGCCAAATTCGGCCACTTGGAAGGGGAGCATATTGCCCGCCACGCTCGCGCCCTCGTGTATCCCGACAACGGCGTCTACAAGGTGAGGATACGCACATTACAAGGTAATTTTCGTAAAGAAATCAAGAAATTAGAAAAAATATTACTCTTTTTGTTATTAGTGGTAGTTCGATTGAACTATTTACATAGTAGTATTAAGCATGTTGAATGTATCATGAACATAAGTACATTAAACAAATGAACATTAAACATATGAACTAAGATTAAAATTGAATTTTTAAGTTCAGAATGTTTTTTAAAATATGCAATTTAGAATCAACCGACGGTATTATACACATCAATATGATAATATGCGTATAAAAATATGATATACTTAATCACAAAACGTCTTTCACAATTATTTTACTCTTTTCAGTTTGTTATCGGTTTAGGAGTGCCGCTTCAAATACCCAACAAAACGATAGGATTGGGAGTCAACTTCCAATTCCAGTACGTGCTACCAGTCGCGGCATCACAATTACTGTACCCCATTGTGGTGAATGGTAAAAGCCACAGACACAGCCGCGCTGCCTTGTACGAATCTGTGGAGATGGCCCTCGACAGGTTGGTTTCACAATATGCATGAACGTGCGGTGCCATTACCAATTGATTTATTTTAATAAAAAAAATCCTTCAGTGGTTTAAGAGTTTAGGAGACCTTAGACAAAATAATGATAACACATTTCATTATTTATATCACATGTGTGAACAGTTAGGAAGCAATTGTAATGAGTACTACATAGCAACCAAATACTTGACGGAAAAACTATATGTGCATTTCACATTTTCCAATGTAGACTGAAGTCTCGCCGATATGCCATTGTACCTGGATGAGACAAGATCTTTTAAACTTTTTCTAGATTTTAAATTGGAGTTGATCTATCACACAACACCTTAAATTATTTTTTTAACATTACTTCCACCGACATGCTTGCAAAACGCCTCGAGATGGTGAAGATTTATATTGGATCACTGTAATTTACGTAATTCGCGCACTAAACTTTAGAGGTTGCAAAATAAACAAAATGTAAGATGTGGGGGTTTGTACATATGTGCTGTGACGCTAGTAGAAAAGAAGACCAATGACATTTGCTTTAGTTTTGTCTAGAAATTCAGTGTACTAATTTATAAAACCAAACAGAATAACTGACTTTAATATTTATTACACTATGTTTCTGTCAGTGCTTTGCGCAGTGCAATAAAAACTAAAAAAAATCAGACTGTATCGTGCAATAAAAACTATCAAAACCAGACTGTATCGTAGATTGTAATAAATTTATATTTATGTTTAAGAAATGTGCATTGCAGCAAATGTTGTAAACAATATAAATGTGCAATTTTAAAAACTAATTACAATATATGGGAATCTGTTAAAGAATCTTTCATTGAATTCTTATGAGAAGTTTGGAAAAGATTTTCTAAATATTTTAATTTCAAACCTAAAATATAATTTTAAATACTCATTAATTTTTAGTAAAGATATAAAAAATAACTGACTTATTGATGGCTTAGAAACTGGATATGAAAAATAACTTCATACTACCAAATACAAACAAGAAGAGACAATATAATTTCATGTTCTGCATTGAACAAATAAATTAATACAGTTTTAGATTTCCTCTACAAAGTACGCACGTACGCACAACATCAATACAACAAATCGTGAGCTGAATAACTTAATCACAGCTGAAAATTTTTTGTGAAGAGACAAAATTGTGAAACTGTATTTTATCGGAGATTGTAGTCATATAAATAAGGAAATCTAAGCAGAAGTACGAGGTAGTAGAGTGTAAGTTCTGTGTGGCACAGGCGCGGTGTGCCGGGGCGCGCGTGTGTGCTGCGCGCGGTGTGCGAGGCGGCGGAGACTCCGCTGCTGCACAAGGGGCTGCTGGGCGAGGTGCTGCACCTCCTCCTCACGTGAGTTGATCAACTCTTTGGATGGGTTTAATTTAGAACAAAATATTAGAAGCCTTTTCTCATTCAGAAAATGTACTGTCCTATACACTTCATTACTTCAACTGGGTATGCTTTATCTCTGCTCTGCATTCCTCGCCTCTTATGCCAATTGCTACTTCCTCCCCAAGGACCTAAGAATCATACACTATATGTTCAAAAGTATCCGGACACGTCCAAAATGGTGTTATGGTGTGATCGTGTTTCTCATGAAGGGGCTTGCACCCCTTGTTGTTTTGTGTAGCACTATCACGGCAATTCAAACGCCCTTCACTTTCTTCCTCATATATATTGTGTAAATTCATATTCATTTCATTTGGACAATCAAATGCAGTACGTCTCAATTAATTGAAAAACCTCAGCTACCATTTCCTTCTGTCGTTAAGAATGGGACAACTGGCATATACACCATAGGTGTCTACTCCTGTTTCAGGCCGAGCCTGGGCCACGCGCCGCGGGAGCTGCTAGAGGAGTACCGCGCGGCGGAAGCGGCGGGGGCGGCGGGCGAGGACTGCGCACAGCGCTTCGTAGACTGCCCGCCGGGCGCCGGCCTCCTCGACCACATCTCGTGCCTGCGCTCCCTCGAGGATGAGGACGAGGACGAAGAGGACCACGACGTTTGGCGGCGCCCGCCTCCGCACTGGAGCGCCCTCTTGGACCCGGCGGCGACCGACCCACACTGACCCTCTGCGACACCGAACATTTAACATACGTTTTCAAACGTGTTTCACAAGGCAGGTGTGAAGATGCAGAAATGATATAATACGGGATTTTTATTTCCCCCACCTGCGCGTTAAACAGATATCACAAATATATTCTTGAAAAGTGTGTGACTTTGAACGTATGATAAACACTGCCATATATTAACGTAGGCCAAATGTTAAAATCTAGATGTCTCCTTTGTGCCATTGTATTGTAATACGATCTCAATAAAGTCTTCGTATGCCTTACAGGATTTTCACTCATTATTTAACTTATGAAAGAAATATATGTAAAATTTAACAAACACGAATAAACTAGAAAATGCCTTCGTAGACCCTTCTCTCCCTAAAGCATTCAATGGCTTTCTCCAACTTGCCATGTTTGCAGCTGTATTTTCATTGCGTTTTGTTTGACATGAGCAAAAATTTGACGTAACTTATTTAAATCTTATTTTCGGCACCAACTCTCTTCGATGTTGCGTTCAAATCTTCGATGTTGCGTTCGAATCTTCGTAAATTAATTTCTTTGTAATGTAAGATCTAAGGTCTGTCGGTGCCTCTAGAATACGTTGCGCATGATGTGGGCTGTTCCAAATATGTCAATGTCTGGCACTTCCCAGTGACTCCCTCTAATTCCCAGTATGACTTGGGAGTTTAGCCAAGTTCTTACACAAATTTTGTGAAACAAATACCCGAGCTCCAATAACTATCGGGACGATCTGTGCTTTTACGCCCCGCATTCTGCAGATGGCGATTTCCAAACTATTGTATTTAAGACGTCTCTCTGCCTCCTTGTTTATGGTGTTTTGACACAGCAATATCTACAAGTAGATATTTTTCTTCTAGCATTGGATAATAATATCCGGTTTGTTTGCCACAATCGTGCGATCAGTTTTAATTTGTTGGTCGTACAGTATGATTTACAGTCTAACAGACGTCACCGCCTTGATGAGTGTTCGTACCTCTTGGAGCATATGTTTGAGAGGCCGGTACAGATCTACCAGTGGAAGTAGCTACACACTCTGTCGTGTCTTTTCAAGTATTCGTTCTTTGCAAAAATTTGACAAGCTGAGACAATATGATCAATTGTTTCTACTTGTTCCTGGCAGATGCGTCATCTTGGGAAATGTTGAGAACCGCTTTATAATAATGTGTTTTGAACGCCTGATTTTTGGCATCAGAACTGCTGCCGATTCTGTCTTCATTCTTCCCCTTTTAAGTCACATACATTATTGATATTTATTGATCTGCACAATTTCCATTCTTTTTAGACGCTGTCCATGGAGTAGTTAGTCTCTTCACGATTTCTTT
This sequence comes from Gryllus longicercus, assembly GCA_038098605.1. Taxonomy (NCBI): domain Eukaryota; kingdom Metazoa; phylum Arthropoda; class Insecta; order Orthoptera; family Gryllidae; genus Gryllus; species Gryllus longicercus. The sequence continues at coordinate 4,893,766 of JAZDUA010000064.1, read as the reverse complement.
AACTTTTTTGTGTCTCACATTTCATATTTAGTAGCATCAGAAATTCAGTTTTTGTGTTATTCTGCATCTCTTGCATAGTTTTCTTGGGAATGCTTCTTGCTACACTAACAATGCTTCTGTTTCACATTCTTCCTCTGTTTTGTTTTGCGAATTGGCCATCTTGGTGCCACCCTATAAGTGCATCTCTTCGGGGCGCAGTTACGATTATCGTGGTAGGTGCACGTTATTTTTCTATTGGGAGATCAGCATTTTAAATATTGTGCTAATGGAGTGAAATGATAAAGTAGACACACACTAATTATTATTATTATTATTATTATTATTATTATTATTATTATTATTATTATTATTACTATTAGTATTGAAGAGATAGGGCAATTGTGACGGGTGAAAGGAGTAGGATGATGGTGGAAGGTGGGAAATGTTCGTGGGATTTTGGAGGTTCTGAAGTGAAGCACTTTTTTAAAATCTGAATTTCCGTTGTTCACTACAGCCGATGTTCATTACAATCGAATATGCTAGTAGTTATTAGTAATGTAGTACGTGGATCGAGAGCAATGATTTCTGTTCACTATAACCGAATGTTTACTACATCCGAGCTCACTACATCCAGAATTCGCTTTACCAAAATGTTCAATGGGAGAGAATAAGACTTTGAATTAGCGCTGCCAGACGTAAAGGAAAATACAGAAATAATAACTAATGTCTTGTCATAGTTTTCTTTAATCTCCTAAATGTATTGAATGAAACTCGGTGTAATTAATTTATACACTTACATGAATTTCTTCCTCGCCCGTTCTTTATTAGTTTAGTAATATATTTCACACTTGTGTATTAATACTCATCATTGTTTATTACATCATTGTTTCATTTTGAACCGTTATATAAATTTACATAATTATTTATTTAATTGGTCTTGGCTTGATTTTATTCTCTAATCAATTTAAAAAGTAATTTATTACTGTGAATTTCATTTCACTGCTAACACAATTAACATATACATAAATGGGCCACTTCTAATAACTTCATACATTCAATTTCATAGTAACATTTTTAGTTAAAACAATGTAATACCTGATTTATTTGAGCAGATATGCAGTATCCAGTGATTTCATGTTAACTTTCTCGCGTTCGTTTACATATTGATATAGAATAAAATATTGAGAACACTTGCGTATCAGTATATTTATTTGACTAGTGAAAGCACTCACTGGAGAATAAAATCTTACGTACAGTATGTTTCTCGTTTGTACAGCACGTTATTTTTACAGTGGATCAATGTTGACATATTAAGAACTGAAATAGAAAATATAGACAAAATAAATGATCATACGACAAAACTTTCAACTAAATTTGGTAAAATTGCTTTCTAGACTTGTGGCACGAAGATTGGAAGAGATTGGAAATAACCAGAAAAATTATTTAACACGAAATATAATTTAATAAAAATATGTCGTAATTCATCATTTACTTCACACATAAAAATAACAAGGTGGACGAAAATATCTCCAACATTTTAAAAATGTTAAAAATATTGAGGTCTATAAGTAGAAAAAACAATTTCAAACAACTTAAATATTTAATGTACCGGCATTTTACGCGCATCGACCTACGGGTCAGAGAGACATCTTTGTCCAGACGGATGAACAGCCGGATAAGCGTTTAAAATATCCCACGTTTTTGGTATCAGGAGACTAGAATTTCCGTTGAAATCACGAAATCAATCTTCCACTACTTTACATAACATTTTTTATAATACCTTGCAGATCGTATGTATATTTTTTATTTATAATAAAAATTTACAATCTATTTTTTTACAAAATAATAATTAAATATGATGTTGTACAATTGTTATGACAATGATTTATCGTATGTATATGACTGAATATGTATATGAATACGAACTGGCGTACGGGGGTATGTATACGAAAAAGTAAAAAATACAGCGGCACGACTTCCACTTTACTCAAAAACTCGTGCGGTTTGAGTTAAAATAAAAGGTAAACCGAACTCGGGTGTTTGCCTCACGGAGATCAACAACCTCCACCATAACAAAGACAAGTAAGTGGTACATGCAGACACAGGTTTGCGAGAACGTGAGAACGAGGGAAGACGAAATTATTTTGAGAACACGAGCCGAAGCTTCAGCACCGAGAATTAAGGCATTGCACCAGAAACCTCCGCCGCAATGAAGCGCGAACTGTTTGTGCTGGGTGTCCTGCAATCGTTGCTGGCCGCTGCGGTCGCGGACTTCCTCTGGGGCCACGTAGAGGACGCCCGGGTGAGCGCAGCGTGGAAAGACGCCAAATTCGGCCACTTGGAAGGGGAGCATATTGCCCGCCACGCTCGCGCCCTCGTCTACCCAAACAGCGGCGTCTACAAGGTGAGGATATGAACATGACACGGTAATCTCGGTTTCGAGCAGTTCGCATTTACGATAGCTAAACCCACCGAAACAAATATTACAAATGATTATAATAGACGGTAGTGTATTCCTTATTGTTTAATTGTATTATATTTTTGACCTTGTTAAAAGTACACACAAAAATATTTGTTAAAAATGGATTAATTTATGAATTATAATGTTTCGTTTTGCGACGTTATATCTGTTTTATGAAACAAATACACTTTTTTTATGTGTATTGCAGATACAGAAATAGCAAATATGAATTAGTCATCAGAGTAATTATTGTTTAGAATTTAACCTTAAAATATACGAGTACTATGTTCAAAACGAAAATTAAAAATTCACGATCATTTTACATTCTCGCATATTATTTACTTAAGTAGTCTAGAGAAAGTATTCTAATGCTTCTGCGGAAAACGACGGTTTTTCGACGGAAATACTCGTATTAAAACGCCTAAATATATGTAAAAAGTGTATAAGTTTTGTTCCTCATGTAGTAAACAATGTTCTCTAACACATAGTATGATCAAAAGATACGTTTTGAGGGGATTTCACACCGAAAAGGTGGTTGACTGCAAAACGCCTTTCTGCCTGCCTGTTCATAGTTACGACTGCTACTATACCGTTCACACGAATTTTTTCGAAAAGGATAATCTCGGATTGATCACACCGAACTCCAGGCCTTACGAGTTTTAAGTAGATTTTTAATTATAAGGATAAATTACATTAAGCCTAAAGATTTTCATTTTTTTCAAAATTGCTGAAACATTTTTATTACAGTTTTTTCTTGAATCGCGCAAAAAAAGCTTAAAATATGTCGCAGATGTCATTTTTGTTGAACTATCTAAGTTTTCGAAAATTGCAAAAGTTCAACATTTTTTCGGCGTCTTCCTAGAACTGCAATACTAAAGACAACAGTTTTTTTCTTGCTGTAATCTTTTTCAAAGACAGATCTTCAAATAAGGCCATGCCCAATTTTTCGAAAATATGTGTCGTTTTCGTGTAATTTTGTGTGAAATACAGATTATTTAAAATAAAAATATATTTTCTCACAAGGTACCAAATATTTGTCTTAATATTTCTCTCGAATAGAGTACGTATGCATATAAAATGGCCAAGGTCTAATACTCGTGTAAAATCAACACATTGTATTTTCGATAACTGGAAAATATATTGTTTGCCTACATTACATTACTACATTAATACATTAATAATGATATCGATTTTTCTTAATTAAATCTATTTATTTATTTTTATTTATTTATTTAATGAATTAACAGACTAAAGTCCTTAAATACATTGTTAAATTTACAGAGGTACATGAGTATCACATGAATATAGCGATAAATAATTACTCAAATTGCAATAGAATAGATTTCACCTTGTTTGTGAATGAATATAGAGATATATCAAATACATCAATTTTGCATCTATTTAATGTTTTGCTAGATCTAGTTATGGGATTATTTTCCGTGTATGAAGACGCGTACATTTTTGTCGAAATAGTATCGTTTCTTCTGAATGAGGTTGTAGGAACTTTAAAATCCAAATGATCAAGCAACAAAGGACAATCCGTGTTATTGTTAATTAAATTATAGATAAATTTTACATCCGAGACATTTCTTGCAGACTTTAGCGAAGGTATATTTAATGCAACTGAGATTTCGTGATAATTATGCTCAAAGAAAGGATCTAGGAGCCCGAGACGTGTTGCTGCTATTCTAAAAAATCTATGCTGGACTGATTCAATTTTTCTAATATGAGTTAGAAAAAAAGGCGACCAGACTACTGAAGCATACATTAATATTGATTTCACTAACATTATATAGAGAGTTCTCAGAGTATTTACAGATTTAAATTGTGTAGTAGTTCTTCTAACAAGTCCCAGGATTTGATTTGCTTTGTTGGTGGTATAGTCTATATGTTCCACAAATGACATTTTAGAATCAAAAATTACTCCTAAATCTTTTATTTTTGTTACTTTTTCAAGTAGCGTATCATTATTACTGTAATTATAGCCATGAAATGGTATAAATCTGGAGAAAGTAATGAATTTACATTTCTTAGCGTTTAGTGGAAGATCATTTTCAATAGACCAATCAGCAAGTTTATCAAATGCTCTCTGCAGTGTCTCTACATCATTATAATCAGATATCGATCTGAAGATCTTGCAGTCATCTGCAAAGAGCAAAAATTCGACATCGCTAATGGCATTTTGTATGTCATTAATAAAAATTATAAACAATAGCGGTCCGAGATGCGAACCCTGAGGAACTCCTGATAGCACTTTTATATTGTTTGAATATGTATCACCATATTTAACAAATTGTGTCCTATTAGTTAGGTAATTATAAAACCATTTCAGGAGATTCCCTGATATTCCGAATGCTTTTAATTTCTGGAGAAGTAAACGGTGGTTTATAGAATCGAAAGCTTTACTGAAGTCTGTGTAAATACTGTCAACTTGTCTTTTCTTTTCCAGAGAGTTTAAAATATAATGTGTATAATAAGACAGGTTACTTTCGATATTCCTCTCAGTCATAAAACCAAATTGTCTAATTGATAGATATGGGAATATCAGAGGTTTAATTTTCTTAGTTATTATTGCTTCAAAAAGTTTCGGTATTGTACTAAGAATCGTGATGGGTCTATAATTAGTGATGTTGTTTATATCTCCCGACTTAAGGATTGGTGTAATATATGAGGATTTCCATTCATCAGGGAATGAGCCTTCCGATAGAGATTTATCAAACAAAAATTTAAGTATTTGTGAGGATATAAAACTTGTGTTTTTTAAAAATATAGGTGGAATGCCATCAGGACCAGAACCTTTATGTATATCCAGCTTGTTGATCTCATTAAAAATATCAGATAATGATATGTCAATAGAACTTAAATTATATGGTGTCTGGTCATTCATATTAATGTCTTTTGTCAGATTATTCGGTGGTTTATAAAATGTAGAAAAATAGTTAGAAAAGGCGTTGGCAATCGCTGAATTATCACTAATTTCGTTACATTCATAATACATAACTTTTGGTAGATCTTTGATAGATTTTTTTGATTTGATATATTTCCAAAAGTTATTAGAATTAAGTGTAACAAATTCTTCCAAATTCTCGTTGTATTTTAGGAAGTCTCTCTTCGCCAAAATCTTACATTCCCGTCTCAGTTTAGTAAATAGAGAGAAATATAATGGAGACTCAAACTTTTTGTAAAGTTTATGGGCTTCCTTCTTTCTTGATATTGAATTTTTCAGCTCACTACTATACCATAGAGGGTAACTAGACACATGTTTTTTTTTAAAGGGACATAATGGTTTATACAATCATATAAGTAGTTATAAAGTAACGATGTTATTTCTGAACACGACATGTCCTTTTGTTCAATAATATTAGAAAATATATCGCTCAGATGAATGGAAATAGAAATATAATCAGCAGCTGAAAAATCGTAGTACCATTCGTCATGGTGTTGTGGGACGCTATCAAACGGAATTGCCAAGTCAAGGCAAAGCGCAGGATTAAAATTATTTAAAAAATTAGCTGCTTAAATATGATTAGGTACAATGTTTTTCAAAAATACGAATGGTTTCTTCTTTATTTGTGCAAGAAAAGACAATTTTTCCAAAATATTCTTAAAAAGAACTCCAAATTTTAATTTTAATTTTTTTTTCAAATATTGAATATATTGCTTTTAAAAATGGCACTGGTGCAATTTTCCGTGAACACTTTTCCGAATTCGCCAAAAAATTGACTTTGATAAAGTTCAGTATTGATGATTGAGATATTTTCCTGAATGAAATCTATAGTATTTATAATACAGGATAGCTACGATTTTACATATTAAGGATACGAAATACTTGATCAGAAAACATCTTTCACATTTCTTGTTACTCTTTTCAGTTCATCATTGGGCTTGGAATGCCGCTGCAAATACCCAACAAAACAATAGGATTGGGTGTCAACTTTCAATTCCAGTATGGGGTGCCTCGCCAGGCGTCACAGTTACTACACCCTATTGTGGTGAACGGGAAAAGCCACCGACACAGCCGAGCTGCCTTCTACGGATCTGTGGAGATGGCTCTCGACAGGTAGGTCACCCTATGAATCAACGAACCGGGTCATTACCAAGTGATTTATATTAAAAAATAATCCGTCAGCACTTAAAGAGATTAGAAGACCTAAGATGAAATAATGATACTCATTTAATTATTAGTAAGGTACTATTGTAAGTTAGTGGGCAATCGTCGTAGGTACAAACTATCAACCGAATTTCTAGACGCATAAACTACCTGAGCCCTGCGCGCTTTTGAGTTTCCGATGTAGACTGTAGTCCACCGATGTGCAATCGTACCAGGAGGAGACCAGTTGTTTTTAACTTTACGCATATTTTAAATTGTCGTTGATCTGCCACATAACAGATAAAACATAAAACCATTTTATTTTGACATAACGTCAGCCAATATACTTGCAAAATTCCTCTGAACGTCGGTAGATTCAGTTATTTAAATCACTGTAATTCATTTAATTCGCACACTAAGATAGGTATGGGGACTTCTACATATGTAACGTGACGCTGCAGAAAGTAAGACGAAAGACATTGGATCCATTACAGAGCTAATCTAAGAAATGTGGCAGAGTAGATTGATTTTTTGTCAGGCTATCTTTCAGATGCGCATAGCAAAAAAAATCAAAACTTCACTGTTTTTACCCTAGCTTGCAACAAATATATATTACAACAAATTTATATTGCAATGCAAGTAATAAAATATATACATTTTGTGCGTTATTTTCAATAATTAATTACAAATTCTGGGAATCTGTTCAATAACATTTCATTAAACTAATAATTAATATGAACGGTTTAGAAATACACCACGTTCCTAAATATTTTAATTTTGATATAAATTTTTTCCTAAGTATTTTAATTTTAATATAAATCGTTAATAGTTTAAGCAGTCAATAATTTTTTATAAACAAATGGAAAATATATTTGTTAATCATTATCAACCAGCCGGAAAAAGATATCCTGGTCGACCAAGGAATGAATCCGGAGTGAAGCCGGAACATACCTTCTGGCCTAAGCCGTCAAAGGAGGAAGAAGAAGAAGAAGAAGAAGAAGAAGAAGAAGAAGAAGAAGAAGAAGAAGAAGAAGAAGAACAAGAAGAAAATAACTAACTAATAGATTGTTTAGAAGCTGGTTTTGGAGAATATGTAAACTCTATTCACTTCAAACTAGTATAAATATAATCATTTCACAGCCTTATTTTAACAAAGAAATCGCTATTTTAGTATTTTTCCATGAAGCACGCACGCACACCTTCAATAGAACTAATCGTGAACTATGTTAAAATATCACAACTGGAAAATTTATGTGAAGAGACAAAATTGTGAAACTGTATTTTATCGGAGATTGTAGGTTGTTGCATATAAATAAGGAAATCTAAGCAGAAGTACGAGGTAGTAGAGTGTAAGTTCTGTGTGGCGCAGGCGCGGTGTGCCGGGGCGCGCATGTGTGCTGCGCGCGGTGTGCGAGGCGGCGGAGACTCCGCTGCTGCACGAGGGGCTGCTGGGCGAGGTGCTGCACCTCCTCCTCACGTGAGTTGATCAACTCTTTGGATGAGTTTAATTTAGAAAACAATTCTTAGAAACCATTTCTTCTTCTTCTTCTTCTTCTTCTTCTTCTTCTTCTTCTTCTTCTTCTTCTTCTTCTACTTCTTCTTCTTCTACTTCTTCTTCTTCTACTTCTTCTTCTTCTTCTTCCTTATTCTTCTTCTTCTTCTTCTTGAGAAAATGTACTGTTTTATACACTTCAACTGCATATGCTATATCTCTACTGTTCATTCCTCACCTCTTATGCCAGTATACTCCTAAGAATTCGGTGGAGGTGACCCAAGGACCCAAGAATCACAAAGATGGAAGAGGTACCTAGCCAAGAAGTCTGTGGAATTGGTATGAGAAGCCCAGTCCCAGGCCTACAGTGTTAAGTTCAGGCCAGTCGCTAAAGCCAAAGTACTAACTGGGACAACCTTGTCGCTTCTTTTTGGGAGTCTTTCCAGGTGTCGTTATACACGATAATTTGTTACTTTTTCGACCTCCTGCCGTACAATGGATATTGTACAGTCCCTACATCTAACTCTTTCTCCTTAAAGGAGTACGCTCGGGAATCGCCTGATCTACATGATCTTGGTCTTGAAATCCCACATAATTTTTGAATTGGTGTTTTCGTTCACATTATCAGTGTTGTGCTTCCACCGTTGATTGACTGCCTACATGCCATCTTTTGTTACGTAGATTCCAATGTATTATAGTGGTACTCTGTCATGGTGTGGTTTGAAATCAGGTTGTACAATATTGCTAAAGACACCGTTCAAAGATCAATGTGCACAGTCTTCTCTTGCCATCAATCGACAATGTTATCTATTATGGTTTAAATTGTATTAGTCATTAGAGCCTGTGCTTGAGCTGCTAGGATCAGGACTTCTTAAGGCAGCCGTCTCGCCGCCAGCCTCAACTCCGCGAACCGTCCACTTTCCATACGATGTCTTGTTCTTATTGTCCTTGAACGCCTTTCTCTATCGACTTAATCGGCGCTTTTGTTGTTTCTTCTCTGTGTTGATGAAGGCTTTTTACAGGTTGAGCAGTGTTGGGGTGCCTATTACAACTCTTCCTACTTTTATTTTTATTTTCACTGCTGCAGTTCATGATATACAGATCTCCGTCAGATATAGTCTTTCAACATCTCGGATGGTGAATGGGATAAGCTGTAATTAACTTTCTGCTCTGGAAATTCGAATTATTTAGCATTGCTTACGTATACTGATTGTTATTGTTGTTACTATTATTTTTATTTTTATTATTATTATTAGTGGAAAATTAATAATTTATGATATAATATTTCGAAGTATCAAGGAGAAATTTCTACAAGTTTCTCGTCCACTTTAACGAGAGAGAGCAAATCAAATATTGACAGATATAAAATATGTAAAAAATAATCTAAATGCAGTTTACGTGCTTGATTTTCCTCAGATTTGTGCTTGTTTGTTACTCACATTTATTATGTGAATTCATATTCATTTCATTTGGACAATAAAATGCATTGCGGCTCAATTTATTGAAAGTTAGTTAAGAATGGGACAACTGGAATATTCACCGTAGGCTCTACTCCTGTTTCAGGCCGAGCCTTGGCCACGCGCCGCGGGAGCTGCTGGGGGAGTACCGGGCGGCGGAGGCGGCGGGGGCGGCGGGCGAGGACTGCGCACAGCGCTTCGCAGACTGCCCGCCGGGCGCCGGCCTCCTCGACCACATCACGTGCCTGCGTTCCCTTGAGGATGAGGACGAAGAGGACCACGACATGTGGCGGCGAATGCCCCCGTACTGGGACCCTATCCTGGATTCAGCTTCCTCCTGGATGCCTTAAAATGATTTATTTATGACGTGTAATCTTAAAAAAACTACATAACGTATTGCAATTAAATAAAAGTTTAATTTCGTCCTTAAAGAAACACCAAACTGTAGCAATGTTTATTATTTAAGTTCCTCCTGATATTATTTTCATTTCTTCAGATTACTACTGGTTCACAAATATGGATGCGGTTCGAAGAATACATGATTCTATCTATTACTTATTCTTCAGGTCAGCAACTAATAGGATGCGGATTTCTTAAAAGTGAAAGTTACACGCACGTGGAAATCGAAAGTTGAAAACAAAAGCCAACATTTGGCGTGTTTGGCCAAAATGTTCTCGAAATTAATTATATCCCAGTTGCATTGTACAGCAATTGAGGGGTTAGATGGAAGAAGGGCGTAACTCGAATTATAGAGTTTATCAGTAAAACGTTCTAAACCTTCTTTAGATGACTTTCTACCAACACTGCAGATGGTACTGCGCTAATCCTAACAGATGACGTTTGAGAGACTGATCCTGAATTTCGCCCTTTTTTCATAACATCGTTACCTCTACGATCTTGCATCATTTCTATTCTTGGTGTTTAGAACATTGACAGGATGGCTGTGAATACAGAAGATGGGAATTTGTCAGATATATCTGATTTTTCATCGAATGAAAGTGAGTTTCAGCCTCCAGAGGATAGTAATACAGCTTCAGATGCCCAATTACGTAGTATTGAAGATAAAAATAAAGGACAAAAAAGGAAAACTTTTCCTAAAATTAGAAAACAAGAATTAATGAATATTGTTTAACCTGGATAAAAATGCAAATTATTCTGTACTACTGGAATTAAGAAATACACGATACACAGAATACGGAATTAAGGAATACACATTTTCATAGAATAAAACTATTTCTAACCAAATTAGCTTGTTCAATGGAATAAGGGCATAATTCAACGTTTTCAAATTAATATAAATCCACATTCTTGAGCATTTTAGTGCATTTTGTGTACTTCATCAGTTACTAGTATGCTTTTTCGTGCGATATCTATTTTTTTAAAATTTATGTGAGAAATACATATTCTACAGTTTTTCTTGATTATCTGAAATCTGTTTTCTGAATTATGTCATTTTTACATCCAACCTCTTAATTGCAAAATTCTTTTAGTGTATGCTGTAAATGTCTGTAGAAGATTCAAGTACCGTTGAAGTGTGCGTTGTTTGTTTCAAGAGAGTGAGTAGTAGACTGCATGTCATGAATGAATGGACTTCACAGACGCGACTTCCGGTGGGCAGTCAACGGCCGTGAGGGGAAAAGGAATGCAGCTTGTTTTTCGAGGCCCGAGCAACGCTCGAGTGAAAAGCAGCAACTGAATGGTGTGCAGAGAAGACGCCGCCATGCAGTGGTCACTATTGCTGCTTGGCGTGGTGGCGAGAACGATCGAAGGTTCTCTTTGGGGGCATGTGGAGGACGTGCATGTAAATACGGCGTGGGATGACAAATTTAGATTTGAGGGTGAACAGGAGACAATGCGAGAAGAACGTTCCTTAGTCTATCCCAACGGTGGTATTTGTAAGGTGAGTTTATTTGCATGTATTCTCTTAAATGATAATAATATGAAGAAGTCTCTTATGAAAAGAGACAAATCATGACGTATAATGCTAATATAAACAGAGGCGAGATAGTTCATGAAAATCTCGATTAATTTTATTATATTCACCCCTTCTCGACAACGTTAGCTGTCCGAATACTAAGTCTTCAGTTAGACATAAAATCAAACAAATATTTCAAACAAATTCGAAATTATTAAAAAATAAATTTAGAAAGTGTTAGTATAACACAATATCAAAGGATAATACTTTAATCTTTACAAGCAATCTCTCAACACTAAGCCGTCAAAGTTGATTTACTTCTCGACTTGAAAAAATGCCAACAAAAATACAACAGTAATAACACAGGAAAACAAAATTTTAAAAACTGCCAGACTCAAAGACTTGACACATGTTTCGCCATGTATGTTGCCGCGCTGAATTCGAAACTGAAGCCAGAATCGCATCACCACCCTACATTTTTTTAAATCGTGAAAAACACATGAGAATACTAGATTTCGGTGTCTTGTAGCATTATTCTCTACAGAAGCCAAAGAATATCAGACCCATAATTTGACGCATGTTTCTCTACGTATATTTACGCGCTAAATCCAAATCCGAAGCCTGAATTGCTCCATATCCTTCCTTTCTTTAAAAAAAAATCGCGAAAAAACAACGTGAAATTTACAATTTTACGGTGATTTTTCGCGATTTCAAAGGAAACTGGAGGGTGATGGCGCAATTCTGGCAACACATTCGGAATCGCAGCGTCAACATAAATAGAGAAACAAGTCACGACTCTGGGTCTGACAACAAACCCCGACAAAATAATTCAATATCACGGAGGTTTTTCGGAATTAAAATAACTGGAGGGTGGTGACGTAATTCTGGCTTCAGATTCGGATTTAACGCCTGGTCTTGCAGAGAGAAACGTTGGTCTAGTCTTTCGGTCTGACAACGTCGTTTTGCGTGCCTGTGTAATCTTTTTAATTTATTCAACATTATTAATAATATCTTTGATAGAGGAACACGGAGGACTTCAATGAATTGCATTTTGCATCAGAAAATCTTTTAAACTGCAGTAGCGTATAGAAAAGAAATGTGTGAGAATTAAGACTTTATCCATTTTTTGCCTCCTCAAATTGTATTTATTTAAAATTTATATTCACCTCGCGTTGGGTTGACATTAAGACCCATCCGTATACTTTCTTCAAAATATATTTATATTCAACATCCGGGCGTTTAGAGGACACAGTCCATCAGTTCATTAAACAGGCTTAAATATCTACTAAATTAACTAAATACAGTTTCCTGCACTTGAAAAACTTGCACTTCAAAATCAATACGGTTTTGAATTTCGCAACGTACTAAAAACTTTCAATAATCTTTCAAGTAAAATTGCTAAAATTTTGAATCCATACTACACGCGTCCGATTTCTTAACTTCAGTCTTTCTCCCTTCGTCCCTCAAAATTGCATTTTACCCAGTTCTTCATTTTGTTTAAACTTCCCTATTGCTCTATTTCCATCGTGGAGCGATCTTAACCATTCACCAAGATTCACTCCTTAATAGTAAATGCGTACCTTCTGGCTTCTGCTGCAACGTCTTTTGTCGCATATTTATTTCAAATATTTATTCTTATTGGATAGCCGTCCAAAACGTAATACATTATATTGTTTTTATTAAAATAAATATTCTTCGTTCTAACTAAATATGTTTCTTTCTTTTTGAAGATAACCTCGAAAATACTGTTCATACTGTTCTATTAATTTACATGGAGGACTTGAACAAGCCCAGATATGTTGCATTTATTTTTGCGCATTGTTTGTAACGACTTTGCAATATTAGACTACTAAATATCCTTGCAAAAGTATTTCTAACCTGTCAATTTTTTTTCGTTTCAAGATTCGAAATCAAGCCCATCGAGTTAACTCGCCATTCGCTTCATTACTTCACTTTGCAGTCGCTCGCTTTTGCCGAAGTTTTAAGAGCTAATGGTCTCTCCCATTATTTCTAACTTTTGCAATTCTTTATCTTCAATGTTGAAGTTAACACTGAAAAAATTTGCATTTTTGCATTTTTTTTCAAAAAATCAAGGATTTTAACAAAAGCGAGACAAGGCCATTGTCAAAGAGTTCTTTAGCTATCCAAGGACAAAGTTTAATAAAAAAATGTGGAGAGATTTTCGAGAATATTTGGAAAATGTTCTTGTGTCTTCACGAAAAGTACCCGAAAAAAACAAAATATCAATTTTCGAGAAATTCGGTTTAGTCTCTAGCGTTGACAACTGCCGGACAGAGAGATAGTCGGGCAGATAGAGGCAGGTATACGATGAGATTTTCCGTCAATCGATTTTTCGGTTTCAAGGAAACATGAATTCTCGATACACAACGCGTTAGAGGAAGTAATTTACTATATATAGGGACAAGATATATTCGCTATTTTGCTAGTAGGGATCTTTTTGTTGAACTTTGTTTTGTTGATCTTTTTGTTGCTTTTTGTTGAAAACTATCCGATTTCCGTTGCACGTCTGCAATATTCTCTCTTTACTACTAAAGTATTTAGGCGAAAATGTAAATATAAAGTGTCAATTTATCTTCAAACAATAACAGCTCCATAACAAATATTTTCAATTTCAATAAATACAAATATTTTTAACGCATGAATGAGTGAAACAAGAAACATGCACATAATTTACCTATTTAATTTCTGTTTAACTCTCTCCATGATTTATAATCATGATATCATTAGTTCTACCATTTCTCAATATGAGATACGACGTAGTACCTTCTTTGACAGTTTTCCTCGTTACACTTGATCAGCAACATTTTGCTCATTACAGTTTATCATCGGATTGGGCATCCCTGTGCCGTTACCGAATAAGACAATAGGACTGGGTGTGAACTTTCAGTTCCAATACCCTGTCCCTAGCAAGCCAGAGCAACTGTTTCCGCCGATTCCGTTGAAAGGCCGCCGCATTCGTCACAGCCGAGCAGCTTTGTACAGCGCTGCAGAAATGGCTCTTGAAAGGTAAATTGATTCATGATTTCGTGTTTTCAAGCGAGTCAATTGCTATGGACACTACCCTTGTAAGTGTAGAGCATGTTATATTTCGGGAGGTGTGAGTGTTCCTCCCCCGCTAGAACTTGAGACCCGGTGCCCATCTTCAAGTCGGTTTGGGGGGGGGGGGGGGCGACAACCTCTAGGTATCACCGCCTGCTCCCGTCTGGTCTTCCGAATTTGTGTGGTAGTGTAGTGCATGTAAGAGTAAGAATGTGTGTGCAAGGCACAAGGATGAGAAAGTCGTGGTGAGGCAAGTTATTAAAGTACTGTTCCGGCATTCACCTGAAGAAAATCACCGGGCATAGCAGCCGAGCAGACAAGAAACAAAAAAAGATACTAAACAAGAATATACATCATATGTATTATTCTTAATAATGATTAATTTAATTTTCTATCACCGAACAAAATCTTCCAAATAATCCAACATTTTCTAAATAAGTGCTCCCTAAAAAACGAAACAAATGTACCAAAATTTGAAGACATTGTTTGCTAATATTATTTTGATAAGTAAGGACATGTAATATACGAAAATATAATTGAGCTCGTTTAGAGGTTGAGACCAAAAACAGATCAAATGGCAAACAGTATAAGATCATTTTCTGTTTCTCATCCATATTTCCCTAAAGTAACATGGATCTCTAAAGAGTAGAGTATTTCTCGGATTTATTCCTTAGTCAGTCTCGAATTTAAATCCAAGTAATATATAGTAAATCAAATAATGTTTACAAAGAGAGCAGAGATATTTTTAGTGATGCATGGCAGCCCAAACAACTCAACTTTTACACACAATATTAAATGTCATTATTGTGATTATTACAGACAAAATAAACATGTTTATAAAACTTGAATGAATGAGTAAATAATAATCTGCAATGTAAACAGCAAAAAGTATAGTATAGTTACAACAAATCCGTTTTTTCCACTTTACTACCCGATTCTTAACCCCACAGAATTTGACGTGAAAGGTGTTAGATTCGTCTTAATTATCTTGTGAAACACAGACCATTGTTTATTTATTTATTTATTTACTAATTTACGTCAAAAACAGTTAAAAGCTGTGTGTGCCGTGCTATGAAGAGCAGTGAATTTGAAGTTCCATTTATGTCCAGAAGCAAAACAAGGGGCCATCTCAGCATTTGCTCGAGGATCAGGGAAACTGGACGAAAACCTGATCGAGATGGAGGTCATTGACGCAGAAGCTGAAATATAGAATATAGAAAATAATTGAAACATAGAATCGCGTACACTGCAGTGTCAAATGATTTCAACAGATCCTATAGTTACATAGCAGCGAGTTTTTGTTGCTGAATTGGTGGGTAATCTGTTCTCTCCAGAAGCGGTGTGCCGGGGCGCGCGTGTGTGCTGCGCGCGGTGTGCGAGGCGGCGGAGACTCCGCTGCTGCACGAGGGGCTGCTGGGCGAGGTGCTGCACCTCCTCCTCACGTGAGTGAACGCATTCGTCTAACATTTGCCACCACGAACAATAGAAATGTCCTCCCAAAGAAAAAGAAATAACGGGATTAATATATTTACTTGCATTGGTTGTATAAAAACCTAAACATTTGAGTAAATAATACTTGCGTATTTACGAACATCAATTTTGAGACGTTCAGACTTCATGCAATGGATAGAACATAATAAATTTTACAGTCTTTTTCGACGCGATACTTAAAGGATTCTACAGTATAGTTTTCGTTCCCTAACAATCTAAATTATAGTGAAACAGCAAACTAATAATATTAGCATTCAAAAGAAATGCATACAGAAAATTATGATTTCGAAAACATTTTAACATTATAACGTATCAATCATTACAGGTTCGTCATCGACTTCACGTCGACCGTTTCTTTTTATGAGAAATAAGAGCCACTAAAGAAATAACAATTTAATGACAACTTCGGTCTTACCAGTTCAAAAGTAATATTAACTTCTCCAAATATTAAGAAGTTACTACTAATGTTTTACTAAGTGAATAATGCATAATGACCAAATTCCTTGGAACCGAGAAGACCTCGATCTAGTCTCCATTACCTTCTTTTGTTTATCCAGTGTTTTTTAAAAAGATTCTCCGTTGGTAGATGAAGACAAATGACAATAATAACCTGCTATGTTACATGTAACTAAATATGCGTAGCGTCTGTATTTGTTGATAATTTTAATTCTAAAAGGCTAAAATCCATGAAATAAAAATTCATAAAATTCATCAAATAAATTCTTTTGACGCTAGCGTTCAATGTTCATTTTACATATCGAGAATGATCGAACCCCAAAATGTTCTGGGAAATTAAATATTGGCGAATGATAAAACCAATGACGTGTTTTCTAGTCATTATTCTACAAAACAAATTAGGTGTTCAATAGCACGTACTTTCTCGCATTATTTCAGACTTTCGTAATTTTTGGAAATTCAGATATTTCGAGAAAATCCGTATTGGGCCATATTCATAAAAGTACTTTGCTTTATCTCAGAATAAATGAAAGAAAAATTTTCGAACCATTTTTGAGAAAATTCTGAAAACGTTAAGGTTTTGTGTAAACTACCTGCAAAAAGCAAATTATCCGATTGAAGGGGACGCGACATCAGCCAGCTCGATCAGGTAATACCAATTCTCGTAAAAATCTAGGGACACTATAGCTGCTCGATTTTGTTATAGATGGTAGGACGAATGGATGGTCAGATGGGTCACGAACGGACGGACCTATGGCCGTACTCTGAATTTTCATTATCAAGGACACAAATTTACTAGATATAGAAACAAGAATTATTCACTTTTTTGTTTGAAAATCCCCCCAAAAAGTTTTTTTTTATCGAAAAATAGGCGCATTTTGCTGCAGGATTACAATACTCTCTACGTACACTCTAATTACTAGTATGCGAGAAAGCAAACATACGAATACACAGGTTTGCCTCAAACGAAATTTATTATTAATTATTATTATTATTATTATTATTATTATTATTATCATCATCATCATCATCATCATCATCTTCATCATCACT
This sequence comes from Gryllus longicercus, assembly GCA_038098605.1. Lineage (NCBI taxonomy): Eukaryota > Metazoa > Arthropoda > Insecta > Orthoptera > Gryllidae > Gryllus > Gryllus longicercus. The sequence continues at coordinate 4,876,312 of JAZDUA010000064.1, read as the reverse complement.
ATTACTAGTGATGCACTCACACCCAATTTTTTCGTGATCCACGTCGTGTTATACGTACGAGCACCTGTTTCATTTTCTTATCGTGGTAATTCTCCATGTTTTAGGCCGAGCCTGGGCCACGCGCCGCGGGAGCTGCTGGGGGAGTACCGGGCGGCGGAGGCGGCGGGAGCGGCGGGCGAGGACTGCGCACAGCGCTTCGCAGACTGCCCGCCGGGCGCCGGTCTTCTCGATGGCATCTCCTATGTACGTTCCCTCGAGGAGGATGAAGACCACGGCCTGTGGCGCCGCCCGCCCCCTCATTGGCAGACTCTCTTTCCCTAGAGGATCTTTGCCGACGCCCGTACACTACACCTTCGAGGAAGACCTCAAAGTCAAACGATTTATGAAAGAATTGCAATGTATTTTGTTTGCGAAATGCATTGATAAAACAACAACACATCATTCGACTATTTCTATCTAAGTTTCTATTTTATCTTCACTTCCAATGTAAGGTTCGAAATTCGCTGGTACATTAGAAATATGTTCATGATGGGTAAAGTAAGATGTTCTTGCATAGTTTGTGAATGCTCTGTATAAAGTTGTATCTTATAACTCTAGTAATGATATATGTAGATATTTTTGTAGCTTTATTATTATTATAATTATTATTATTATTATTATTATTATTATTATTATTATTATTATTATTATTATTATTATTATTATTATTGTTGTTGTTGTAACACTTTTTTATGATGTAAAGAATGGACAACAAACCCAAGTTAAAAGTGAATCGCTAAATGGTTGCAGGCCTTAAAAGCATTATCGAAGTGCCTACGGTTCTAAAGTGCATGTTCTGTTTATTCCAATAAACAAGAAAGATTTGATAAAAATGTAGGAAATAACTATCATTTCAACTTTTCTGTTTAATTTACTTTCTAATAAAATGTAATGTTTTCAAATGATTTTAAAGATTTGGCAATAATACTTTCCTGGCTCCAAAGGTTCAGTATTGACATACAAACTACGGTATGGCATCTTTTACTCTGGTGCCATGCACTCACTTATATCCTCAGTCCTCATCCGTCTCTAGAATATTCTCATTGTATTTAGTTCTCTTACTACATTTCGTAGTCTATATATCTTTCCACTAAGCTTCGAACTAGGCTTTTCTTGAGAAAGATTTTTTTCTTTCTTGAAAGATTCTCGTGAATTTCAGCGATAGGCATTACCTTTTCGTGCTATATTCTCTCTAAAGTATTGTAAATATCAGTCATGTAATTCTCCGATTGTCAAATACACACACACACACGCACACTCACACACACACACACACGCACACACACACAATACACCATAATTCGCCGACTTTATTTTATGTACTATTTAACTCACACATTTTCATAATAAATTTGAGCAAAAAATTCATATGCACTGTTCTTTTATTGAATCCCCTAAACAAGAACAAAATTACTCAAATATTCCCTTTGTAGCTAAGTTTCCCTTTATAGGATATTTCGAGAGAATCATTGAATTTCCAGGCATGATGTTTATTACGAGAGCTACAATACCACAACTGTCTTTATTACAAGCATGTAGTACTTAAGAGTTCCAGAAAAAGTAATAAAAGATAAATAAATTTGCGTGATAAAATTTGCTGAACATAAGTGAAATTTAGAGGTGCAATAAACCAATGTGATTGCACAAAAGTTTCCTAGTTAGTCCAACTGTTTTTTAAGAGAAAACAGTATTACTTATTGCGACTTGCTATAAAAGTTACAAAATTGTTGTTCAGCTAAAAACAAAGGAAAAAGAAGTTTCCAGAATTTAAAAAAAGCACCACTATCCATTAAGTTTGACTTGTGTGAATTTTGGGTGGGAATAAACGTTGCCTATGGATGATTAAAATACGAAGGGCAGTACTCATTATAGCATATTTTAGTGTATTGTTTAAGACTTAAGTGAACTAGTCCATCCATTTAATGAGTATATCAATTGAGGAAATACATCACTATGTTCTTATGATACCAACTTCAAATATTTTTAATCAATTAAAGAAAGTATTAATTAAATAAATGCATTTATTATGAACGCCTTTCTGCTGCATGTCAGACAGGCTTGCACTTTTATTAACAATGCTCCCACCTCCCGCAAAGACTAGGAACTTCCACTGAGTTGAGGTATTGAGTTTGAAACGTAATCCTGGAGTTCTCTTAAAAACTTCAAAAAAAATCTTCACAAATAAATCATGTTGATTCTCAACTTTTCATATGCTATTACATATTTCTGCAAAACAAACTAGAAGACGTGAGAAGGATGAGTGTAGATTAAGTATTTTAAAATCAGATGAAATTTGTATATCTTTATAAACTTATTTAGCAGAATGACTGCTTTCACACGAATATATATCAAATACGCAAAGAAACACTGAAGACAGTTTGTACTAGGTTAAAGATGGTTTAATTTTTTATTATATAGGAATAGAACGTTCAGCATCATTAGGAACCATCCGGTAAAACACAACTGATTACAAATGATTTCGTTTCTCGGTTACGTCCGAAAATGTGTCTTTCTCATTTTCGGTAAGTCTTGTGTGACTACTGCTTCCCAGAATTATTAAAAATTATATAATTTTCTAGGAAATCGTTAGTGTATGACGATAATGGTGATGAAATGCTGTTAGAATTTCATGCACTCTGATGCCGCGGCTGAATTCGACCTACTTAGCTAATTCGACCGAGTTAGCTAAATCTTGCACCCTTGGCAGTCTAACCCTAGGACTTGCCGGTCAGAGATGTTGTAATAAAACAATTGCTGCCCTGAGCCATTCTAGCTAGTTACATTTCGTTAAACTCCTGTCACAGAGACAGTTATAATTTAGGAAGTGTTGCATATTTCAAGGACGACTTTTTTAAAACATGTACTAAAGAATTAAACAGATTACCAAATACATTGAAAAAGAAACTGAAAACGTCCGCCTATTTGGGCCATTACTCGTTTCTTCCTCGTATCGGCCATCCACAAGCAAGAAGTCACGAACACATGCTAATGCAGGAAGAACAATCTGCTAACGGACCTCATCGGTCACACGGGGAGCAGCAGCAGACGAACTGTTTGCGGGCAGCAACGTCTGTGCAACGGTGTTCGGCATGTTTACTCGTCGGGCGTGTGTAGGCAAGCGCGGCGAGGCGCGGGGGAAGAAGGTAGCAGAGCGGGTGCGAGAAGCAAGGTGGACTTCCAACAGTTCTTCCCTCCGCGCAGCCCAGCGCGCCGCGTGTTAGCACCTCGCGGGATGCTGGATTGCGTCGGAGCATGCGCCTCCCGACGTCGCCACCGCGAGCGCGCCTCGCGCTGCTGCTAGTTCAGGCGGTGGCCGCTGTCGTCGCTCTGGCGCTGTTGTCGCCGCCAGGTGCCGCTGACACTCGCGCGCCGCGCGTACGCAGAAAAATCGTTTTCCCGAAGGGAGGGCTTTTCTTCGTAAGTATTTTGGAAACGATGACCAATTAAATATTCTACATATTTTATAATTATTCATCGAACGTTTTATAAAATAAGGGCAGCATTTAGGTAAATATATGACTCTTCCATATCAGATCAACATTGGCCTTGCAACGCTACCTGGGTGGTTAGTGACAACATTAATACATGAGAAACTAGAATAAAGTATAATAGAAGATATCACTTATTATTTCCCATAATTTATAAGGCGTAGTTGAAGGAAAATACATGAACAAACATATCAAAGACAATAATAGAGGCTTTCAATGCCTTGTTCATTTGCTTCATTGCTGGTCACTAGAACATAATGATTTTCAATCATAGGGAGTACTTAGAACTTAATGTAGTACACTCGTAGTACTTAATGCCTAATGCTGTTTATTTAAGCACTAAATAAAATTGGTTTACATGTTGATGTCCTTGATGAAATACAGAACAAACACTGCATCTACAAGAATAAAATCGAAGTGTGTCCTTGATTTCAAAATAACCGACTTCTTTAATCTCATATACACTATGTGATGAAAAGTACCCGGACACGTGGCCGAAAATGACTTATCAGTTTGTGGCGCCCTCCATAGGTAATGCTGGAATTCAATAGGGTGTTGGCCCATCCTTAGCCTAGATGGCAGCTTCCAGTCTCGCGGACATATTTTCAATCGGGTTCCTTGGGGAATGACAGACCATTCTTCACGGAGTGCTGCACTGAGGAGAGGTATCAAGCCAGGACTGTGCAGGTCAGTCCATTGCAGGGATGTTATTGTCGTGTAACCACTCCTCCACATGCCGTGCTGTATGAACAGATGTTCGATCGTGTTGAAAGTTGCAATCCCCAAATTGTTCTTCAACAGTGGGAAGCAAGAAGGTGTTTAAAACATCACCGTAGGCTTGTGTCGTGATAGTGCTACAGAAAACAAGGGGTGCAAGCCCCTACATGCTCCATGAAAAACACGACCACGCCAAATCACCATTTTGGACGTGTCCGGATAGTTTTGATTACATAGTGTAATTATTTACGTGATATACAAAACCAATACAATTGCTTTGTTACATTTTCTTTGTTCTGTTTGTTTCACCGGGGCAATCTCAGGAACGGCTAAACCACAGATACATAATACATAGATTGGTAATGCCTATACTGGAGGCTGGGGTACTAGTGAAGCCAAGAAACAGCGCGTGACACCATCTTACTTTCACCCCATTATGAGGTTTGGTACATAAGTGCAAGACAGCAATTGAATTTTAATACTTATTTTATAATTACGAGTAATAATCATAAGATAGTGAACCACTGTCTGATTCACAGACTTAATTTTATACATTTCAAGAGGCCTTTAGCGGATTACATTCGAAAAATTTCTCTGTATTCATAAGCATTGCGCCACTTCAACCTGAATTTGATACAAATGTACAGTTCATTCCCATTTTAATGACATTTTGTAACGTGACCATCAAAACAAATAAATATGTTACTACTGTCTATAAGAGATTTCGTAAAAAATATTCCCATTCCCCCTTTATATCCTGAAAACAAAATTTAAGCATGTACGTTTTTGGTGTTTCGTGAATGTCTCAATAGCTGTGAGTAAATTTACCAAAGTGAATTACCATTTTTTTAAAGCGCATACAATTTCCTAAGAAATAATTTTTCCTATAAAATATATTCCTATGTAAAATATTTCCTATGTTTTTATTCACTTCGATAGCTCTGTTAGGCTTTCGCTTTTAGAACGTCAAAATTGTTACTGAAAGTATGCCGAGTATAAGCAACAATACATCTGTTGACAACTGCCTGTAGCAACGACGGTGGTAGTAACAATACGTGTGGTAAACCAACAACGCTTGGTATTCCAGGCGGTATTGTGTGAACATGGAAGACCGGGCCGGGCCGGGACAGGGGATGCAGATCATTTCTTTCCCCTCGTAGATGATTGTCATTAATATTACTCGGACAACGCTCGGTTCTTCAGCTATTTCAATATTAATTTACCGAGATTGTCCTTTTAGATAAGAGTTTGTCTGAGCATATTCATACAATTAACTTTTCAATGCTGGTTTTTCAGGTTCGTCTTAATGCCAAAGACAATTTCATTCCAAATTCAACAATTTTCGCATTCGCCTATGGGTACCGTATTAACTACCCATTGCCGAGTTCCATCCGAGAATCACCCTATCATCGCCGTGATCTGCACACCGACGTGGCCGACCTTTTGTTTAGGTGAGTGAGACTAATCTTCAAAGAATGCATCATCTTACATAATAAATGAAAACTGTTCCAAGTGTATTCTGTTCACTAAATAGAGAAAAAAATGTTGTTTAGATTTAGATCCTATATTTTTCCCCATACTACAATATTTTTCTTTTCTATTATACATACTCGTACATACAATCGCACTTTCAAATCAAAACATTTGAAAATAAATCTATTAATTGAGACAGCAACAAAATTGTTGAAGCACAGCACCAAAAATCAAATGAATTTCAGAATGAAAATCCTTAATAAAACACGAACGAAATTTATCGAAAAGAGGTGACTTCCTAAACTGAATTTTTGTGGGCATGGCACTAATTAACTGCTCAGTTATTTTCTTATTGAAAAGTCTAATAATAAATTAAGAACCTAGTTGAATGATACTAAATTAAAAATTATTTTTATTTGAAATTTGAAAATTAATCTTTTTAGAAAGTGTATCTCTCATTTTTAGACGGGGAGGCTAACTTGGCCGTTCTATTCTTTGGATTTTGTTTTCTAAAGTACTTATTTGAACGTTACCGTTAAGTTTCCAATCCGGTAAAAAATGTAGTGGTTTCGAATAGCTAGAGTTACATCTGAATGTGATTTTGGAGTTATGTTCTGATCAAACACCACAATCAATAAACCAAAAAAATCCATCATATATCAATAAATCCACCTCAATGAAGCTTTTCGTCCAGCAGGGGAAATGAACGAAAAACCTCATTGAGATGGATTGATCAAATTAATCAAATCGATCCGTTGAGTAAATGCTGAGATGGCCTCTAATTTTACTTCTGGGCATAAGAGAACTTCACTCTGCGCATGCTTGATTGACCTTCCTTTTGTCGTTGTGGAAGAAGATTGACCAGCGGAAATGTTATTTTGTTAAAATACTATAAAATCAAATACTTAATTACCTGCACATGCAAATATGTTATCTATTATTTGCGAGGGTAAATTTCAAGTTCTCAAATGACGCTAACCATTCTTTGTTCATACATTATTGCGCAATTGTATAAAAAGGCAAGGTAGGGATTCTGATGCTCAAGAAAATAAGTGTAGATTGACCTTTACGTCACGAAGAGTTCTTATTGCCTTTTACTCTTGTCAAATAAAAAAATAAGGCAATAACAATTTTTCAATTACAAATTCTAGTGTTGCGTACACTCTAAGAATTAGTAAAACACCAATATAATCCTCATAATAATGTAGAAGAAATGACATTTAGCTCAAAAGAAATTCAACGAATACTTATCAATTATTCTCCTGGTTGGTTTACATTGATTATCCCAAATTAACAAAATAAATTGATATAATATGATTTAACATTGAGAATATTTGATCGAGCCAATTAAGAGGATAATTTATAATTAATTATTCCCACAATTCCTCTGTACGTGAACATCATTCCCACTTGAAGCGTCCTTTTTATGTGCGCTCTTTGCAGGCACGGAGTGGACGGCGGCGCGTGCGTGCAGCGCGCCATGTGCGAGGCGTCGCAGCTCTCCGCGCCGCAGGGCCTCTTCCAGCGCGTGCTCAAGCTGCTCTTCACGTGAGTGCTCACTGCCATTCCTCGGGCGACATTACTTACACCATGCAGTGCTTTCGCCTTTACGTTGACAGGTTCTCACAGTGTTGATGAAGATTGATTGTTTTGTGCTTCTTAGAGCGTCAACTGCAATGGTAAGAGCGTAGGCTTCCGCGGCCGGAGTCAGTATTTACTAGGCTGTCCGGGTGACGCCGCGTCCATGGCGAAGATGCCGACGTTTCGGTCACCATTCTGCGACCTACGCCCTGAGGAAGGTCGCAGAATGGCGATCGAAACGTCGTCACCTTTGCCATGGACGCGGCGTCACCCGGACAGCCTAGTAAGAACTGCAATGGTAATTTGCCTCATAAGTGTAGTTCATGTACATCATGGAAGATGGCATTATCCCCCCCTAGAAACTTCAGATCTGGCGGCGATCTACACGTCGGCTAGCGGGGGCTTCCCCTCCAGATATATCCCACCACAGGACACCATGCCGCCTCGTGGGACGAGTTCTAGGCTTCCGGAAGATCTCCCGGTGTGATGCATGTAACTGTCAGTGGATAAGTAGAGAAGTGGGAACAAGGATGAGGAAGGAAGATCGCGCGCGGTTCATGGCTCGTGTTTAGGAAACTGCTCTGACATTCGCCTAGTATTAATAGGAAAGCTTCTGATCAGAGCAACTTGCTACTAGAAATCTCCTCCACACAGTGGTTGAGATCGACCTAGTTATCTTGCTAGGGTCGAAAAATCGCCACCATCGGGACTCGATCCCTAGGACCTCCCGGCCTCCGACCCCCCGGCCTCCGACCCTGTAATGTCAATAGTTGTTGCCCTGATCTATCTCAGCTGGCAGTACCTACTAAAACAGGTTTTTCGAGGTCGCGTGGAGCGGGAACGTACGAAAATTATACTTGTGAGAATCTTCTCTGGCAATGAAAAAACAATTTCCTTTAAGACACTTCTTATGATTTCGTTAAAATTTTCCTGCTCAGGTGATATCGATTATGAAATGAATGAAATATATGCAATGCCAACGCTAGGCATGAGCGCGATTATCTGGGGCCCAGAATGTCTGGGGGGCCAAAAATTGTATAGTTACTCGTAAAAACCGAAATAAAGAAAAAATAGAGTATTCTAAAAAAAACGTAAATTTTTGCGGGAAAGTGGTCTGTTATTGCATAACATTTGCAATTTATTTGAGAGATGTAGTTAATTTCGAAGTCATCACTGCATATTTTTATTTAAAACTAGGGGTAACTCTTCAAAATAACGGAGCGAAATTAAACTCTCACATCAATAAAGAATAAAATGACTACAACTTCTAAAAAACAGCAAAGCAGTCTATCAAAAGTCAAATATATGAGCAATCATACCAACCACTATTCCTTGTCAAACCAAAAAATTGACAAATAAAACAAACGAAGGGGAAAAGTGTAACGAGGAGCGCAGTTGCCAGAGGGCGTGCGTGTGTTGCAGGGCCCCGGACCGGCAGCCTGAGCGGGGGCGTGGCGGAGGCGGCGGGGAGCAGCCCTTCCACGAGGCGGCGGCGCAGCAGTGCCAGGAGGCCCACGAGCGCTGCCCGTTCTCGCTGCTGTTCGCGGGTGGCGGGGGCTTCGGCTAGTCCTTCGCCAGCATGCCCCCCCCCCCCAGACGCCGCCGCCGTCGATTGTTTCTAGCCGCGACGAGTGACGGAGCCAACTCGAAATGCCGACCACAGTGCAAATGCGCAACGATTAGAAATCTCGGCGCGCTAGTTCGGCGCTACAGACGGGAATGAACAGTGGAGCAAATAAGGGGGAGGGGAGAGGGGGAGGGATTTCAGTGTCCCCAAAAGTCGATGACGCGTTTTCAGAAACAGTTTTTTACTAATTTTCTATATCAACGAATCTCATTCAGTGGCTAAATTAAAAACATCGTAAGCATTCATCAACAAATAAACGTAAATTTTGAATCTATGATAAATGAAAAATTCTTTAAAGGAAAACGTCAAGTCAGCTGGCCTCTCCTTCAACAGACTGCTCCTATAGCCTTTCCTTCAAAATAAAAGTCCTGGTTGCGCTACTGGGAGTCAGGGAATGGGGAGGAGGTTGGGGAATGAGAAAATGAGATTTGGGGATAACGATGTGGAAAGAATAAGTCACTGAAGTTATAGACACGGTGTTTGAATGTTTTGACGAATAAAAAGTGTGGTATATATTAATTAAACAACATTTTATAATATCATTAAAATTATAATTAAATATTGCATCTTATATTGGAGCGCTATTTACACATTTTGTGCCAGGAAGGATTCTCAAAATGTATTCTACGTATCTCCAGGGTTACGTGGTAGGCTTTGTCAGGATTCTTGAATTTCCACGAACATTTTCGAAGAAAAAAAAATTACAGAAAAGTCCGCGAATACTCTTGCAAGAAATAAAAATCTAGTTTATACTCGAACATCCAATACACAACCACTAAATAATTTTAAATTTTGTAAGTCAGGTTGTAGTATTTTCTTGACTCGTATTTCTTTACTATTAGAATTTTAAAGGTTTTTTCAGTTAACGTGATTTATTTCATATTCTTGTAATTAGAAGCACGTAATTTCAAAATGTTGTTTACATAAAGTAAAAATGTTTTTATAGGTAACAGGCTCAAAATAATTTTCAAATTACGAGTAGCTCTTTATGGAAATTATATCATAGGGATACATTAACTTTTGGTTACGTATGATGAGAATAAGCCTTATTGGTTTAAGAACTTTTGTATCAGACGAGCCAGCAAATCCTTTTGAGATACAGAAATCATTTTGAGAGGGATATTCAAAACAAAACAAAAATATGTTCAACTACAAATTGAATTAAAAACATAAAATATTGCTGGTGAATTAAATAAAATGTTTATGGTCAATATAATAAAAAAATACGAAATTGAATATTTTGTTTCTTTCAATAAATATGACTATCCAGATTTCCTCTCTTTAAATTCACAATGATTCAAATGTATGTATATCCAAGTTATACGCCTCAACTCTTTCCGCCTGTGCGAATGCGCTCGCCTCGTTTGTTTTACTGGAGATCGAAATGCAGGGCTGTGGAAGAGGTACTGTCGAGCACCATAATAGCTCTGGATGGAAGCGCCATATGGCACCGAGAGATGGAAGTATGCACAACTTTGAGTCACGAAACCTTTACGGTACGCAAATGCATTGAACATAAAGAAGTAAAATGTCATGAGGAAAAGAGATGCATTCGTGTTCAGGCCGTAGTTGATAATGCAACAGTCAACAAAAACATGTCACAACATTGATACACGTTTGTTCTTACAAAGAAGAAAATATTTAAGCATCCTTTTCTTATGAGTTTGACAACTCTTGTTTTGAAATTGTATTCAGAGTGAGCAGTACATCAGTGTCTCAGATTTCATTTTGGTAACTTTTAGGCTCTGCAAGGACTCGAAGATGATCACTTTTTGGCAATAAAGCTGTGGTTGACCAACAAAGTAACACATGTGACATTTATTCGTGTTTGGAAGGCAACTCATCGTGTACTATTGTTTGACAGATGGATGTTCTGACACAGTCTAAGGGATTTCGAACATCTGCCGAACTACCAGCCAAAGGTAAATCTCACTTCATTATACATCACACGTTCATTGGCCAAACGTTATCATATTCGACCATTCAGTAACTTATAAGTTTGTACTTAATCTAAGACATCCAATATATTGTTGTCTCTTTGTATTTCGTACACAGTTGAAACGTTATTACTTCACAAACATTATTTTTAGGGGTATGCCACTGTGAGAATGTAACACAAAACACTAAAACTATTATTTATGGTTCATGTTTATTATCTTTTATAAATGGAAAGTTTTTAAACAAAATGTCATTTGTTATCTCGTTATTAACATTATAAATATTCTGATCTTTTTCAAAACAGACACATTAGTATTATTTCTGTAATTTATTTTACTTATCGTTTGACCTTTATTGAAGACCATTTCAAAAACTGTCTTCCGACCAACATTGTTAAAAGTTTCAAATCATTGAGTAACATTTTAAACAAAAAAGTCTATATTAAATGTCATAAGAATAATGGCTATGAGTCTATTCATGAAAACGTTAAAATCACATGGCCGAAATCACCGGCCCAATTCACATCGAAACGTGAAATAAAATAATAAAAAAATAATTTGACCATTTTGAAAAAAAGTTAAACTATTTTTAACTTTAATAAATACAATGTATTTTATTGTTTGACGAAGAATATCATAACCCAACACAAGGGTCAAGAAAGAAAAGCAAACGTTATTTTTCAACCTTTGTGAAATCATAAAAATATTATAAATATGGGAATTATAAATAAATCGAACTTGTACGTACATTTGGTTAATATTTTTAGAGAAAATAAATATTTCGTTTATCTGAAAAATATAGTTCTTACACGAATTATTCACCTAGAATAAAAAAGATTTCATCCTAAGAAGTTATTATTATTTGAAAAAAATATTTTGTTTCACGCATGTAAACAAATAAAATAAATATATCTAAAATAATTACAATCACAATTTTTGTTCACCTAGTAAAATAGGAACCAAACTGTGTCTCCTTTCAGACAATTATCATATCAAACAGACATTACAGCACTATTTAAAACAATACCATTTAAAGGTATTTTGATATTTTTTTAGTGAAAGGTGTTCATTCAAATATCGCCTAATATTAGCATCGTGTCCTTCTTGGTGATTTTAAATCGGGCCTCTTCAGCATACCTTCACTCGTTGGTGGCTAGTGCGCTTTCTTTTCAATTAGCGATAATACTGGCAAAACTTTAAGAAGTGATGACTTGACTCAAAATTATCAAATAGCGTAAATTATCATTCGCGGTCAGATGACTTCTTCTGCTATGTCTTGACTCGTCTCTCAGTGGGATAAAAATGTAAGCCCTAAACTTTAGTACGACAGCCTTTTCGTGGAAGTGACATGAATTTAGTCTTCTCCGGATTTTTTGTCACGTAAGTGTGCGTAATTAAATTTGCTTTTACCTTATCGTCTAAATGGTCAATAAATATAAAAAGGTTTTCATGTGGTTTCTTTAGGAGCATGTTCGTCGTTCAGCCAGACATCCAGTACAAACAAGCCTCATTTTCAGTGTGTGAAGTGCGTGGCGGAGAGGGGTACAGTCTACTTCTTTCCGTGTGGAACCAAAATAAGACTATTTTTCGGTTTGTAAAGTTATGCAATTCACAATGTTACTCAGTCTCAACAGAAACAAAATATGTAAGAGAACGCCGAATGTGTTCAAATGATTTAGAGTTTCGACCGATTTACTTTATTTTTGGGATCGTCATTTATTATTCATACAACATATCCTGCAAGCATTTTCTTAACTATATAATCATTTTTTCTTCAATAAATTACTTGAGCATTCAATATAACAGTAAAATAATAAAGATATCCACTATTTCCTAAAAAGCCGCTTCTCATTACACATCTATCGATCTCCTATAATACTAATTTCCTATAAAACACGCCTTGTAGGATCACGTAATTCATTATATGCTACGATTTTGACATGCTGCTTATCAGAAGTCTAATCATTTCGTGAATCTGCTAGTGAGACAAACAGGATTAAATAGTACATTTCCTTTTCCGCGATATTGCACATTCGCAAATAAGTTCAATTTCTATGTTAATAGTCTTTTTGAACAACAATTCATTATAAAGTAATACAACAAGTGATGAGTATCAATAAGGAAGGATTCATTAAAAATATCTAACGAAAGAAATCCGGAATAATTTTCCTGAATGTTTTTCAAAACAGAAAATTATTTCGTTCGAAGCTAGCACATGATTTAATGCATTTTAAGGAACAATCGATATTTATTCATAAATCAATGCATTACCAAAGCTTCTTAGGTTATGAATACTATTTTCAGTGTCCTAAAAGACAATCGCGCCCACAGTTTTACCTCATCCTCGAAACAATTATCGTTTGGCATAATGAAGAAGTTAGCCTCGCGTCAAACGCATCACTCCCACTCTTTCTTTTTTTTCTGTCTCTGACTCTTTCATGGCGTCAATATCCGACACGCCACTAGCAACACGAAAGTGCTCAATTGACTTCGGACAAAACACGAACAGGGGGACGCAAGTGTTGAAAGTGTGTGGAGTCGAACTGTGTAGCTTTGCTGCGACAAAAAATTCGTCGTAATATTTTGTACCACGAAATGTGTTCAGAGTAAAATGCGTTCTGTGCTGTTACTGTTACTAGTTACCCTTATATGGGTCTATGAAAATAACTCTTCTTTATCAGTACGCTCAAACTCTGCTTTGCTGCCAGCTGTTAATGATATTGCTTCACACAAGTTGCTCTTACTACTAAAGAAGCATCTATCAACATATTTTAGAGAAATCCATGGTGGTTTGATCGTCGTGACGAGCAACAACACACTTGCTAACGTGTTCTGGAATTTACGAGGATTTTATCAGGTTGTGATACTTTCAAATGATACATTATATACCACATTAGTGTCGGAGATAAATTTTCCTCCAACAACTGCAGTTGTATTGTTTTTAAACAAACAACACATCGTAAAATCACTTTCAAGCTCTGTTTACCATCTTTATTCTTCACCATCCTGGAGCTCACGTTTTGAATTCTTTATTGTTCTTGATGCTGAACCTACAAAAAATGAACTCGACGAAATGAAAACTTTTCTTTTTCGTTATTACGTTTACCCCTTGGTTTTCACCTGGAAGCAAAAATCCGAAGACTTCGAAGGAAGTATTCCCTCTGTAGAGAAGTGGTTTGAACCTCCACCATCTTACAAATACATGGGGTCCCCGTGTCCCAACTCATTTCCACAGTTCAAACCGGTGAAACCGACCGCTTACTTAACTGAGGAAATAGTGAAGCGTGTGCCAGAGCTCAGACATGCGTCTTGCGTTGACTTCGAATCTAAGGAACTTGGAGATAGGAATCGTGATGGAACATACACGGGTCACATAGGTGACTTGGCAACTGGACAAACTGTGCTTTTGGGTTTTGGAATCTACACTGTTCTTCAGTGGATGGATGTGGCTGAGTTTGTGTACCCACACGAGCAGGACAATCATTGCATTGAGGTACAGAAATTGGGTCTCATGAATTTTCTAGATAGTGCTGCTCAACTGTACTCCATTGAGGTATATCTTTCCTTGTTTATGATACTTATTTCGTTTGTAAGTCTTCAAATGATTTCTTCAAAACATCGCTTAGAAATTAAGACGGATGCGTCAATTTACACCGTTACATGGAATACACTTCGAACAATTCTCTTCGGGGAAATTTACAAGAAATACAATCGTTTTTTCCCCATCTCATTTCTAATTTCACTGTGTCACGTTGTTCTTACCAATGCTTTCGGAGGATCACTGACCAGCTTTCTCACTGTTCGACGGGAGGCTCCAAATATCGACACACTGGAAGAGGTATTTGAGAAAATCGATGAAATAGTTATATTTTCTGCCTACTTACATATGTTCAATACTTTGGAAAGCTCAGATATAGTGTATAAAATGCGCAGCAAATTCCAACCAGTGACGTTGGCAACAGATTTCATGGGAGCACGAAACAGAATTGTCAATGGAGCATCTGTGGGTCTTGTATCGTCGGAATCCTTTACACGCATGAACGAGAGGGTGCCTGACTTCATACGCAATGGACGACCTCAGCTGCACAGAGTCCAGCAATGTCTCTTACATCCTGCTTACAGGAGATTAGTTATAAGGAAAGGACTTCCATTTTCGGAGAAAATTCATTCAGTCACTATGCTCAGTGTTCAATGCGGACTTTGGAGAAAGTTCTTAAAGGACAGTATACGCAACTTTGATTCCTACTACAATACTTCTCGATCATCGGAAGGACAATATCTAGAAGATCCACAATCACTATCTTTGGAACAATTGAAAAATGCATTTCTGATGCTTATGTGTGCGCTGTTTATTACAGCTATTGTTCTCTTTTTGGAGATACTGGTACATACATATATAAAGAACCAAACGAAAGGGATGGCATTACAGGGAAGCTAGAAACACCGAAAACCGCATTAGAAATAATCTCTGAGATGTAACAAGTGAAGCACTAAAAGTACAGATAAAGCGTAAAAGTACAGATAAGAACTGCATAAGACGTTCTCACCAAAAAGACAGATTCAAGTTGTGATCTATATGTAATAGGGGTTTAGTTATGTGAAAACTGAAATAAGATGCATGGTTATAAAGAAAACTTATTTCAATTCTTCATAGATCTTAAAACAGAAAGCAACAATCAAAAATTAGAGTATACTATTCTATAGAAAATACAAAGAAACATTTTTGCTGCAGAACTGCGTTCAGAAGTATTCAACGGATTGTTTTTCTAAATTTATCAACTGAACTTATCCAACTTCTTTCACGAGGGTCTTGTAATAAGAGTTTTTTTGTCAAAAATTTGCAGTTTTTCGCGCAGTATTACGTAACTTTCTCTCTACTGCGTAAGCGATAGCGAGAAAGTAAAAAAAGCTTCTATTGTAGTTATCGCAAAAGAAATATAACTCGTTTCCATTTAGGTACATTCAATCTGGTTATAGGCTCCTAGAACACAGAATTTCCGAGTATTGCACAATGGCAACGTATGTTGCGGATTCAGTGTGACTGTTATTTTCATAATGCAATTCGAACATCCATTTTTGGAACTTAAATATGTTTAATTATGGCTATGTACAGCAGTAGCACTTACGGATTTTTGAGTTGATGGTTTCTTATAAATTGCACAAAATCTTATAACTGCTTAGCTTATTATATATCCAGAGGATACTAGGCTCCCTTATGATAAAATATATTTGTAAAATCATCATTCTCTTGTATGTAAGTTGATAAATAAATGAAATAAAATACTAATAATACGTATCTCCTATAAACTATGTATCACAATTTATTATATTTATTATTCGTAATTGAACTGCCTTCTCACTTGAGAGAAATTCGAAATTTATATGAATTTTCCTTCAGTTGAAACAGATTCAAATATGTTGAAAATGCGTTTCAATTATATTTGCTCATGTATATGAACACGTAAGTGAACGTAAAGCAAAACACTAAATGACGTTATCTATCGTAAGAAATACTTACGAAAACCCCATCAATACATTTTGCTGTAATCATAAATTTTTTACCAGAAATCTGATAGGGTATGAGACCTGTATGTACAGAATCTACATCTATAGCACCAAGGGAGTGTAATTTGAAGTAGTTAGAAAAGGACATTTTGATGGATTTGTATGAGAGTTTTCTTACATGGTCTATCTTCTTCTTAAACCAAGCAGTTTGCTTCAAGATCAGATACTCAATTGAATAGTTGGATATGAAAACGCGGGATTATTGGAATCGTCAAGCACTCAATGTCTTAGGAACAATTGATGGATTTATTTACAAAGAAAATTTTCAAGGTAAATTCTTCAAGAAAAAGAGATGTTGCTAGACTACATCATGCTGAGATTCTACTCGTGCAGTTTCCATTATAACAATGTTATTTATGGTTATGCTTTTATTCTCGAATTAAATAATTTTCTTAGAATGCTACTTGTAATCATGATACAAAGGACATTTTGCAAAACTAAGTGGAATGCCCAACGCAATACCACATTTTTCCATCCTCCCTCACTTTTGTTCAGATATAATAATTGTTCATAGCATACTCCAATAACACATATATAATTTGTCCTCTTGCTGCATATAATATCAAAGCAGTAATAATTTTTTAGAGTTGACACTAGACTGTAAATTCACTTCGGTAAAAGCACATTGATTTACAGAAAGTGAAATAAACTTGACTAAAGTTTACATTCATTCAAGACCTAATTGAAAAATCAATGTCATGTTGCTGAACTCACGTTCTAGTAACATTCACAGACACAAGAAAATAATGGCTGCTGAATATTCATGAACTATAAATCATTTTACTCTTTTGGATTACTATCCTCTTCCTCGTATGGAGTATAAAGTCAATATAGATGTTTGGAATCACTTTTTAATCTACTACAGTGCCTATCAACAAAATCCCATCCACAAAGAATATTTGGGACTAGTAATCACATTTTTTCAATTAAAAATAAATTTTTTGATCTCACTAATGAATTTGCTGCAACCGGGTGGGGCCTAGCGCCACAGATTGCGATCATGTACGCTTTCTTGGCAATTTCGTCGACTTGGAAAGATTTTCCTTCATTTCTTCTGAAAACTAGAGCACGCGAGCTTTCTGCCGGATTGTTGTAGCTGCGATTGAGTTTGTATTGTCTGTGGGATGGTCCATGTCCCTTTTGTTCGGGTACTGCTTGGGCCTTCGCTCGGTTGACCGGAAATCCTTCAATTAGAGCAGCCGACCGCTTGAATTCTCATCCAGACAACCGCTGAATTCAAGCTAGCTGTGAATTTAGTGTCGATAATCCTGCCACCATTGGGATTGGAACCCTAGGATCTCCCAGTCTGAGGCACTGCAGTCACATCAGTAGATGCTCTGAGCCACGTAAGCTGATGAAAGATAGTGGAGTTGTGTGCATATATCTCTATTATTTTCGTAAAATTTAATCTAAACAGTTTGGTAATTATTCTCATTATATTTTCATTCTTTTAAGAAATGATAATTACTAATTAATAAAGTGCGAGAGTCAGATTCCCATCTTGCACCGATGATATGGAGAGATATTAATAAACCAAACATCGATCGTTTTTGAGTGGTATTTTATGGTGTTGCTCATTTCAATTTCGAGCCTTGATGCATTGAAACATCGATATTATGTTGGCGATGTTCAAATCTTTATCCACCTGGGGCGCACCTACTTGTCAGCTTTGCAGCAACGACCTTAGGTGTGCAATACATCGATAAAAGAAGACCGAGCAAGCTTGCCATGCATTTGATGCCAGCCATGCATTCAACTTTGAGCTATTTCTGTAAATAAGTGATCAGTGTTTGCATTGATGTAATTCTTAGGTAAAAAGCCTATTAAATTTGGATGGTTAAATATTAACACCTGTTTGTTTTTACTTTAATATATTAAAGATACTACGTAGAATAGATGGAAATTTTCTATTGCTTAGCTTAACATTTTTGAATCCATTACAATAGGTAAACTATATCTTCGTGATAAAAGGATGTACTCCTAACACGCAAACATCGTCCTGTGCACTGTGTTAATTTAGACTCCGGAAATTAGTGTTTCGCCAGGTGTCGTACAGAAGCTTAACGTCGTACCAGGCGTCGTACAGAAACACAAGCTCTGGAAACCACCCGGCCAATGTGTTTCATATTCGGGATACCCACATTTTTAACATCTCCTTTACAAGGAATAGAATTCTGTTATAGAATTATCCATGAGACGAGTTTTCTAGAGCATGATGGCAGTTATCACAAAATCTATTAGATGGGCGATTTTTTAAATGAACAGGTTTTTGAAAAGCGCTCGACTGGAAAAAAGAGCAAAAGAACTCGGCGGAAAATTCGAGCGTTTGACTATCTGCTCTTGAGACTTCACCAGTTGAATCACGATTCCAACGAGAAAACGCAAATTTAAATATTCCGTTAACTTGAAAGTCTAAAAAAGGAATACAATGAAGTGAAAAAATTTGGACTGAAAAGTGCAATTTATCTAGTCTAATATCCCCCCTAAATTGGGGGAATATTTTATACTACTTTGTTTTAATAAATGCAGTATTTAGAACCTACTTTTGGTCAAAGCGAGATCTATTAAATTCATTTTTAGAATATCGGTCAGTTATTCGATTAAATTGACCAAGTGTTGAATGCGGACGGGAAAAAACGATTTTTTTCAAATATAAAATATAAAACTTGAAACACGAGTCAGCCTATCACTGGAAAATGAAATTAGTCTCCTACTGTTGCTGCAAACAACGTATGTGAAACGATATTTACAGGCATTGATCCCTAGGATATGCTTGTTTAAGTTAGCTTGAGCAAATAGGAATACTCCAGTCATGAAAATAGGTTAATATGTACGTCGCGTGACATTATTTGTTTTTATGGAATATTGACCAGTTGAGTTTAAAGAGCGGAATATTGCGCTTTATCAGAATACTTGATTTCAAAGCATTTCTTATAAATGTAAAATAAATGCAATCCAGAATTGAAAAAAATAACCATAACGTTGATAAATATAGCATATATGTTGTGTAGCATAAATGTAGCGTACAACGTTGATTTGAATACATATAGCATTATCAAAGCAAATGCTACATTTATGCATACAATTCAATTTTATGTCTGTTAGACTTCACGAGAATATCCACACTTCCCAATCAGGCTCTGGATGGCTATTTATCCAGCTGGGCTTATCTAGCTACAACAATTTTAATAACAAAATGTAATAATGTTATAATAATGTAATAAAAATAATTCAAACAGGGCAATTAATGAAAACCAATGAACGGTTATAGATTTGTTGATGGAAATTTTAAAATAATATAATTATATGCCTCTCATCTCTTCACTTAGTAATGCGCATCTTAAAAAAGAATACGGAAATAGCGAAGGAAATTGGTTATATATTGCTTGTTCGTCCAATATCGGAATATGGAACAATTTGTTGGAACCCGTACAACATTATTAAGTGTCAAAATGTGGACAGGATTCTGCATAGGGCAGATAAACGTACTTTCGAGGACAAGAAAATGGCAGGGTGGGATTCACTCAAACAGGCGATTAGAAGCAAGACTCTGCGCTTTGTATAAAGCTTATAGCAGTCATCCAGCTTGAAAAGAAATTCATCGGTGGCTACGTATTCCTACATACATCAATAGGGGGGATCACAGGCACAAAATAAATATAAAACCGCAGAGGACGGATATCGGGAAATTTTCTTTAATAAATCGAACGATAACGGAATGTAATAGATTACCTGCAAAAACCTTGAAACCTGCAGGAACCTTGGATTGTGATTTGAGTCGTCGTGCACTGTAGAGCAGACGGGAGTCAAAGGGAGTGATTGTAGGGTCATAGTGAAGTGAAGTGCTGTGTAGATTTGTGTTAGTGCAATTAATTGAACAAACATTCAGTGCGGAGTTAGATTATAGAAGTATCTTTTTCTTAATGTAATTTAATGTTTTATGAATAAGTTTGTGTATTATTATTATTATTATTATTATTATTAATATAATAATTATTATATATTTTATTTTTTATTATGATTATTATTTTACTATTATTATTACTAAAATATTATTGTACCGTTATTATTATATAATTTGAATGTTAGTTATATTATCTTACGTAATTAGCTGCTACCGGGTTGTACCAACACCGCCTTTCCATAGGCGTTGTTTATACACAATTGCAGTATAAATAAATTTATCTATTATTATGTATTTGTTTGGTCAAAGGTACTATCTAAAACATAGGAATTGTTGGCTGAAAATTAAAAAAACGATAGTAGTGAGTTTGAACTTTTAGCAAAACAAAGAGAACTGCAAAGGTCTCACACTGTAGTAATGCATTATAGTAGTATACAGAATTAGCCAAAATTCACTACCCATTAATTAGAGTTATTTATTTTCATTTATAGTTCATTGTTTCAAACTGTTTTCCGACTGCATCGACACAACTATGAAACCTGCCAGTAGACTTTTTAGGACTCTTTAATGCTTTCATTTTTGCTCTATAAAGCTTGTAATGATTTAAATTTTGTCTTTCCACTTAATGATGGCCTACCCTACCTATGGCGGTCCATCACTAAACCATTTGCTTCAAAACATTTCCGTAAATTGAATACCCTCTCTCGTGTGGGAACAATGAAGTGTTCATTCCACTTATCAGTTATTTTCACATAACCACCTTTGTACCATCTTTGAATACAAAAAGTAATTTCTTTTTTCGACAATATATCAACAACATGGGCACAGAACGTATGGAAGCAAAACTTTAACTAAACATTTGACAGCTGATGATTGTTTAGCAATTCACTCTAGCGTATCTGCAAGTTAATAATTTATATAATGTATGAATGTCATGGGTGGGAATTGGCAGGCAGGGAAACAGGCATGTTGATTGCCTGCGTTACAGATTTCTTTGAATGTTCAATTGCCGCTCTTGTGAAAAACATTTATTATGGCAAATTGCCATTATTTAATAACAACCACATCATTTCTTTATCCAAATTCCAGTTCAATGAACAATTACGCAGGGAGGAAAAGAACAAATAATGAATATTTAAGGGTTTTCTAGATGAATATGTATTTCGAATTTTTGGGGATAGATCTCAGTATTTCGTTGGAAATTAAACAATTCAATTAAGGTAAGGTTCTTTTGTGCATTATAATGCAGTAAACTGAACATACACTAACTACCTACGGAACATTAAATCATCACATCCCTTTCAAAGACATATTTGAAATAACTACAAACACTGTAAAAACTCAAAATAACGAAAGGTCCTGAAAACGCACCTAAGTAATATTATTATCGAGCAGAACTGCTCAGTATCATCCAGACGTCAAGATTGGGGTATTCATTTTCAAGGAGTAAAGTCATTCCACTGATTGACAAATTACTAAATTTATACTTGTAGAAATTCTAGATACTGTATCAGTAATATGAAGTAAGATATAGGGTGAAAACAATAGACACTGGTATTTTTGAATTTTCAGTCTTTTGCGCGAAAACATCTTGTCGAAGCGCTCATCAAATACATATTTAATATCGCTTACTGATTCCAGAGCACTCGTATCATCCTCGTATTCCTCTTAAATATACATTGTAATTATATTATTTTTTCTAATTCTTCTAGATGCTTAGTCAGTTAATTTTTATTTTTTCGTGCTCAAGAAGTAACTTCTTAAAAAGATAAAGTTGTGTAATGCTGCGCGATAAAACGGCGAATTTTCGCTAAAAAATCTCGCATAACTGGGTCCTGGTAACAAAAGAGAGGGTATATCTAGATAATAAGTTAAGAAAAAATCCTCTCACACGTGGTGTATTCAGAATCCCTGTTTTTTGGGTCCTTGATTCCGAAAAATCGACTGACAGCAAAACGTTTGTCCGTCGGTCTGTTCGTCTCTCAATGAACAACGCTAGCGGCTAAACCGTTCAGCCGATTTTCTCCAAAATTGATGGCGCAGGTCTCATGTTTGTTGAAAACTAACTTTTTGATAATTCAAAAAAATCCAAAATATTTTTCGGCGTCTTCCTACAACTAAAATATTAAAGACAGATTTTTTCAGTTAATGAAATCTGTTTCTGAAAAATACATTTTAAAATAAGGTCACGTATAATTTTTGGAAAGTTTGTGAATTATTACGTAATGTTGGAGGAAATATAGGCAATTTATAATTTATTTAAACAATTTTTTCTCAAAAACTGCTCTATCTTTTTGATGAAATTTTAATTGTGGATATTCTGAAGGACACTTAAAAATGATGCAGGTCATTCAAAATTTTTTCCGCGACTTCCAGCCACTTCAACTATTAAGATACAATTTTTATAAATGAAATGTGTTCATGAAAAACGAATTTTCAAATAAGGTCACGCTGTTTCGAAACAATGAGTATTTTTGGAGTAATTGAGCGTCAAAGACTGTCGCCTGATCTGAAAATACTGTGCTTTTTCTTCGTAATTTTAGGTGTTGTTAATGTTAGATGCTACGAGAGTTAGAATGTATATAGTATTTCATATTTCTTTGTTCGTTTATTACATTGGGGCTTTTGTTATACGTTTACAAATTAATCTTTTAGAAATTATTTAAAACCTATTTGAAATAAATTTGAAATAATGATTACTAGCCTTCAGTCGCGCTCTCAATTTACACAGTTGGATACTACAAAGTTGGAATTTATATATTATTTAATATTTCATTTTATTATTATTTATTATAAATTTATGTTATTTCATTTTAAATTGCGTCCTTCAAATTTTCTTAAATGTGAAAACGAATTGATGAGCGGAGATGGTTGCTTGTTGTTACCCATCTTTGTAACTCCGCATAATGACGGCTGTTTTTCGTTCACGGAAAATAAAAACGAATCCTTATATTTGTAGAATATTACAACAACATAGTGTTTAATAATTACTATTATATATTTTTCGATCTAGTATTTTTCCAACGCTATCAGTATCGCATTATTTATGAACTTTTAAATATTTAACTTTCTTGCATTCTCCTTAGTTTTTGGCACCAAATGTTCTACGATTTCAAATGAGTTTACAAAAAAAATAGGGAAGATATTGTGGTATAATTAGTATTACATAACCATTATGAATGGCGAGAAAGTACGTACGTGTGTCCATTTGTTCTCCGAACAGTGAGACTTTGTCGCTTTTGAAATTGGTGGAGTATATTGTGTTTACTCAAACGCTTTAAATTCCTCTTTTTGAGCGGCAGGTCTTTCTCTGCAATGATGTGTAAAGCTACAATTCAATTCAATGTTTGAAATGTATTATTTTATACGAACGTATTTTAAATTCCAAGAAGTTTAGACTAATACGTAGGTCTTGCTGCAGTAACTGAAGGTACCAGAAAGAAGTATTCCCTATATGTCAGAGTATATTCTAAGACTATTGAAAACATTGTTTATATTGATATGTGAATTTTGGATTCTCTGTTTGCTTTCAATAGCTTCCTCCTTCTCGACTTTCCGCCAGCGTGAATCAATGTGTACATATGTCACATGAACATTTAGCAAAACATTGTTTCCGTAAAGTACTGTTATGCGTGAAAATGGTTCAGAGCAAAAGTTTCAGAAATTGGTGAACAAACTTGTTATGAACATGGTAAGACGGTAACGGAAAATCTTCTTCCTTGTTTATGAAGATTGTTATGGCAAGACCACAAGATATTCCTCTTGCATTTCCTGCAATTGTTTTGGTGAGACATTTGGTGTCTTTTCCCCGATCACCATTCATATTACGAGAGGACTCGCAGATGAAGGCAATGCACGCTCTTTTGATGTTGCTTGGGGAGCTAATAATTTGTCTTGCGTCAAGAAAGGATAAAGTCATCCAATTGTCACGTCACCGCCGTCATCTGGTATTCCCAATAGGTAGTTCTCTTCAGGTATGAACTTAAACATTATTCTACTTCTTGAATTCATTACTGATAATCGAATTAATTTCATGGTTTTAAATAATGTAATACTTAATGTTAAAACATATTTATAGAAGTTTCAATATTGTTCCAAGCCCCTACAGTAGGTAATATGTTAACATGTACTCATACATGAAACTGTTGGAAATTTATTTGATGTTGGCAATAAATTATCTTTAAATTTATATTTAAAATGTTTACGTAATATTCTACGCCTTTACGAGTATATTGTTTTCTTGAAACGAGTAGGAGAAAAAATTATTCTGCAAAGGAACAATGCAAGCCAAGTTTTCTTAAATGTAATATCTTCAATTTATTGCAAAACCTCATTCGTGTTCACTGTATATTCTAACGTTTGATGCACTTGTTTCTAGCTCGTGTACTGTTTGACCGTGCCTATTTCGCCAGTCCATCTCCCGACGTATGTAACACTAGGGATGACGGCTGGTTTAGCTTATCCACTGCCATCAAAAGCATCCGAACTGGAATTCCTGAACGACGAACCGCATTTACACTCCGCGCCTTCTCGGATGGATCACGAATTAAGGAACTCAGACTATGACAGTGCTTGGATCAACCACGAGCATTCTTCATGGCCTCGTAAGAGATACACATACCTAGGAGAGACGTTAATACATCGGCGGCATCGTAGAGATTTCTACACTCGCCTCGAGACCTTCCTAGAATCGTGAGTATTTTTTAAGTCTTAAGAATCTTTAGAATATCTACGAACAATAGAGGTGTGGTATGATCATCAGACAGGGAAAAAGATTGAATATTTCTGATGCGAACTAAGAAGGAAAATATTATGTAAGAAATTCTTTTTCATATAAAGAAAATTCTTCAGCGTGCGAAGACAAAACAGCCTACAAAAGGGAAAAGTAACATTTCAGAAACTCGGAACTATAGTAAATCTTATAATTATATTTGTTTATTATCACAGTTTTAAATTTGTCTTTAAATATACAGAGCAAATATAAAGTCGAATCATGAATTAAATCATAAAACGGATATACTCGTTAATTTTATGGCAATCCACTCAAGCATTTCATTAATTCTATGTGTAATATACAGATGTCAAAACTGGTTAATATCTAAATAATGTAAAATAGGAAATAAGAAACGAATGCAATAATTAAAAGTTCAGTTCACGACAGTCACCATTTTACGGATCAGTGCTTTTTATATACGGACGTGCATTCTTATTTCCAGAGACATAATAACTGCTGAGTGTTTTCACTCGTATTAAAAAATAATTTTGATATTCGTGTTCCATTTTGCCCCCTTCTGTTTTCAGTTAAATTAGTCATTATAAGCAACTTTGAGCAGAATGGGATGAAAGAGGTCTTTTACACTAGGCTTTTCCATACAGCTCTGTAAATTATAAAGTTATTTGTTTTATGTAAAAAAAACAACACTTAATTTGGTGTGTAATGTATGATGGAGAAGCGCAATCTGTGCTCGTTTTCTTGTGCTCCAACTCTATGCGCGCTTTCAGTTTTTGCCGAAGTTTTACTTTATTTTCCACATATAAATAAAGTTAACATTGTTTTAATAAAATATATCTTACAACCATTTTTATCAGCGGATCTTTGCCTACACAATACTTTATTATCCGTTCATTATTGATAGCTTTGACATTTGATAACGTACTATTTTATAAATAGTATCCTTTCCAAATTTATTATTTATTAATTTTAGTTAGTTTATTTCTGAAAAAAGTAGAAGTTATTAAGAATTTACTGTTTAAAGAAAATTTGATACCAAAGTTAAATGTCTCATATAGCTGTTTCTAACAACATTGCTAACATCTGTAAAATGTGTCTAATTTGCAATGACTTTTCATTGAATCATGCAAAATTGTACGGTACAAGAGCTCATATCAACTGATATAAAATAAAGTTACAAATATAGTCATAAATAAAAGTGAAAAATTAAAAAAAATACTGAGATACAGAGAGAGATTATAACTTTTATGATATCGAACACTCTCAGATCCTCTTTCGATCCGTATTGTCAGATCATACCTCAAAGTTTTACTCCACTACCGTATTATCTTAGTCATCATCATCATCATTATCATCGCACCACCATTAGCAGCAAGCTATTACCACCACATCAGCATTACAACCGCCCTAACCATAACTTAGATTTGACGCTCAGTAGAACAATCTGATGACATCCGTCGGCCCGCTTGATCAAATTCGGCAACTCAGAAATGATCTCACTCACGGACTACACTTTTTTCGCTGAGATTAACATAATTATGCATTGACGTAAAATTTGCTGTTTTAATATCTAACTGAAAGTTGAGTCAATAAGGAAATCCTTTTGAATGATATCTCAACCATACAAATCTGTGCATAAAACAACAGTGTACACAAAATAACCCTTAGCATTGGGTTTACAGTGGAATCTATTAAGATGTTCTTCATGGTTATGGAAAAATGGCCTTTAGAGATGTAAGTCTAATGTAAAATATAAGTTAAAGCTGTAATACATGAACGAGGTGAACTTTCGACCATCCATTAAAAAAAAAGTTGGTAAACGAAACAAAATAGGCAGTTTTCTGTGGTTTCTCCGGTCAATTCCAAGCCGGAGCAGTACCTTAAACACACGGGTGACGGACCTCACGCGATCTCTTCCTTCTCCACCTTAACTCCTACATACATACATACATACACACACACACACGCACCCACACCCCCCCACCCACCCCCACCCACACACACACACGCACACGCACACACACACACACACACATACTTACATTCTACACTCTCCACAAACACGGAAGGAAAGTCGTGAGCTTAGAGTTTGTCCCGGTGAGGGCGGTGGAATACACTCCCTCATTACACGTTCCCGCTGGAGGGTAACATTGCCATCTCCACCTACAACATGCACTTCACTTACGAGGCTAATGATATAAATAGTTGACGCGTCGGAAATGAACACTCACAAGCCGTTGTAAAACTTCCAGCGCCAGGTTGGGTGGGCGTGCTTGCATCCTGCGTGCGTTATGCGAGGCCGGGCAGCGGCAGCCAGGAGATATCAAGCGGTCCTTCATGCACGAGCTGCTGCACGTCCTTTTCACGTGAGTACAACTTCTCTTTACGTGTTGATATGAACATGAAGATCGCACCAAACATTTTAGAGCCGGCCTTCACTTTTAAAAAAATCAGCAGCGTCAAACACGCATTCTCATTTAGATCAATAGAAAGGTCATTGATAGTTATATGTAGGATACGTGATGGAATGTACACAAGATTTATTCAGTATTCCTGAATCAAAGATGTTTTGGGTGTGCTTTTGGCAAACTGGATACAGGAAACGCAGCAAATTGGGCAATTGAGAGATATACTAACCTCGAAAATCCAAAGCAGCTACAAAAGTCAATAAATTACATTATTAAGTGGTAATTTTTACATAAAAGTAGTCCTCAACTAACATACATCAATGTTCTGTAGTAAAACTAATAGCTTAACAACTATGTGCATTATTCTTGGAAATCAACTATCCGTCATGAGAGAGTAATGGCTAATGAAAAATGGAGAAATTGTATTAGCTATATTCGATTTTAAAATTCAATGCACTGAATCATACAAATACACGAAGCCAAACGCCAAATTTTTTGGTGCAGTAGATATATAGACTTCTCGTTCTCAATTTAATTACTTGACTGGGGAATTCAGTTGGAATTAGCCAATTATCCTGTTCTTAACCTATCTTCTCTACTAATTTAATATTATACTTTCCGTAACATACTTAAACTAGTGATACACTGTGTTAAAAGAACTTGGAACTCTCTCTTTTAGGTTTCCATCGGAAGAAAAAGCCCTGAAGGAAACAGCCCGCCCACAGAATGACATTACTCACTTATATGATGATGCCTACACCACAACAGAATCATGTCAAGAATCTTTTCCCGAATGTACAAACTCTCTTTTTGAACGTTTTGCTTAATAAAATTATCACAAGATAATTAGTTTACAAGTACATTCATCACGATTCTAATAACATGTTCCCGTGAAGTGCATAGTTCCCTCTATATACAGGGACTAAACAAAATAATATGAATACGTGACATATATAAAATGTTTATTAATGTATTGGGTCATCATTTTCTTTTAGAACGTCTGCAATTCGTCGCGGAATAGATTTGTAGAGTGTCTGAATAGTTTACATCGGAATGTTCTCCCATTCTTTTACCAAAACTTCCTCTAATTGCTTCAATGATATTGGATCTGGAAATCTGCCCTTCACTCTGTGCTCTAAAACGCCCGAAACAGTTCTATAATGTTGAGGTCTGAGGATTGTGCTGACCGGGGAAGATGTTTGATGATGTTCTGATGCTCCGCAAAACACGCCTGAAACTTTTTGCTGCGTGTACTAGAACATGCGCATTATCTTCTTAGAATGTGAATGGTGGAATGTGAATGATGTATTGTTGGCAGTGATTGGCAATGATATGCTAGTCGTTTTAAGTTCTTAATTGTTGAGATTGTCGATATTCATTCGCACAAATATGGCCAGTGAGGGTAATGATAGGACCAGATGAATACCATGACATAACCGCCCAAATCTTTACGAAACCTTCCCATGCTTGACTGTACTGAAGTGGGCAGGCCAGTTCATAGGCTTATTTTGGGGATCTCTGTTCATGAAGACCGTTTGTAGGAAACAATGAGAACGATAATTCATTGGACCGTATCACATTCTTCTAGTCCAGTGTCTAGATTTTGCTATTTTATAAGAAACAGTTTACAGAAAAATGGAATTACCGCCGTTCTTGTATCAAAGAGATGTAAAAGAAAAATGGTAGAAGTTAGCTAAATATGGCATTATTTTGAAACGAGGGCACACGCAACAACTCACATTACTCTGCAACGCATTTACATGCATAAGTCGGAAACGATTCCTTATAAATAAGGGTTTTGTGTCCCTAAAAGGACACAAATTCAGTTTTTCTTGCCGCAATCTACAAAAAGTGACATTTTGAATGTTTATTACGTTTTTGGAAGGTTCCCGAATTGACACAAACACTGGAAGGTGGGTTCCAGGTGGAGTTATTTTCTTTTTAAAAACGAAGGACGATGGTTTAAAAGCGCTGATTATAGAAAAGTGGTGATGCTGGAGAAAATATTTTTTTGCAAAAAATTGTTGATGATCTTCTACCACATGGTTTGGGATTCCGCTCTTCTCGGTACTCTCGGTATTCAGAACTTCCCGTTTCATCTGTCAGGAGACCCACAACACTTTCCGTTGTAACTTACATGAAAGTATTACGAAATAAAAATCGACTTATTTTTTAAATTGCATTTTAATTTGCAGATTAACATTGCATTTGGTAACTTGCGGCAAACTGTGGGAGCACTTGCGAAAACATGGGGAACGTGTAGAACATCTTATAGGGAGAGTATGCGGAAAAATGAGGGAGAATATTCAGGGGAGCACATGAGGAAACTTGGAGGAGATCGTATGACGAACATGCGGGGCATATACTTAAAAACTTCTCGTTTATGTGAAGATTGAATAAGATTCAATTAAATAGGCCATCAATAGGGCTTGCAATATTTCAACGTACATTTCTTAGGCTGGCCTTCCTATTGGGATATATACGGAATTATTTTCATTTTTCAGAGAATAATTCGAAGTGCAGAATATTATCATGCTAATAACAATAATAATAATAATAATAATAATAATAATAATAATAATAATAATAATAATAATAATAATAATAAAATTTTAACAATAATTATTTTTTATAATTGTTGCAACCAACAATTATCGCAAGACCATTTATTTGGAGGACTGTATTTTGTGGTTCTTTGGAGCGACCTGCTCAAAGAGGAGCGGGTGGTTCCCTTGACCCACTCACGGAGCGCGCGTTCGCCTCCGGGGCAGTCCTCCCGGAAAGCGCGTGTGGGCGCAAGCGCGCCGCGGTGTGTGTTTAACGTACGAGCGGGTCGTGAGCTCCCAATTGAGCAGCGGTCGCGGACCCCGCCGAGGGCAGCGCGCCTGGCGCCGCCAGTCAAAAGTCGATTGGGATGTCGCAATGGAGCCGCTCTTTGCCTGCTGGCGGTTGATGTGCCTGCTGCTTGTTCTGATATTGACGAGGGAACCGACACACGGAGAGTCCCGCTCGCGTAAGAAACGTTATCTAGTGTATCCACATGGAACTTCACTACAGGTAAGATATGACAAGTGTACAATAGCTGATACGGTCTGGGGAGTTTATTTCAATTGCTCAAGAGAAGCTATGAAGAAAATGAGATTTTTGGGCTCAATGTGATCTTTCTAAACGCTGGATTTTAGCACCATCACATCGTTTAATGTCACCTTCAGTACATGTACACAAGGCCTGCCCAATGGTCATAGGGTACCGGAAAATGCTCGGGCATCACCGAACATCTTTCTCCCTCATTCACCTACCCATTCCCTCTCCAGTGTTATCTCTCCAGGAAGTACATTTCACTTCCTTCACGAACCTAATCTTTCCAAAAATGAGCTTCAAGTACCGAGCTTAACCCCCCTGGCAACCCTGGTAAGCTCGCTGATACCCTGGGACTAATGTTTTGGGCAGGCTGACGTACACAATATACCCTAAATTAATATGAACAGTATATCACAAAGAACCTTTTCTCTAGAGAAGAAATTCCAAGAAAAAATCAATTAAATCATCACTAAATAGATACCGCTGAGTAAAATGAACTATTTAATAGTAGTTATTTGTAATTTTCTAAATAACTTATATTTTGATAAACATATAAAATTATTTTGCAACTGAATAAATATTACGTTGTTCATATTCTCAAAGGTAAAGTTTCACTGCAAATGTTAACTATAAAAAGTTAAACATTAATTAAAATCAGAAAATAAGTCTGCGAAACTAATTTGCATGTTTGGCGCTCAAGTACAGAGCTAAATACATCCGATAAAATAGAAAATGATGAATTCTCAACAGGTGGTTTATGAAATGTTGGTACCAACTGTCAACGAGTGGCCAGCCCCTTGGCTCTACGGCTGGACTTTAGGCGTAGCATATCCGCTACCCACGGAGGGAAAGGAAATTCTGGAGAAATACAAACTCTTCAGAACAACCGCTGCTCCTACTACGCCGCCTCCAACGCCACCTCATCCTGAGTACCATGACTGGCACATGTGGGATGAATACATGCCGGGTCCACCAATGATATCCGGTGGTATGAATCATGGAAAAGAGGCAGAGAATAAAATATTCTACTATAATAATAAAAACAAGCAACATTCTCCTCATAAAAGTTACTACTACAAGGATTATCATGGGTACTCGGTGCCGCATGAAGTTCGGCTTCATCGTCGGCACAGACGTGACCTGTACCTCAGGCTGGAATCATTACTTATGGGGTGAGTATTATTTTCATAACTGCTGTAATATTTGTGCGATTTAGCATAAACGACGTATTTCCGCACCAAAATGAGTAAACAAATAGGATGCAATTCATGTAGACAAAATTGATGTTACTGATGCTATTTTAATTTATTGCAAAGATGTTGGCATTTTTAGGTTAAGAGGGTTGATAAAAGGTATTATTTTTTTACTTAAACTAATTACTAATAACTACTATAAACTAATTATTAGAGACAACACTTTTTAATCAAATAATTGTCGTAATTTGTTTGCGCTTTATTCATTCGCAGATAAAAATTCGCAGCATTTGAGATCCAATGTGAATAATAATAACATGTCTATTTTAATAAAGCACTAAATAGTGGTACTACCATACCACATATTTTTTCGAAATATTGGTGACGGTTACGTTATATTTTTATACTAGCTGAAGTAGCCTGCGTTGCGTGGGTATTTATTAATCAGAAAACTTCATTACAGTCAATTAGAATTACTCCGACCTATTCTGTTCTACTTTGCCCCACTCTGGCAACTCTGCTCCACCCTACCCAACTGTGCCCCACTTTGTCCTACTGTCTTACCCTGCCGTGCCCTGCCATACCTTTCCCTACTCTGTCCTTCCCTGTCCTACCCGACAGGGAATATTGGTGCTATTGGAATAAATCAAAGTACATTAGTAGGAAATTTTACAGGCTCTAAGAAAGGTTGAATTTTTTTGGACAATTTATCCACAGTTTCGAGGAACTTTTGAGGTTTCCACCATTATATAATGTATTTTTAAAGTATCTCTCACGCTGTGACTAGCCACTACAAGTATTTATTAAAAAATAAATTATCTAGTAGTAGTGTATAAATGCTTTAAAATATCTCTGATGAAGTTTATGGAGGTCTCCAAAGTTTAAGTGGGTAAATTAGCTTATTATTGTGTAATTTTAGAAATATTCAAACGAAAAATACCCAAAATTAGCTGAAAATTTGATTTTTAAATAAAAAATTGTTTGTAACAGCTTCACAAATATATACGGTAAAAAATATACCGTTATATTAATTGAGACGATCTATAAATATTATATTCCATAAACATCGCATAAGTTTCTTAATTCTCAAAAAATTGTTGAATAATGTTTGACCAGATGAAAAAATTTAAAGCTCTGCTTTCACTTCTTTTATTTATTATTTATAATATTTGTTGACATTTTTGCAAAGGTAACTACATGTGCTGAATGTGATTGCGTTACATAGTCAAAGATGCGTCACATTATAGAGCAGATATTCATCGATTTTACTTATTTTGCTATTATTTTTAATACATTATTATTGTTGTTGTTGTGGTTGTTGTTGTTTCACAGAACAGTAACGTTTGGAAATAGTACGGTCAAAGAAATCGGCTTGTTGGTAACCTCCAAAAAAAGTGAAACTAACTAGTACTAGAAAGAGTGTGCCATTCTGTACCACCACTTGCTTACTTTGGCGTTCACGTACTACTGAGTAAATTATTTAATGCTGTGGATAAAATAGATGATATT
This sequence comes from Gryllus longicercus, assembly GCA_038098605.1. Taxonomy (NCBI): domain Eukaryota; kingdom Metazoa; phylum Arthropoda; class Insecta; order Orthoptera; family Gryllidae; genus Gryllus; species Gryllus longicercus. The sequence goes on along the minus strand of JAZDUA010000064.1, from coordinate 4,843,058 downwards.
TTAATATATGATATACCGATGCCATAGTTTTCGAAGTCTCCCGATAACGAAAAAAATGTTTAATGACTGCCCGATTGGCTTTTGGAAATCTGGCGGTTTTTCGGTCGGTCCGATCTGGTCTATCACGTCCAGTCCGGTCCGGTCCGGTCCGGTCCGGTCCGGTCCGGTTCAGTCCGATCCAATCCGGTCCGGTCTGGTCCAATTTGGTCCGGTCTGGCCCGGTCCGGTCCGGTCCGGTCCGGTCCGGTCCGGTCCGGTCCGGTACGTTCCGATCCAATCCGGTCCGGTCCGGTCTGGTCCGGTCCGGTCCGGTCCGGTTCGGTCCGGTCCGGTCCGGTCCGGTCCGGTCCGGTCCGGTCCGGTCCGGTCCGGTCCGGTCCGCCCGAGTATAGTCCAATTCCATCTAGTGTCGCTCTATCCCGTTTCGATCCGGTTGAGTTCAGCCTCAAACAATGTGGTTGCGTCGGCAGCCGCTTAGCGCCGTGCTTGCTTGTAGGGCGCGGCTGGGCGGGCGCGCGTGCGTGCTGCGCGCGCTGTGCGAGGCGGGGCAGCGGCCAGAGGGCGCGGGCAGGCGCAGCTTCGTCGCCGAGCTCCTGCACACGCTCTTCACGTAAGTTAAGTCACACTGCCCCATCAAACGTTACTTACTTTATACTCTGACACAATTTCATTGTTTAGGCCTACAACTTTCAATACAGTTCCGGAATGGAACATAACGATACGCGTGTTTTCTTGATTTTTCTTATTTCTTACATACATGCATCACCACTACCAAGATTCGGAAGGGCTATGATGCCGTAGGTAATTCTGTATTTATAACAGTATGTCGTGAAGGTAGGTTGCAACATTAAAATACAAAAAGGAAATATGGCATAATAAGAAATAAAAAAAGTTGTGCGTACTATTGCCGGAAATTTATTATCAATTTCGATTAATTGATTGATTGTGATTCCCGGCGCGTCAACTGCTAAGATCATTGTGTAGTGCTCATAAGTGTAGTGCATATTTTATTGCGAGAGATGGTGGAAATCGTCCCCGGCATGATGGTGCGATTCGGCACCGGCCTACACGTTGGCTTGTCTGTTTTTTCCCTAACCGGATCTCCCTCCAGCGGGGCGCTGCCCCATCCGGAGCAAGAAGCTCTCAAGCTCTCAAGCTTCCGACCGGTCTCCCGGCATGTGTGGTAGTGGAAGTATAAGTGTGTGTATCACTGTGGTGAGGATAGGACGAGGAAGAGAAAGAATGATCGCGCGCGGTCCGTGGTTTGTTTGTTAATGGTACTGCTCCAGCATACGCCTGATGTTGATTAGAGAAACCACGGAGAACTACCAATCACAGCAGCCGTCCGCTAGGATACTCCTCCAGAATGAGGCACTGATGTGACGTCATATTTCTTTTGTATCTCTCATTTCATTCATTTTCACATTGAAATGCGAATGCTTTGACTCTTACAGTTCAAGTACATTTTGAGCAAGGGTGGCCCTTTTCTCATACAGTAAGTTATACGAAGTCTGTGACGATTTTATCAGCGCTTGCAGAGTCTCCGTGTATTAGAAGCCTCCCGAAAGATAAATAGAAGAGTAAGTAAGTAATAAATAAGTAAATACATAAATTAACAAAACAATTTAAAAAAGTAAAATGAATTCTCTTTTATACTTATTTTGAAGTCCTCTAATGTCCTGAAGAAGACTCCAAATTGGATTTTATACCATAAGGTACTACACGCGCGGTCGTATGACGTAGAACTGATTGAACAATTTATTAGTTGTTTCAGGTTTCCTGGATCAATTTTCTCTTTTACACATGCTCTATGTTCTACATGTAACTATTTACCATTACAATAGTTACAATTCACTGTTCACGACTAAATATTACAGTATGGTATTTTCAATATATGATCCTCCCATTATTTTCTTAGCTCAATTTATAATGACTCATTCCTGATCAAATATTCAATTCTTTGAACGGACAAACGCTAAAACCATCAGATGAATCCGATGACGCCGGATTTTGTAAAATAGCCAGGCAGGTCATTCGAATTCAGTCATTATCAAGAGGAAAATTCTAGCGGCCGGCTGCTCTAATCGGTGAATTTACGTAGTTTCTCTGATCCATACCAGGCGAAAACTGGAGCAGTGCCTAAACAAACGAGCCGCGGACCACGCGCTATCTATCCTTCCTTATAATTTCCCTTCGTCTCCCCTTACACACACACACACACACACACACACACACGCACACACACACAACATTACCACCTGTCAGGAGTTCAGTCGGGAGATTAGAGCTTACTCCGTCAATGGGGATTCCCCGCAGACGGAGAAAACTGGAGGAGGAAACTCCGCAAGCCAACATGCAGGTGAGAGTCGGACCTCACGCACCGGAAGGGGGAACACCGCCACTCCTTGGTATTTCACAAACACAACACGTACAGGCCTAACTAATGACTCTCCAATGACTATCAAGTGACGCGCCAATCAAACAATCAATGAATGAGTGGCATGCCATGAATGCGCAGCTTGCCGCCCGCCCTGGAGGGGACGGAGGACCCGGACGCGCTCCAGCACGAGCGCGAAGCCCTGGAGCACTTCGACGCCGCACACGCCGCCACCGGCGCCTGCCGCCAGCGCTTCCCGCAGTGCACCGCGTCGCTCTTCGAGCTGTGGAGCGGCCAGCCCCTCGCTGCCCGCGACGGCCCCCTCTGACGCCGCCCCCAACTTGCGTTTTCCTTTTCCACAATGCAACCTCTACACTTCAGTACAAACGCCCCAACTTCACCGTACAATTGTCAGAAAAAGATCTTATTTTGGAGAATCATTATCATAAAATGCCCCTCGGGGGTCACATGGATAGTATACGAGGTTTTTGTGAGGCGGCCCCGGGGTTCAATGCCCGGTCATGATGCTGTGAATTTCTAATACAAATCGTCTCGGTTTCTATAGCTGTGTGACGAACAAAAAAGCTCAGGGAGGCCAAGTATGCTAGGTACGGTGAAAGGAATAGGTCGTGCTCGCCACATCTCTCCCTTACTCCCAGGCCTGGAAAATAAATAAAAAAAAGATGCCATGTCTGGGAACACCTCTAGCTGGTCGATTAATGTCCTTAAAATGCCAAAAATATAATACATTATTATAGAATCTGTAATAAAACTTTCAATATTGCAACACATTTAGGCCAGTCTGTAATTAATTTCATAATTATAAATGCATTAATCAATATACCTTCGAACATGTTTGGGAACTTATATAATGATTTTGATAAATTTGGTTAAATGCTTGATTGCAAAACCACATCCAAACAGAGAAATTCCCTTTTATGATCGATTATGGGTAACTAGAAGGAACTTCCTGGAAGTATCCTTGCCTCGAAGAAGTATTCAGTCTTTCTACTTGCCTTTAGTATTAAATTCAATTACATCAATCAAAGGTGCTTTAATTTGCATGCACGATGTTTCCTATTACAGTTAAGTACAGGACAAAATACGTCAGTAAGAGAAAAAATTAATAAACGTTTCTTACTCAGTATATGTACGTTGTTATTATTCACCAAGCCCTTCCCACTGTATTCAACAATTCAGATCAATTTTATGTACTTCATGTAAAACACCGAGCGAAAAATAAATTACTCAGATGTATAAACCGAAAGTGTACGCAAATCAACCGCGTTAGTGTATTACTAATGAAATATTTTTACGTTTTAATTTTAAATTGAAATGTAGCAAGATTATTTCGCTTTATATACATTGTCTTTGGTGGTGGAAAATTTATGACACCAAATGTAAAAAGATTCTTTCAAACAAGCCAAATGGATAACAATTTCAATAATATGCTTTAAAAGCAAGTTACACCACACACAGTTTATGCAATTTCACTTTACCAATTTATTATTTTTTGAAGCAATGGATTATTTTTCAACTTAGCAAATTCTGTTTTTTTATGTGTTGAGAAATTCAGAATTTATTCTGATATATTAGATCAAATTATTCTACGAAGTTAATACGTGAATTTACTGTGAATATGTTTTTGGTCGAATATAAGTTGCTGAATTCCTGCAAAAAGAATTATGTGAGAATGCAGAAGAAATTTCAGAAAGGCAAACAATTAAGTTCTATTTGTAAATAAAGGAAGGGTGGAAGAAAAATACAATTGTGGGGACTGGAATTTTTCGCATGTATTGCTCTGCCTTTTGTGCTTTCTCTAGTTTTTCTTAAAGTAAAGCACTTTGGTACATCCTTCTTCATAAATTCATTGAATAGTCCATTTAAATTGCGACAACCAAGAAATATACATCGTTTGAAAAATGTCGTGAATAAAACCCTAATATTTTGAAGAAGAAAAGACTCCTGGGCTACATTTAGACTCTCAGATTCCTTGGTGCTGATCAACTAAAATAAATTTAATGGATAACAATTTATTGATTCTGGATCCGGATTTTACGCCATAAATGGAGAACTTTCGTCTGGATTATTTTTATTTGTAATAAATAACGATTCAAAAAATAAGTTATCTTAGGTTAAGTTTTGTGTTTTATAAAAGAATGTGCAATGAACAACACCGTTTATTCGTAAAAGTTCTCGTTACTCAATCTGTCTCAATCTTAAATGAAGCTCTTCACATATTTCTTATGCAGGTAAGGAAATTCTAAGATCAATTATTTTTACTTACAATAATTTATTTTGGTTCTCTTGATCTACCGGTTTACAACATATGTTGTGTGGATGAAATGTATTGGATATTTCATTCATGCACGCAAAACGCACTATTGGTAATTTGAAAACTATTAGCATTGGTGAAACACCATTTTATTAATTACAATTAATTTGAAAAGTGGAGCTAATAAAATAGTTTGAATCAAAATGTGACATCAGTCTGGAAAAGGTGACGCTATGAGTGTGGAATATCCTCAAATTCTAGTTCCAAGATTTCTGGATGTCACTATCACAGAAATAGTATTCGAATATAAAAATACGAACGCAGATGAACATTGTAATAAATTGGAACAGCATTGCAATTATTAGAATAAGAAAACTATATTAGTTTAAAAATTTGATAACTTAAAATGTTCTCAGAAGCAAAATTAAGTCATCATGTGTATTCCTAAAGAGAAAAAGAATAAAATGTTAATACCGTTACAACCTGTATGAATATGTCCCCTGTTATATGCTTCACAATTGGAAGTCGCTTACGTAATTCAGTTTACCTTCATGATGTGATGTCGTGGCTATAAGCGAACCTTTGGACTGCCGCCCCTCACGACGTTACAATGAGTACTGATTCCATCACGAACTTTTCTTGGCAACAAGCTTTATCTCAAAATTCTTTTCTCAACGAAGTATTAACTTCAAAAGAGTTCTAACAGCAAAGGAAGCATAAATACTTCTCTTAAAGCACTTTTGAATATTACTTCCTGTGCATTATTTTTGAAAGAAAATAATTTTAATCCTTGAAATAGAGGGTTAATAATCTCCATTTCGAACATTCTCCCTTCATCCACACCGTTCAGTTAGAGAAGATCCAATGTATTGCTACTGGGAAATAAAGGTATATTCTTTTTCCCTTTCAAATTTAAAACACGGACGTTTTCGTGCACTACTTATTATGATTAGTGTTTCTGGACGCGTCAACTGCTAAGCTTATTAGTCACATAATTGTAGTGCATTATTTTATCGCGGGAGGTAACGCTGAGCTTCCCCTGTTGGAGGGCGAGATCCGGCATCTACCTATATGACGCGTCGGCTAGAGGAAATTTCCCAACCAGATATCTCCCACCAGTGGAGACAGCAGCAGGGCACCGCTCCACTCGGGTCAAGATCTAATCTCCCAACTGGTGTGGTATTAAATGGTTGCATGTATGCATGCAAGTGTCTGGAAGAGAGGGATGAGGCTAGAGCAAGGAAGATAAAGGAAAAACGCGCGGGGTCTGTGGCCCTACTGAAGGTACTGAAGGTACTGTTCCGACTTTCGCCCGAAGAAACCATGGAAAACTACCGAACAGAGCAGCCGGTCCCTAGGCTACTCCTCCAGACAGTGACTGAACTCTACCTAGCTATCTAACCAATGTCGAAAATCCTGGCCTGGTCGGGACTTGAATCTACGTCCAACCGGCGAGAGGAACTGCAGTGACATGAGTTGATATCCTGAGCCACCTCTCCCGGCTTCAGTGAGGAATGATCGCCCGCGGTCCATGGTCCGTTTGTTTGGGTAGTGCTCTCGCATTCGCCTGGTGTCCGGAGAAATCACGGAAAACTATCGATCAGAATAGCCTGCCGCTAGAATTCTCCTCCAGACAGCAGATGAATTCGACCTAGCTATGGAGCTAGTGTCAAAAATCCTGCCACCGCCGGGCCTCAAACCCTAGGTCCTCCCGCTCAGACACTGTAATGACAATTGACGTCCTATGCCGCTAGCATGCACTTGAGATCGGTCGCACAAGCGGGCGCCGTTCTGCGGCAACAACAGTTGCTGCGTGACCGGTCACTTGGCGAGCGGACGCGGACGGGCGGGCGATGACGCGCCGACGGAGGCCGTCGGCGCTCTCGCTCTTGCAGGCCGTTGCGGGCCGTTGCACGCCGCCAGGCCGGCGCCACTCCGCGACCCGGGCGCCATGCACCCGCCCACGCTGCGCGCCCTCCTCAGGGCCACGTTCCTGCTGCTGTTGATTGGCCAAGGGGACTCCGACGCAAAGCACCTCGCGCGCCGCAGGCGATACATCGTGTTTCCTGAAGGTGCTTCTTTGCAGGTACGTTGGGTACCGCAGGACTCTTGTACCACGACAGAAAACAACTTGCATAATTGAATATTGAAATTGTTTTGAGATGGAAGGAATTAAGAATGAGAAGATTGATGTAATTAGTTTAGGGATACATTACAATGGCATTACTAATGACGAAGAAAAATACATAACTAAAACAATATCTTTTATGTAGTTCGTATTAACTTCCACACTATTTATCAATTTGTTAATCCATATAGTTGTAAATTATATAGATTCGATCCACAATGGCTTCCTCACAAACATGTTGGAAATACACATCCACTCTCAGCAGAATGTTAAATAATGCTCTTCTTGACTTACTGGTACATTAAGTAATACATCAATAATTTTATGTACATCAATCTGGCATTCTGAGAAGAAGTTATGTCTCAATAGAAATGTATTTGGAACGTTTTAAATTATATAAAAATAAACTCAAGGAATGGTCTTGGGTTATAAGATCACTTTTCATGTTTTCGCGTTTTTTACGAAAAATATATATTTTAAAGATGTAGCGTGAAGAACTGCACACTTCTCGAGTGCCACGGGTGCAACTCCAACAGGGTTAATTAGTAGGGTCAATATGTAGAGAATCTTTGACAAACAGTTTCACAAGTAGTTCGTGAATGTGCTTCAAGCCATGTGGAACACATTATGCTTCAATTTACAACAATAAATATTAGCTGTTGGAATTGATTATTTGATTTACTTGATTCACTGAAGATTCGCGTGAAGTATTGCGAATCTGCAACATAATTCGAGCACGGAGTAAGAATAACTTTTGGGTCTTTTCAAAACTCGATTACGTGGAACATTATTAGTAATTACTTTATGTGGACCGCAAAACAGACAAATAATTTCTTATTTTAAAACAATATGCTTTCAAAGTTCAAACACCAAGTTACATAATAATTTAGATTAGATTTTTAGATTTCGATGTTAATAAACGAGGGAAAAGCATTTCATATACATGATTAGTAAAGCATATATTTTTATGAGTTTCGATGTTGACGCATACAAGGCACGTTAAAGCATACTTGGCCCAAAAAGTTGGAATCTATGGCATGATTTACAGAACACCCGAAGGTTACTAAGTTATTGACGCCATCAAAATTATTGTAGGAGTGGGGATGATATTAAAAAATGTAGAGTTAATTTAATTTACTGAATTCCCTCCCAAATACGATATTTCTGAATTTTGTTGTGCGTACTTATTATTCAATTTGTCTGCTCTGTCGAAGTGAGGAGTAATTATATTTTTGTTTGAACAGTTGGTGTTCGAAATGGCGGTGCCCACAGTCAACCTACGACCTCGCCCTTTCATCATGTCGTGGACGATCGGCACGGCGTGGGAGCTACCCGGGGACGCCAGCCAAATCGTAGAAAAGTTCAAACTCCCGAAAATGAAGGAACCTCCTCCGCCTCCGCCAACCACCATGCCACCAGACTACCACTTCCACCACCACGACTGGGACTACCACGACAACCTGGCGATGGGCCCACCTACTCAAATGGAGTACACGAAAAAGCAGAAAGGAGCGGACAGCAAAGTGTACTATGAGACGTACACAAAGAAAAAACCATACTCGTACAAAGGATATTACTACAAGGGCTACCCGGGTTACTCGTCGCCACATGAAGTGCGACTACACCGTCGTCACCGAAGAGATGCTTTTCTGACGATGGAGTCAGTGCTGCTCTCGTGAGAAAACATTCCTTTTTATTTTTTGTTTTCAATACCAAAAAATGATAATAATTTATTAATTATTTAATGTTTAATATCAAAAGATAAATTAAGTTTGATATTACATATTACATACACATTCATATAACAGGAGTTTAACAGATTAATTCATTCGGATAGCGCAGCTCTCTATATTGAAAAAAATAACTTAACTACTTATTCACATTTAATATTGGCATGCATTTTAACAGCTATGATATAAACACTACTTTTTGAGTTTAATTTATTGTGTAAAAATTAACTCAATTTTGACAATGTTACATTTTTTCTAATGTGTATTAGGATTAGTATGTATTAACTATAAGGGGACAATGCTTACAATTCCATGCAAACTTCAGTTGAAAAACATTAAGATTTAAATATTTGTATATTATTACATTAATAATAATAATATTTATTGAGTCACATATACAATTACAATCATGTATGACGAGTCAATATGATGCCTTGGGTGGAGAGAGCGAAGTTATATTACTGTTCAGGAGCAAACAAGGGGCCATCTCAGCATTTGCTCAATGCTGCTCATTAAAAGAATAAGGGGGTATTGTGTTCGAGTTGTAAGTTTCCAATATAACTTTAAATGTTTTCTTCTTCTTTAAATTAAATTAAGTTCAATTAAATTCTACAGATCAAAACGGAAAGTTCGCATATAACATTTTTAACAACTCAGTGATACATGCATTCATTAACAATTACCACCGTTTGATTGAATCCGTATAGTTGCTGAAAGTATTATATTATTATTATTATTATTATTATTATTATTATTATTATTCCTCTACATCACGACTCGGCTGAATATAAAATCTACTCCAGGTTGCAACCAGGTACCTAAGGAGAAGATCTAGCGACGAGACTGATATTTATTATTATTATTATTATTATTATTATTATTATTATTATTATTATTATTATTGTTGTTGTTGTTGCCGGAGAATTGGGGGTAATCATCTTCACAGCATTCATGAACATGAGCGTAGTGTGAATGCGTGACCGTGATCCGAGGTGGCGAGTTCCTCTCCAAGCGTGCGTGTGGCGTGCGCAGGACGGGGCTGGGCGGGCGCGCGTGCGTGCTGCGGGCGCTGTGCGAGGCCGGGCAGCGGCGCGACGGCAGCGCCAAGAGCAGCTTCCTCACGGAGCTCCTGCACGTCCTCTTCACGTACGTGCGGCAACGTCCACGCCCTGGACGCACGTTTATTACGGCCTGCGAGTGCGAACAATTTTCTCTTTGGATTTTATATGCATAGGGCTCTTCCATTTACCTCTTACTTAGTGTAGAGAAAGTATTGAAATACTGCTACAAAAGATTAAATAACGCCATTTTTCGACAGAAAAAATCGCGTTATGATGCAGTGATTTCGAATAAATATTGTCCCAGTAACTATCTTCCTCTAACAGGTTGTGTACGGTCCGGTTGAAATCTTGGGTCTCCTCAAGATCACAAGTCTGAAGGAGAGGGAGACCTTGTCATCTAGTCGGGAGCTTCAATACCAAAAAAATGAGGAGATCCTAAACTGAAATCAGACAATAGAATCCACGTTCTGTTCTCCTTGATATTAATAGAAAATTATTACTAGGTTATAAATAGGTCCACGATTTACTTTAGACATAAATCGCGGAAATTAGTTGAATTTCCTTTTATCATCTCATTTACATTTTTGTAATCAAAAATTAAAGTCTTCTTTTTGCAGGTTGCCACCCGATTTGGAGAACGGAAAGGATGTCAGTGGAGAACACAGCGACGTTTTACAACATTACGACGCTGCACGCGCGGCTTCCGGCGACTGCGGTGCGCTCTATTCCGAGTGCTCCACGTCACTCTTTGCCCTCTGGGCGCCTGACGGCAGCCTGTAAAGCTACTCTGTCGCAGAGCATTTATCTCATCAACTCAATATTACGGTCAAGTGAATATCAAAGTTATGTTCCTGGAAGTGTAAAGGCTGATGTGCTGTGAAATGTAAAGTTATGTTGAAAGAAATATAAAGGCTTGTTGTGATGGAAAATACCAACAGTTGGTCCATTACATTGCGATTAAAATAACAAAAAAATTAAAAGGATTGGTGTATCCGATACTGTGATGAATTGTCTAAGAGAAATGTATTCCAGTGTGCCGATTATAAATAATAAAAAAAATTGATAAGTATGCAAAACTTGTGTTTTTTTCCTAATGTTTATTTCTTTCAAAGAGTTATCTATTCAGGTGGAATTGGAAAAAGGTGAAGAAATTCTAAATACATTTTTCGTATTTAAATTAAACAATATTTCATACAATTTTCCTTGGTGGTTCCAAATTAAAATTTAAATAGTGTTTTAATTCATTTGACATTGTTGAATAATTATTCCCTTTATATAATTCGCTAACGAAAGTTGGCATTGCTATAATTTATTAAAAGCCTTCTACGCAAAATCTTGTACGTGTACCTTGTAAGTGTACCTACTGCTGGATAGAGTATTACCCCATGTATATATGGAGTTTAAAAAGGAAAACATTGAAGTGCACATTTTACGTCCTAGATGGCAAATTAGGCGCACATTAAACCCACAACACCCATTACGCTGCAACACATTATTTTATCGTGTGTAACTCGGAAACGATGCTTCCTAGGGTCTTATTTTAAGGTTATCGAAACATTCTTAAAACGTTTTCAGGAGTTATATTTTATATGTCATAATCTACAATAAGAAACTTTTTTGGGGTTCTATTAAACTTTTGGAAGGTTTCCTCGCCCCCTGGAATGGGCGAGAAACACTCGAAGTTTCCCGCAAAAGAAATATTTTCACTTTTGAAACAATTATTTAAAACGTGCTATTTTTCGGAATTTACAATTTTTTTTCCGAAAATTATTCGGCCTTTAGTATTACATTTTTTATTGTTTTCTCTTTTCTAGGTACTCTAGCTATAGAATATCCCACTTCATCCATTATGGAGCCAGTACATTTTTTGTCCATGCAATACAGTATGTATTGTACAGTTTAATTTCCTTATAGACATGTTTGGGAACACGTGGTGATGCGTGGGAACGAGTGGGGAACATGTGGGTACGTCGAACATGAGGGAATGTGTGGGGGAACATGTGAGTAACATTCCGAAGAGAAAATGCAGTGAAATATATTGATAATGTGTTAAAACAATTTCATATTCGTTCTTAAATTCTATTTACATTGATTATTTACGGTCTTGCTTACAAACTAGAGGGTTCATACGAGGAACATACGGGACAACGTGTGGTACATACAGAAAACGTGCGGAGGTACAGGGAGTGAATGAGGGCTGAGAGAAAATATGGAAACGTGTGAGGAATTTGCGAAGAAACATGCCGAGCGACGAACATTCAGGGTAGCGCCAGTGGAGCAGGTCTTAAGCATTATTCTACAAAATTCCTCTCTTAACATTGTTACTGTTTTTAAAAATTAGATCGTCTGGATATCCCCACTCCGTAGCAAGCGTGTGTGGCCAGGCGATCGAAATTATGTAACATTAAATTGACTCGTCAATAAGCTCATTTGGATGAATACAGCTCAGGAACTGCAAGTTCAAAGCAGGAATCCAATATTAAGTAATTTTCACTTTTTAAAACATGATCTACAAAGCGCGGAATATTCATACGGGTCCAGCTATTGTTATGAAAATCACAAGTTGTACGTAATAATGACTTACGAAAAATATTAGGCGAATCGTACAGTTCTATTATGATAGACATGTATCAAGTGATCAGTGGTTTCAGAAAAACACTCAAGCTGCTTACTATTGCATGACAACTCCGTTGATATAAAGCATTAGGAGATACGAACTCTAAAAAGAAGAAACATGAGAGTAATCAACAATAATGTCCGCTTAGCTTCTGCAAGTCATTTAGAAGCTGGTCACGCATAGACTTCTGCGTGTCACTAAGACATGAGTGAACGACAAACAGGGCGTGCGTGGCATATGCAATGTGAACGGTGTCGTCCGCGACCGTCCTTCCCGATGCTGTCGCTAAAGTCGTTTTAGTAGGAGCAAGGAACGAACACCATGTAGCTGTGAATGCGGATAAGCTGGGTGTCGAACGAACTTGCGAATGTGATGGTAGAGAAAATGTGAAATAGTGTTAAATAACATAAACCGATATTTTAGTAGTTCCAGAGTGTCTAGCAAACTGCTGTTTGACTTAATGCTAATTAACTAGTAATGCGATGTAATATATAATACGCTCGTGAACGAGGTTTATTAAAATTCGTCACAATGAAGAAAGAATTATGTTTACAAGTTTTCTTAGCGTTTGCACTGGCAATATTTCTGAGTCAAACCTGTCAAGGTCGAGTTTTGTCGAGAAAACGTCGATATCTCATTTTTCCTAAAGGAAGCAACTTTATTGTAAGTAATTGTTTTCTCTTGCTTCATTCATGTTAATAAATGTTCCATATTTCATGTTAAATTACCATAATTAAGTTAACAAGTATTGCTTATAATTTTTATGTAATGTATATTTTAAGCAGGGTAAAGATCTGACAGGCGAATTTCACATTCCAAATAATACTTTTATTTATTTTGTCGGTATCATCTCCCAAAATAAGTCAATTTAAAAAGATAAAATTATATAGAGAGAATTTTATTACTGTAATGTGTCTGTTTCTTGATCTAAAAACATTACTGATGAATATCAAAAATTCCTTGAACAAGCAGGAACCGAGGTAATAGTCACTAAACTTTTCTTGTTCAATCACTTTTTCTTTTCCGTGAATTGCCTTCTATTATTACTGACCTAACGATTGTATCTGTGATGTCATTTCGTTCCGTGACTTAAAGGTTAGGACTGTTTTGAACATAGATTGTTTAACACCAAAATCATTTTGCATGTAAAATCATTTTGCATGTTTTTAATCGTGTGGTTGCGAAGGCTTTTAATCGGCAAAACCTAGTTAAGTATAAAACGATATATTTTATGGAACTAGAAGATTAATTTAAGTCCATATCTTTCGAATTAATTTTTAACATGAAATCATAGTTTTTCTTTCTAATTAATATACTACATTCTCTGCACTTTGAATGAAAATACACTATTTCAGCTGTGCTCCTAAATGTGAGCTACAATTAGCATAAGTGGAATACCCATAATATGAGGTAATTCTTCCAAAATATTTCGGAACTTTGTAATTAATGTTTTATTAAAAGTTAAGTTTTATCTAACGTCCCAATAACTGAATGGTGCATATGTTCGCTTGTAACAAATGACGGTCGTTGCGCGCGGCAGGTGATGCTGACGCAGACGCGCACGCTGCCGTTCGCGAAGACGCCGCCTTGGTTCACGCGCCTGCTGCCCATCTGGCAGGGCCTCATCGAGTTCGAGCTGCGCTTCCCGCTGCCGCCCGATTCGCTCCGGCAGCTCTCCTCCCCCTCGCCCACGCCCTCGCCCTCGCCCGCGCCCTCGCCCACCTACCACCCCTTCTGGCCGACCCCTCCGCAAGCAGTGCTGCCCACCCCAGTGGCGGGGAGCTTCCATTGGGAAGCAGAAGCGCCTCCCGAGCTGCCGTTCGAGTGGCAGTACCCTGCGCGGAGGAGAAAGTGGGATCATTACAGTGCGGAGGGTCCGGCTGAAGGATGGCACAGCAACCGCCACCGACGAGACCGCCGACGCCTGCACGGAGCTGTCGCCGACTTGCTGCACGCGTAAGTCACCCGTATTTATCAAATCATTGAACAAATTCTAAAATACAAAACTAACGTTCGTTTTATAAAAGATCTTAAATAAATACTTAAATAAACCTTTCTTCATTTGCACACATTTTTCATAAAGGCAAGCTACCGTGGAGTATGAAGTCTTGCGAGTCCGTAAGTAAGGATTCTTACACCTGGAGGTCTAAAATACGAGTCCCGACGATGATAGAATATTCAGCATCAGCTAAAATGCTAGTTCGAAGCTGACTATTGCCTGGGCGAAAATTCTAAAGCCAGGCAGCTATGAACGATATTTTAATAGATTTTTATTTAATCCCAAGCGGAGACCGGCACAGTTCACTGAACAGGCCACAGTGGATCTCTGCTTCCCGAGCCCGTCATCATGACAATCTTAAGAGCCAAGCAACAAGCTGATCCCAATCCTCATTTAGGTCATACTTCTTAACCCCTACTCATCGAGAGAATTACCGAGAAGCATGAGATCCACATAAAGCAATTATCTGCAAATCTTCCAACAGTTATGGAGTGTTAATGGAACGACAGAAATGGTAATCGTGCTCATTAGCGCATTTTACCTTGCAAAAAGTGAGGTAGAAGATTTAATTTCTTTTATTTTGTTTATATTGTTATTAGTTAGAAAATGTTCAGTTTTCCACCTAGAAATACTACGAGAAAAGTTTTGGCACCCCGAAACACGAAAGTTTTAGGCATTTTGCACGTGAGAATTACTTAAGTAATAAAATTAGTATTTAATGAATTTTAATTTATAATGACCTTTCAAACTCAAAAATATTACATTTGAGGGGATATTAATAATTTGGAGCAACTTCAGAATAAAGAGAAAAATTTAGTAAAATTTTAAAATATTGTAGATCTTATACTCTTTGCTTGAGAAAAAAAATACATAAATCAAATTTATATAGACCATTATGACTTTTAAAATTGTACATAACCATATGTGCACTAACAATAACCATTAGAAAGTTATCACGCAAAAAAACCAAAAAGTGGTTTTTTTGGCTGCCAAAACTTTTCCCAGCGTACTTCAAGGTGGAAAACCTAATGTTTTCTTCTTACTAAAAACAATATAAACAAAATAAAAAAATGAAATGTATCTCACCTTTTACAAGGTGGATCTACGTTTCTCTGTCTCTAAGAAAACATTAAAATATATCCGCACGTCCAAACCATTTTATAATAATAATTCCATTGTAATATTCTCAATAATATTTATTTTACGAAATATATGCACCTACAGGTGTGTTTCTAAATTCTATGACCGACCTAGCAAATCCAAACCACAAACTGTGCAGTTTCGGTGAGTTCATTAAAAATATTTACCATAGACGTTGTAAACGTCTATGACCGACAATTGGTTCACGGACTACCAACACCACAGAGTGTTACGATTTGTGAACCACACACAGCTTACAGGACAGTGAACGTGACAGGACTCACAGGACAGCGAATGTGTTAAGGCTCCCCATTGACGGCACTACATCATAAAGAAAGTTTATCGCTTTCGCAGGGACGGATTGGACGGCGCGGCATGCGTACGGAGAGCGCGCTGCGAGGCGTCTCTCTCTGCCACCAAGAAAATGGACGAAGGAGCGCCAGCAGCAGCGGAAGAAGGGGATTTCGAAGAAGAAGAAGAAGAAGAAGAAGAAGAAGAAGAAAAAGAAGAAGAGAGGTCTATTTTTGACGACTTTCTGCGCCTAATATTCATGTGAGTAGCATCGACACGAGACAGAAGTAACACTATCGAAATAAGCCAATCTTTAAAAAACAAACATGTTTGCATATTTTAAAGCAATAAGGAAAGTGCGTAAATGTACGTAGACATAGCATTGTATTTATAAGTAATACGCTTATTCAAGCAGGTAGATGATAGCTCGTTTGGAATAAACAAGTGCCCATTTGCTAGTAATATCAGAGTTTGTACGTACTCAAAGACGATATTTTGGATTTTAAGTTTCTGATGCTTTTCAGGTAAGGCCTACAAGAAAATTAAGAATATTGAATATTACATTCTAATATTCAATAAGAATATTCATAAGAATATTGAATATTTGAGAACTATTAAATCGTGGAAGTGGTATTGTCAATATTAATGAGAACTTCGAGTATTCTTTTACATAGGTCTCGTAGAGTATTCGTGTCTTTCTTAACGTACAAGGCGCCATCAATTCGTTTAGTAAGTGTCTTTTGCATCAAGTAATAAATAAAGATAAAGATTGTAAAAATATCAAACTATTCGGTTTTATATTCAAGAAACATACAACGTCCTTATAGCTTAGAATTACGTTCTACCCCAAGGTTAGCACTGAGCCCGTTACCCAAGGCGATCGGTCTTGTTGAACTCTTATAGCCACCAGTTCTGATACGATCATATACGAAACGTGTCACTGATACAAACATTTATCACATAATGAGCAAATAAATTCGTATTGATATATACTGTAAATTAATATCAGAATGAGGTAAAGAAAATGGAAAGTTAATTATTTTCAAGACATTATTTCCCTGGATTGCAATTTCATTACTGAGCTCAGTTTTATTCCCTCAGGTACAAGTTTTCTGAACACAGCATATTTTCAGCTATTTAAAATTTGCCTCATGAGGTTATTTAGAGTATCTAATTAAATAAAACATGTGTTCTGGAAAACATTGCTTATACATTTTCAACATAAACCCTTATCCACAATCTTCACAATAAAAATATTAATAAAGTGTCTTGCAAAGTCTTTTTCTCATCTGTGTGAAGCTTTCAGTATTGCTCTTCCTCTTATGTATGCTCTGTGAGGTGTCTCGCGGTAGCATCCAGCAGTAGTCTCATCATGTTAAGTTCTACCGACCATGATAACTGATTTCCATCTCCTTAATATCTTGGAGGAAACGTTCTCCTTGTTCCTCGCTCATCGCACCAAGATTTTTAGGAAAGAAATTCAAATGTGCATGCTAAAAGTGAACCTTCAAGCTCACCCAAGTCTTTGAAGCTCTTCAGCATATTCTTAATTAGCTAAGGGCGGTGACATCAGCGGGTACTTTGTTTTTTTTTAATTTGTGCTACGCAAGATAATATTTTTTAAACACAATACAGTTGTCTTAACCGACAACACTCGGGCATAGAGATATTCCAAATAGACACGGGTATAAAGTTAACTAATTGTGAGGTACTCATGACTTATTTTGATCTCCCGGTTTAACTCCATTATTAGTCAAGTACACACTTTTCACAAATTTTGTAACGTGCCTTTGATTTTTCTTAATAGTAAGTACACCACAGAAGCTGTATGCCAAACAGTGTCTGGAGCATTCACAAAACCTCTACTAATTATATCATAAATCCTGGAAATAAATTTAAATAGACTGGTTCCAGCAAGTAAGACACAACATCAAATGCCCCTACTAATACCCTACCAGAACCATCTGGCAACTACGATATGTTTAGTGATGTCGAGGTTCTCATTTCTTCTGTAATCACGATTTTGATTTGCACATCTAGCTTGTTAAGTCACTGTTTCACACTCTCATACGACATCATTTACTTACTGCCGTCTGTTCTATGTGAAAATATTAAATATTTAATTTAACGTTAATTTATTTTTTACAGCATGCCGCCCGAAAACAAAACTACAATGGAAAATTGCGCAGATTTAAAAGAAGACTGTCCTTTTTCTCTTTTGGAAGCTTTTGATTTTGAATTTCCATGACTACAAACACAACAAATGAATGTAATATTGCCGTAAAATTGGGCACATATTGCCGTATCTTTTTAAGAGAAAATATCATAATAAATGCTATTATAAACGGTGTTTTATTTTGACATGTAATAAATGATAAATAAATAGTTGGAGCGAACAAAATTGACGTATGCTCACTTAATATTCGGCGTATGTGTACGTGCACCTGAATCAAGCGTGGCCCAATGCCTCGTTTTCTGAAAACCGTAACTCTAAAGATTAAGATGATATATTAAATACAAATATGCATTTAGTGATTATTGAAGTTAAAACAATTTTTCATTTCAAAAATGTACTAGTTTTCCATTGAAAGTAAGCGTAAACATATTAACATAACCTCAACTTATTGACTTGATGTCTTTTTTAATTTATCACAATCCACATCAGGAATACTTAAAATATTCACATGTCCAATATTACACTTTCCCTCAAAGATGCATTTTTGTAGTGTGAAAAAGATACAACCCAAAAAAATTTTCTTCCTACCAATCCAGAAGACGAAATATATATCTCCTATGATATTGACATTTGCAACAAAAATACCGCTATACCACTCATTACCAGAACACAACAAAACACACGACTGTTTTTTGCACTGCGTTGCGTGTTTCTACGGTGACAATTGACTATATGTCTAACTGTTTTATTGTCGTCTCAAAACTTGAAGCGGGAAGTGAGACAGGACAGTCCGCTGCCTTACGAACTGTCTTCATGCTGTCCCCAAATGTATACGGACGCCAGTCTGTCTTCGAGTAAACGATGCATTACACACGTGCAGTCGTTTCGTTGTAGGCCGTCAGGAGCGCGAACATTGTGCCGGCCTCTATAGTTTTTAAGGTGTTCTCCTGAAAATGTTCACTTTTTGATGTGTGACAAAAATATAATTATTGACAAAGTATTAAATTCATTTATTGGGTATTCGAAAAGAAGTTTTTCCACTGCACGAACATTGTAAAGGAAATGAAGACAGAAATGCTAATTGAAATTATGTAAGAGCTGTGCCAATAATATGCTTTCTGTTTACGAGTATTAATCGAGTGCACACAGCAATGTTAGGATACAAGAGGTAGTTCAAGAGAAGTGGCAGAAATATTATCCTTCTCCACGAATATGATTTATTGATGCTTCTTCTGTTTTATCATGCTGCAAAATACGAAATAAGGAATAAGATGCATTGTTGAGTATTATTGTGTCCGACATTTTTATTAATTAGAGTATCATATTTAAGAAAAAATTGTATTTGATGGTATTGCAATAATCAGTTTTTTGAGTGATCACTGTATCGCAAATTCAAATAGAACACAGAATAGTGTAGTAACACAGAAATAGTTCAAAATATTTTCCCTTATTACTAAGACGAAATTGTTAATAAAAAGCAACTGAGAGTATAATACAACCACAGGATAATTAAAAGAGGCAATCTAAGATAAAACCTTCAATATTTTAAGTTATCAAATATATGTAAAATTGGCAATGTAGTAGTTTCAATTTAATGTATTATGATTAAATGTAACATGTAAATTGTCTGTTGTAAAATTGGGATTAATAAATGGTAAGGCATTTATTTTTTTAATTTGAAAAAATGTATTTTTTCTTTATTAATTTAAAAAATAACTACTGTTTTTTCATCAGATTTTCTAAATCTAACTATGTGATAATACACACATGGCACTATTACGTCAGTGTTATTCAAGCGTGAATGCTACTCAGCCAAAACAATTTCTCCAAAAACATTAGCAGCATTTTTCGAAATACGATTCTCAACAACCATTTAATGTAACTCATAGTACATGTTTACATATTTACACGTCTTATCCGGTTCTATCGCGTAGGGCTCTAACGATTTGGCCACGGCGCTTCGAGGTTCAGACGCAGGAGAAGGGAGAAGGGAGGAGGCGTTAGGAGGAAATATAGGAGGAAAAAAAAACAAGCGTCTGGCGAAGACGATGTGGCCGAGTGGACGCCGTTGGCCGCGTGGAAGTGGACCACACGATGCTGGTGGCGCGCGTGTTCTGGGGGCTTCTGGCGGGGGTCATTGTGGGGGCCTCGGTGCAGTGCCCAAAATCAAGTTCTTCCGGACGTAGTTCTCGACGCCGTCGCTATCTTGTTTTTCCACAAGGGAGCGCCATTCAGGTAAAAAATGTTTAGTTTGTTTTAGGGAATAGTTGGAGGTTTGATATTCCGAAAATAATTCTAAATGTAACTCTTATCTATTACGTTATCCTCTTCGAATACCTGAGAGGTAAATCGTGGTAATTTTCCTTTAACAATGGATAGTTTGGGGTTAAAGTAAATAATTTGGACTAAGTTAATAATTAATAATTACAGTCAATGGTACAACTATGTTCCAGTAAATACAACCACAGGTCAAACATATTTAAAAGACTATGATGTCAATATGTTCACAGGAGAAACTTAATGGATTCCTATAGAAGGATAAGAGCATTATAGGAGTATAAGGGAATTATATTATAGAAGGATAGACGTCGATTGAGACCAATGTCTCTTAAACATGCTTGGTCTATAGTTGTATACTCTGGTACATAGTTGAAACGTTCGACGATATCTCAGTTTTAATAAAATTTTACGTTCAACATCTTTCTTGTCAGGATTTGAGTATTTTTTGAAGTGTTTCTGTTTGCAAATCAAATGCAATACAAATGACATAATCGTACACGATAGTATCAATTAATATTCAGAATCATAATCATATTAAAACGTTTTGCAGCTATCAGCTACTTGGACAACTTTCTATGAGGATACGATTCCCATCAGATACGGGCGATGGGGAGTAGTTTATGAAGTCATTACTGCATTTGCTGTTCCAAGTGAACTTTACTCTTACAAATATTTTAAAAAATATAGAAAAGAGAATCCCCCTGCATCCATGGAGGTATGTTTATGGAAATGAATGAAACTTTTACTAATGTAACTACTAAAATTTATTTTTTTGTAAACGTATGATAGTTTTTTCTTTAATGAAAAAGAAAAAAAAATAATTAAACGAACATCATTTGTTCGTGTATTACCCGTCATTGCCTTTCTTAACATCAACTAACTGCACCTTAGTTCTTAACGATACACGTCATGTAAACGTAGTAATAAATGATTAATCATGGTAATCGTGGTATTTCTTGCTATTTCACATTAAACAGTTTACAGATATAAATGTAGATAAAAGAAACGTGTAAGTTAATACAATATGTTATGTGCATTTATATTGTTCAAATCACTATTGGAGGAATGTTTCAATCAGCATTAAGAACAAATTTGTATTTTGTAGTTGTTCCTAAATTTGAAATAATTCCTTTCGCAACTGACCTCTATAAGATCAGGAAATGTAGCTACTTACAAGAGAAGTGTTTGTTATTCTTTTTTGCAGATGAGTTATGACTATGTTGATCCCCATACGAAATATGAAACATATACGCAACCCCTTTCAGAGAAAACTTATTTTTTGAATCTTAAAAGAAAATACATCCAATCGTATGGCAGATATCGGAGATCAACTCAAGATCGAAAAAACCTATACCAGGAGTTGGAACATCAGTTTAATCAGTATGTAAAAATTTCATTTTAGTTAAAATGTTTATAGTTTAATTGGTAGAGTTTTGATTAGTCTTGGTTCACCAATATGACAGTTTACTGATATTTATCATGAACTCATAGTTATCAGATTGTGTTAGTAGACATATTACTGCCAGCAAACGATTTCAAATCAACGGAAAATAAGTGACAATCACACGAAAATTATTGCAATAACGGATTATTATTATTATTATTATTATTATTATTATTATTATTATTATTATTATTATTATTATTATTATTATTATTATTAATAGCAAACGACTGGCCGCTTGCAATCAGGGGTCTGTAGTACAGTGGCCACATGGACATGTGTATTATCTCACTCACTGTTTAGCATTTTTGGGCATATAATATGTAACAGATAGTGAAATAATCTATCAGACCATAAAACTAAATGAAATTACACTGTTTATACGAAGATATTATTATTGCGTGAATAATATTCTGAAATATTTCAATGACTATATACGAGTAGAATGGGCAAAAATTGCCGCTTTACATTGAACAGAATTTCCAAGCCAAAGTTTGTACGTTCTGTAGACTTCACATTCTCTCGAATTTACAAACATATTCTGCAGTACATTTAGGTAGGTTGACGTGGAAAGACAGTATTTTTTTAAATGTAAATAAACCGTACGTAAAATTATCTCTTCCTACTACCTAAATCAATTATTTTACTACCTCTAAATTTTGCTTGCCCATTTTGAAGAAATGATGCAAACAGTTCCATAATCATTAGTTGTATACATCATGCTATAGAGAAAGTTATATAATGCAGCGATAAGCAAAAATTTTTCGTCAGAAAAGTTTCCTGTGAAAAAATGTAGATTATTGATACCGAAAAAAGGAATAATTCTTGTTCCCATATGTAAATTAGTTCCTTTAAACATTGTGTAGTCATATTCCAAGTTTTGTGAGTCCTTGATATCGAAAAAATGGTTTACAGCAAAACGTCTGCGTCGATCCGCCTGGCTGTCCGTGAACAAAGCTAGCGGCTAAACCGTAAGCATTCTTTTCACCAAAATTGATATTTTATAAACGATCTGAAGAATGTCATGGCTCCTTGAATTTGAAACCAAAGTTTTAATTTTTGGAGATACTTTTACATGAAACTTCAAGTACATTATCAAATATTTCTAAAAAAAATGCACCAAATTGTTTTCATTAAACTTTGTCCACGGATAGTGTAAGGGTCTTTTAAAAAACTGGCGTAGGTCTCAGTTTCGTTTAAACATTTGAATTTTCAAAAATTGCAAAAGTTTGATCAAGAAATATCAATTTTGATGAAAATCCTGCTGACGGTTTAGCCTTAAGCGTTGTTTACAGGCAGTCGGACGGGCGGATAGATGAGCAGACATGCCGTAATCCAATTTTTGGTATCAAGAAGTCCCCAAACGTGGATTTTGACTACAAAACCCGTTAGAGGACGAAAGTTATTACAAATACGAACAGGATTTATCCAATTGTTTGTTACTAGGGCATGGCAATAAGAGTTTTTCTACCGAAAAAACACAACTTTTTCCGCTGCATTTCAATGCTTCCTCTACAAAGCAATAGTAAGCAATAAGAAATTAAAAATGTATTTTAGGTGCCGAGAGGTAGCCGCTGGGGAAGCGCGCGTGTGTGTGTATTGACACCGCGAAATTGACCTAGACTAAAGAAAGAGAAAGTCTGTGCCATTCCGTTATATTAGTTTACTTTTTCAGTACGTAGTACAGAAAGCTATGTAATGCTGCAACAAAAACGCTGATTTTTCGGCAGAAAAATTCGCATTGTAATTTCTCGACACAAAAAAATGTAAATAATTCTTGTTCCTATATAGTAAATTACTTCTCTAGCGCCGAAAACTCGGTTACAAAAAAAACATCAGCCCGTCGTCTTCTCTGTCCATCTGTCAGTGATTATTGCTAGCAACTAAACCGTTAACAGTATTTTTACCAAAATTGATATTCCCCTTTTGACCTGCCTGATGTTGCTTCCCCTTGAATTTGAAAGTAATATTTTAATTTTTGGAGGTACTTTACATGATGACTGAAAACATTTTCATTTTTTCTCAGAAACTGCACCAAAATTTTAGATTAAATTTTTAATAAACGGCCCCAAATTTTTCAATAAACATTTACTTATAGGGTAACCGGTACAGAGGTGAGCACTAGTATAGTGATGGGAACAGCAACTGTAAGGGGGTAATAATAAGATTTTCAAACAGCGAGAGGCCCTCTGCATGTAATCTCTGTGTCATGTGTGTCTTTACGTTTCCAACCCCGGAATATGAACTGAATGTGCCCCCGTGAAGTGTAGGTACACTTCAATAGCTGGAGGTGTGCTCCACTTGTCGTCTGTGCATCGAAACGTTGTGGATTCATTAGCAGTGGTGTGTCCAGTTATTAAGGATTTACGTCAACGTGTCTGTTTTTATTTGCAATCCGCTCAATGCGTCCTGTAGCCAGGTTTACAATTTTAATTTTTATCTGTGTTTTTACATTTTCGGAGTAGACTCTGTAGACTCTGAAGATCTCAGAAAAATTGTCGTTCAGAGAAAATTTACCTTAGAAATTACGAACCAATGGAGATGGGATCAACGACGTTCCATACGTTGTTTTTTAGTGTATCTTTCTTTAGGTAAAGAGGTATTGTTTCATTGACTATGACTGCTATTCTAGCAAATCTTTTATAATTCTAAAGGACAGTTTCGTATTTCGGATGTTTATTTTACGCCCACAACCTCATTTTGTTAGGTGAAAGAAGTGGGGGGTTGGTTATTTCGACGACAGGACTATTACATCAAATCTGTAACTCATTTTTCGATGCTAAATCGTTTTTTTTACATGGACGCGAACATTTCTAGTTTTCATATTTTGTGAACATCGCTCGTTGCTATCATCGTATTTGTAATTTCAACAAATGATATTAACGGAGTAGGAGAGATTACCCGGGGTTAAAAAAACAACGTTTTATAGAAAAGATTTCAAGCTATTGGCATGCGTAAGCACTGATATCTGTCGAAGAACCGTGGGTACAGAAAATGTTCAAAATATACTATTAGCTTACCATACTTCAAAAACTAAAAATATTTTAACACAAACTTGTAGACTTGCAGTATTGTGTATTATATCGCTAAATACGTGTAGGGATGTTTCTTAAATATATAATTTTTTTTTCAATTACAGTGATACCTGCGTGAAGCGACCACTGTTCGATATAAAAGTGGTCTTTTAATAGTAGCTTACTAACATACAAGTTGTATTTATAGGGTTTTGATATACGTGCACGAATTGTGAAAATTGAAACATGGGAACGTTTTATTTTGCCTAATTTGACGCAAATATCTTTTCACAGAAACTTATTATTAATGGGCGGATTTTAATGAAAAGTCATTTTTTTCTTTTCACTTTAGAACAATGACATTTGGTATAGACATTCATTTTATGTTATGATAAAACAAAATTACCTATTGTATACGTAATTTTTGTCGATTTCATCTAATAAGTGAGTAAGAATTCGTGAAAGGTAACAGGCAAAATGCAAATTTTTCTTTTTATGTTGAATTGTTACTTAATCGATAGATTCTGATGCCCTTATTAAGTGTGTAAAATATTTTTTTAAAAAATTCATAATTACTTAAGTTATAAACAATTCAGTATTTATGCATCTTTTAGTTGCAAAATAAATATCTCACAACAGAGTTGATATAATTTAATGCTTCCAACGGCAACTTGAAGGAAAAAGTATATATTTTAAGATACACAATATTAATTTTTAAAACTTATTAACAATCCCTTTTTTTTATTGCAAAATAAAATGTAAAATGAAAAAAATCCGTGTTCTGCGCTTTTTAAAAATATTTTAAAAAAACATTCTAAGAGGGAATTTAATATAGATTCAGAATCCGTTAAAAAAAGTTAGCAAACATTAATACATAAAAAGTAATTAATATTTTTATCGAGCGGCGCACGGTCGCGCCACGAGACGCGTACCGTAGCTTGGAGGTTTTGATGCACCATACTGTGTTTCTGCGATTTTACTCTCAATATTAACGCAAATATTTTTTTTAATTTAAAATTTAGTAATTTTAGTACCAATTTTCGCTTAAAACAATTTTTTATTTACATAACCACATTAATTATTATTAATAATTAAATTTATTTACAGAACGTTATGAGCTTCGTAATCAGACGCTGACGAATATCGCTTACATTTAAGTGACTTAGAATCGTTCGGTAAAAAGCAATGAAACTGTCGGGTGTTTTTGATTACCTTACATTTTGAAAATCTTGGTTTTAAAAGTTTTGCTTCATTTTCATATTCCTCTTTGGTGCAATACGCGAAAGACATTGACCTGTGAAAACAATTTTTTGCCCAAACGAACAACATCTTTGCGTTTGTTAATGGTTCATCTAATCTCGTTCTTTGCATACTTGTTTTCCAAGCATTCCTTTTGATTGTCCCGCCAACACCGTCACATGCACTTTTGCCATGAGAAGTGGCAAAAAAGTGCCACTCTGCATTAATACGAAATTCATTTTCATGTTGAATCAAATTCAGGAAGTTACTTTTATTTTTGTACTGACTCGCAGCTCCGTCCGAAAAATAAATAATTCGTTCAATCCACGCATACTTGTCTTTCAAATACTGAATCAGTTTTGTATTGTATAGGTGAACGCTAACAGTATCGTGCTTTTCGATTTCAGAAATAATAACAAAATTATCCGAAACTATCTTGCCGTCTTTTCGCGTATACATGACGTATGGATGAATTGTAGCCTGGGTATTTGACCAGTGATGCGCCTGTATTGCATCTTGTATTTGAAATGTATAATTTTCTGAAAAATCCAGCGTTACCAAAAATTCACCTTCCTTTAAGCTGTCCTTTTTTGCACTAAAGTAAGCACTTTGTTCTTTTGTTATAAAATCATGCGTCAGTAGTTCAGGCAAATCTTTTCTTATCTTCTCTAAAAATGCTTCTATGGAATCTGTTTGTTCAACGAATTCAGTTCTAGAAAAATATATTAAAACATCTAATAAGCAAAAGTAATTGGTATGAGGAAGGACCGATAGTCAATCTTCCCACAGCCGTTCCCGATAAAAAAATCTAATAAGCAAAAAAGTTATTTGTGAAATTATTTATACAAAAATTAATAGAGTTACAGTAAGGTATTATAAAAAATCAAATTTCCAATTTAAATTTAAAATTGTATAGCAAAAGAAATTTCTGCAATTTGACAAATCGTTGCCAGGCACTCAGAAAATTAATTTTAAAAAATTGATTTGTAAAATTAATTGAAAGTTTAAAATAGATTTTTTCATGTTATGCATAATTTAGGCAATATATTAAGTTATCATTAAATTAAAAAATTGAAATGTAATTATATGTACCTATCAGTGCTTATCCATTCCCTGTACTTTACTTCCTTCACGGAATATTCTGTAAATAATGCATGCAACTTCTCGCAAAAAGCAGTAACACCAGGACAATTTTTGCAATTTCTGAGATGACAAGATGGAAGAGCTTCTTTGCAAATAATTTCTCTTAATGCCTTATGGTATGATAAGGTGAAGGTGTGATTTTTCTTCTGAAATTCGGATTTTAGAGCAAAAAACTTTAATCTCATGTTCTGGTGTGTTTTACAAACACATACGTTGTGGCAACTAGCTTTGTTAACAGAGATGCACTGTTTTGGTCGCAGTTTTGAAAATTTAGAACAACTAATGATAAACTGAGGAAATTTTTCCTGAAAACGTTTATGTGCTTCCTTCAAATTGCACAAAAGTAAACGCTTTTGCACATTTTCTCTACCTACATCGGTTTTTATAGAAACACAATCTTTTTTTCCTGGCATCATTCTACTAGTATCATCACTCAAATAAAATTCTGTTACTTTCTGAATAATTTCCTCACTTATTTTTCGACCAACTTTCTTTGGTGGACGCGACTTATAGCCATTTTCTTTCCTTAATTTCTTCGCCCTTGATGCCATTTTATGCGAAACGCCAAACAACTCACGCATTTTCCTTATACTAATGCAAACAGGAAGCGTTGTAAGTATTTCGATTTTTTCACTTCGGAAAATAGCTTTCGACAACGCATTGTTCACATCTCGAATCAAAGTCTCGTCTGATCAAAGAATTGTCTGCATCGGGCAATTTCTGTCGCTTTGTTGCACGTCCAAGCATATCATTTTCAGCTGTTTCTTCCTTGTATGTAGGGTCATTTTTTTCGTTGTCCACGTAGTTTTCATCCCGTGAAGATTCTTCTTCGGTAGTATCAATAATGATTTCCTTTTCGACGGAAGAGACAGTAACTTTTTGACTATAAATTGACGTTCTGCATGAATCACAGATATATTTTCCAGTTAAATTAGAAAAGATACGATTCCACTGCGTCGTTATCAGCTTCAAATTTTTGTAGACACGATTGTGTTTGGATTTTTTAAGTGGGTTGCAACATTTCTTCGGGGTAGGCATTTTATATAATCTGTTTAAAATAATAAAAAACATAAAACTATGAGAACTGACAATATGAAATAATAAATAATGTAAATGATTAGAAAAATCAGTTATTGTTATTAATAATATTGATAAAGTCAGTAATATTGAACATTTTAACGCTTTTAATCGAGATTATTTAATAACAATACACAATTATTGTTTATAAATTTGCAAAATAAAAAACGAAGTCATATGCAATGTTAATTACGCTTACCTTTTTGCGTAGAAATTAGAAACAATAAGAATGGTTTCTTAAGCGAAAACAATTGTTGTAAAACAAAAGCGTGCTGCGACTCGTTCGTACCGACAAGCTAAGGCGCGACCGTGCGCCGCTCGATAAAAATATTAATTACTTTTTATGTATTAATGTTTGCTAACTTTTTTTAACGGATTCTGAATCTATATTAAATTCCCTCTTAGAATGTTTTTTTAAAATATTTTTAAAAAGCGCAGAACACGGATTTTTTTCATTTTACATTTTATTTTGCAATAAAAAAAGGGATTGTTAATAAGTTTTAAAAATTAATATTGTGTATCTTAAAATATATACTTTTTCCTTCAAGTTGCCGTTGGAAGCATTAAATTATATCAACTCTGTTGTGAGATATTTATTTTGCAACTAAAAGATGCATAAATACTGAATTGTTTATAACTTAAGTAATTATGAATTTTTAAAAAAAATATTTTACACACTTAATAAGGGCATCAGAATCTATCGATTAAGTAACAATTCAGCATAAAAAGAAAAATTTGCATTTTGCCTGTTACCTTTCACGAATTCTTACTCAAGTCATATTTTTACATTCTCGCATTAATTTTCTTGCATTTTTCGTTGATTGCATCTATTTTAATGGTACTAGCTTCAAACAATATTTACGAGGTGCAACAAATGCTCACCACAGAATTCCTGAGTAGCCATCCGATTTCTTCACTCATATATTATAATGTCAGCCGTTGTGAGTACTATGTAATCTAAGTTTCCTGTGCCCCTCATCGGCGCCATTGTCAGTTCAGCCGATTTCGCGATAAAGGCAGAGATTTTTCTTTTAAATAACATCCCAAACCCAAAGTTCGAAAGCTGAGTTCACTTGAAATATAGGAAGAAGCCTCGATTACATCAGTAACATATCCAACAGCTTGAGTTGTTCATATGAAGTGGTTTTAATCAAATTTACGTCCTTTTTCATTGTTTTTAGGACTTTCTAAAAGCAAGTATTTTATTGAAACTTTTTGGCAATGTTTTAGGTCATCAATGTCTGCTCCCTATTTATTATATTTTTTAAAAGCATTAAACATATTCTTATCTCCTTCTTATGGTCAAAACTAAACGTTTAAATTATTTTCAATTTTTGTATTTCCAATAATTGCCTACCGGTAACCAACTTTCATTGTCTTATGTAGCTCAGTATGTCATTTGGGTATGCATAACACGTTCTACATATTAGAAGCTAAAAAAAATTGCTTTACTTTGACGTCTTGACACTATTATATAACAGCATGAAGCGATGCCACTCGGGCAAACGCAAGGCACAATTGCAGACGCAATCCACTCGTGTGTTACGGGGCAAGTCGATAACCGTGACTTTCGTCATTACTCGACGGAATATGTTTTCCAAACGATAAGAAACGTTCCGTTAATTCAAAGAATGAAACATCCACATTAATTTCTGCCGTCTAATTATAATAAATGAAACTGAAATGGAGCAATCACGGTACTTCATCAGTAGGGAGCGGATTTCTATTACTTTGCATATTTTTATCCGTTGCTTCTAAGCAGGGCTACGTGAAATTTCTTGACATTTGGCTAGAATTGGATTCTATGCAGATTAATATGTTAGTGCATATTTAGTCAATGGTTCCTGTTGATGCATATTCATGCATGTAGGAGCATATTTTGCTTATTTCGTAAATTTAGAGACATCTAAAACGCTACACGGTTTCATAGAATCTATTTATTAATGACCGTTCATTGATGAGAAAGAGCTCGTCACAATTTGCGTTTTTTTCTTTTCTATTGATGATAAAATACTATTCATTTCCTGTATAAACTTTTCTTGATTAAATTCAAGAGAAGCATACTTGGAATGAAAATAAATATTTTTCTGCCAACATAATATAACCCAGCTTACTTATCGGCTAAAATAATACACGTATATATACACTTTAGTGAAATACATTGTATGTCTTCCTTAATTTTTTACTGGGTTAAAAAAATATATCAAGAAATATCCTACACTTGAACATATACGAGGGGTGGTTGAAAAGTTTCTAGCCCAACAATGAAATCATGGCAGAAATTTCATAACACCAATTTATTTTTGAACATAATAAACATGTACACTACTACACTTGCGGGCAAGATCATGTAATTTTCGCAAAGCATTCAAATAAAAGGTTTTTGATTTTGAGTTTAAGCAGTAATTCACAGCATCAATCACTGCATCTTCACTGTCATATCGACATCCTTTTAGGTCCTTTTTCACGTATGGGAAAAAAAAGTTTGATTGATCCAAATCAGGAGAGTATGAGGGATGACGTAACAATTCGAACCCGCAGTCACGCAGAGATTCCTGGGTTGCGAAGGCTTCGATTGCCGGTACGTTGACCTGATGCAAAAGAACACCGCGCGCCAACGTTTCACGCTTGTTTTCTTTAGCTCTTCTCTGGAATGTCGCTGGAGAGTGTAACAGTAAGATGCATTTCTGGTTTCGCTCTTCTGAAGGAAATCTTCCACAATTACCCCTTCTGCATCCCAGAAGATGGATGCCATCACTTTCCTGGCTGATTTCTGCACTCGATTTTTTGGGGGGTAGGCCGGTAGGGGGTGAATGATACTTCCATTGTTGTGACTGTTGCTTTGACTCAGGATGAAATTGGTAAATACACACTTCATCCATTGTTACATATCTTTCTAGAAAAGAGTCTTTATCCGTTTCAAAATGGCGGACGATTTCTTCACCGCACTGCACACGTTCCCTTTTCTGATCTGAATTAATATCTTTTGGGAACCGTTGAGAATAAACTTTTCGCGTCCCCAAAATATACACAATAATGTCATGTGCCCGCCCATGGAAGATTCCATATGTAACCTCAATGTGCTGCAGTGTTGTTCTGCAATTCATTATCATGTGGTCTCTTAAAAGTGGTAAATTAAGAAAATGTCTATTATGGGGATGGTTGGTGGTCGGACGAGAGGTGGTCTGTTAATTGCGCTACGCTTTACATACATTTTAAGGGTTTTCAATGTGCGTTTCACGTAAAATTGGTCGTTGAGGTGAGTGGTCGTTTAATCGGAGCGGTCTTTCAGAGAGGACACTCTGCGTACTGCCAATTATTTAGGGTCTCCCGTTGACGTGTTCAATTGTTTTTCAAACCGATAAATCTCTACTTTGCAAGAACATATTACTTTGTAGCATTGTCTGTTACATTCATTGTATAATGTAGTTCAATATTCTGTTTCAATCTGATGTAAATTTGTTTGAAAGAATTAAACTGTGTTTTGCGAAAAACATCGACAATTGCTAGATCACAGATGTTATGCAGAGGCCCGAACTGGCATATAGTGACTTCGGAAACAAAGTTCTTTGTATAATTGGTAAAGAATGAGATATTTGGCTCCGAATGAAATATTGACATACCAGGCGACGATTTGAACCAAGTCCGTCATTTTGAAATGAGTATGTCATAGACTTTCGTACCAGTGACGTACATTAGCTGTTAGTACGAATTCATTGAAACTTACAAGTATATACTCTTCAGATCATTCTCATTCCGTTTGAGCTCGGCTCCCGTCGGGGTAAGACTTCTGCGAGAGTCTCTTCTCGCGATAAGCTTTCTGCTACTACCAGTGAGGTTACTGTGTTATCGACGCGCTGAAAGTATTCGTGAAAGTGTTTTACTAGTAAATCCAGGTGTAGGTTTTACTAGGGGAGCCAGGAAGGCCTGGCATTTCTGTATGTATATATACATATATACATACATACAGAAATGCCAGGCCTTCTCGTAAAGCGGCGGATGGGGTCGCGATAATAATCCGTAAAGAACTTAGTCATTGTCAAATTGAATGTCCCACTTCAGAATGCCTGGAAGCGGTAGCAATAACTTAAAAAACAGCCGATTCAGAATTAATAATAATAATAATAATAATAATAATAATAATAGTAATAATAACCGCCTACAAACCGCCTAAAAGGAAACTCCCAAAAAAGACCTTAGATAAAATATTTTTCAATAATGTTCCAGTGCTTCATTTTCGTAACGCGACCTGAATCATATTTTGGATTTGTGGTAAAAGAAAATTAATAATCTGTGTAATCACAGTATTTGTGATTGATTCGATGAATATATTCATATCAAACAGTGTGTACAATAATAATACGAAAATCATTGTAATGGGCGACTTAAATAGTAAAAAGTAAGCATGGAACTGCAGAATTACAACAGAAGCAAGTCGTAAACTTTTACAGTTCGGTATGAAATCATAGTATATTAATCTATGCCCCTCCTGCACCCCCCAGTATCCATTTAATAACAAAGGCGGTCATTCTTGACGTAAGTCTAACCACAAACATAAATTACCCTTTTTTCACTCAGTAATACCTGATTCGGATCATAACCCAATAATAATATCATTTCAGAGTATCGCTAAAGTAAACAATATAAGAAAACTAATAAATGATAAAGTAAACTGGGATCACTTTAGACTAAAAAAAGCCACGCAATTTTCGTTCCCAAAAGATCTCAAAAACGAAAGAGAGATTGATTTACAAATTAATAATCTAATAGAAGCAATAAGCCTCGCGGTGAAAGAATCATGTCAATCAGTGAAACCTAACAAAAATTCGTCTTACTGGCTGTCGAAACACATCGTGGACTTGATGAAAGACAAACACAGAACTACAAGACTCTGGCAGTTTTATAGAAGGTCACACTTAAAAAGGAAATGGAACTCCTTATGAAAAAAAGTAAAATTTCTAATCGATGAACACAGATATAGGTCATTTAAGCATTTTTTAGCGCAAATTAGCCCCGGCTCGACTTATTTATGGACTACTATCGAAAAGGTTACCAGAGAGCAATCTAGAATACCACCGTTAAAATCGGGCACCAGCATTCTCTATGAAGATAAAGAAAAAGCGGAGGTGTTTGCTGTTCACTTTCCAGATATCTTTAAACACAATCCAGTAGTAAACCATATGTTTAATGAGGAAATTTTAAACAGCCTGAAGCTCCGGGACTTCGCGGATGTAAGAACAAAATTCATATCCCCCGCAGAACTTAAACGCACAATAAACAGACTCAAAAAGAGAAGAGCGGCTGGGCTTCATCTAATAACTAGTCAAATATTAAAAGAATAACCAAACTCCACAATTGCAGCAATAAAAGCAATATTAAATGCAGCTTTACGACTAGGTTGTTACCCAAACAATTGGAAAAACGCAATAATTATTCCAATAATCAAACCAAAAAAATAAATGTCCACAACCTCTAGACAACTACAGGCCAATTAGCCTATTACCTTCATTAGCTAAAGTGTTTGATAGAGTGATTTTAGCTCGGTTAAATAAATTCTTATGCGCTATGAACGCCATACCTGATCAGTTCAGGTTTTGAGCAAATCATTCGACTGAACTCCTTATTTTAAGAGTTGCGGATTGCGAAGGGTTTTAACGAGAAAAAGTTCACGGCAGCTCTGTTATTAGATGTTATTAAAGCGTTCGACCGTGTCTGGCACACGGGACTGAAATACAAATTCCGCCATCTAGGCATCCCTAAGTATGTTCAAGATATAATTGGAAGTTTCTTGATAAACAGATCATTTAATATTAAAATACATGACACCACGTCGGATAAATACAAAATCTCAGCTGGAGTCACACAAGGTTTCCCGTTGTCACCGACTTTATTCAAAATTTATCTTGCCGATTTTCCGGAATTAAGTGATATCGAAATAGCCCTGTTCGTAGATGACACTGCCATCCTCTCACAACATAAAGAACTGATTATTGCTCTGGAATACCTACAAAACGATTTAAATACCTTAACTAATGGACTGTTAGATGGAGAATCCAAATAAACCCGAACAAATCACAAGCAAACATTTTTTCGCTTAAAAGATTCATAACCCCCCTCCCCCAGTGTTAACAATCAGTAACAATCCTGTTCTCTGGCTAAATAATAACCAACCCGTCAAATACTTAGGAGTAAAATTAGATAGGAGATTAACACGGAAGAGCCTCATAGTTGATATTGCCAACAAAACATATGCAAAAATAGTCAAACTTTACCCATTACTAAATAAAAACTCAGCATTAAGAATAGAAAACGAAATAACAATTTTTAAATATTTTATTCGCCCGTCGCTCACCTATACGTGCTCAGTATGGGGAGGCGCTGCAAACACGCAAATTAATAAATTGGAAATAATCCAAAACAAATTTCTAAGACTCCAAAGCTCCTGGTTTATTCCTAATGCACAAATCCAAAGAGAATGAAACATTAGTTGCATTATAGTGTACATAAATAAACTATCGAAAAAATTTTATTTAAGGCTAGAAGCTTGTCCTAGCAAAATAACTTTCAACCTTGGCCGTACTGCTTATGCACCACCCAGGACATTGTCACGCTTTCCAAAAGATCGGTTAAAGCCATCATGAATTGCTGGTAATAAGTTTATAAACATTGTATGTGCTTGTAATAACTGTATGTTATTCACAAGTGTGATATTTTTTACTCAATGTATATTTTTGTATATTTTAGTTTATTTTTGTATATTTTTTGCATTAAAGGTAAACAGAAACTGTTTATAGATTAAATCATAAGCTCAAGTAAGTGTACTTGTGCCCTGGCGTAACTCAAAGAGACTTTTATGTTCTTCATGTAATATATATTTTGTAAATAATAACTCCCGAAAGGCCGAAGGGCCGAACGGGTAAGAAAAAATAAAAAAATATCTTTCTCAATATATGAGGCGGCAGCCACGTTGATTCATATCGCGCCAGGGTTATGTTTACTTTGCAGCACCTATTTATTTGATGTGAACATGTATTCTTTGCTGTTCGTGTACGGCAAAATCTATTCAGCCACGTGCGTACAGCAAAATTATACTTTTCAACCAATAAACAGTGAAGGAAAACATTTTTCACCCATGATGGCTGAAAAATATACTTTCATTGTTTTTAAAGTGTCCCCAATAGATTAGCATTTATATCACATAAATAAAGAAATGGCTCTGCAAAAAGGATGGGCTTATCTAAAGAAACAATTCAAAAATCAAGGTTTCTGAAATGATACGAAGAACGTATAGGTGTGTATTGTTAGAATAGAGTAACCAAGAAAAAATCACACACATACGGGCTTCTTATTGACAGATGGTTTCTTTGAAAAGGTAAGAAGCTCTAACCTTCCCTCCAACGGTACTTCGAGCAAGTACCCAACTAACGCGGGGATAACTACGCGCACTAATCACTCAACTACGACCACGGTGCTAAACGCTCTCGTTAAGAACGCGGCCGTGGCAGCGCTAGCGTTTCCTAAAGGCGCTTGCGCCAGGGTTTCCTACAGGCGCTCTAGTCGTGGAGGGCGATGCTGGCGCACCTGCTTCTGCTGCCCTTGGCGCTGGGGGCGACCCGGGAGTGCCCCGCACAGGCGCGCGAGCACGGGCTGCGCCGCCGCAGGTACCTGCTCTTCCCGCAGGGCAGCTCCCTGCAGGTGAGCCTGCCGCTGGAGGACCAACCGCGCGGATACTGACCGGCATGACGACGAGGACTCGGAAGCGCTATCGAATATTCTTTCTTTGTGCAGTTATTGTCGCGCAGTGGATCCTAGAGAAATTTATTTGCCAAACGATACCCGTAGTTTAGTGTAGGCTTGGGGTTTTGGATCCGATCCCGAAGTTGTTGTTTTTTTACTCTAAATATCTTTTTTCGCATTTTTCCCTCATAAAATATTTACAATAGTGAGCAAAATACTTGGAAAATCTGAAATTGTTAAGTTACGACCTCATTCTCCGGATTGCATTCGTGGAGCACATTAATAAAAAAAATGACTCTTATCAGTCTTTCTCGAAGTACTCCGTGATAAACCCGCCTGAAATTCAAATTCTAAATTCTTGAAACGATATTTAGCTGTAAAATGAAAAATAAATGTTGTTACTATATATAATATAATTCTTGCGTCCTCGAGATAATACGGGAAAGTTTGAACAATTGGAGCAAGATAGAAACTTGGAGATTTATGAGCGTTATTACTCATGGTTTGAAAACATGTTGCGAAAAATTTTTTTGGATAGGACGTTCCCAAAAGAAATAAACTAGAGGTGTTACAGAACGGCACAAACTTTCTCGAACTATTTTTTTAATCTCTTAAACCTAGGCGAGATTTTCGGTATTTTGAAACATTTGTAGTAGAAATAAAATAATGTATAAAAACACCCGAAATGTACTTATTAATGACGTGATGGGTACTTCAGAAACCTGTAATTTTTGTAATTAAAAAATAATAAAAATTCCATCAAAATGCAATTTGTGAAAAGGCAAATAAACAAAGGACAAATAAAACATTTAACGTGAAAATAGCCGCCGGACGCGCAAAGCTAAGGTAGTGAATTACTAATAAAATAATTAGATTTAGTCTCGTCATTTTGAACGTGTGACCTCGAGTGTGTAAATAATTATATAAGAGTAGGGAAAAATTAGGCCACATATATCAATCGCTATCAAGAGAAAAGGTAATCTTTTGTTTGTGGTATGGCGAAACGTAACAGGCGAAATAGAATTGCTTTGTAATTAATGGAAATATTATTAAAAGAGAATTATCTATAAGGTGCAGTACTTTAGTTTTACAACATTTCATAACAGAATATGTGCAACAGTAGTAGCTGCAGGAAATTTTGTTCTAAGGAAGTGGGATAGCTTTTACCAGATATACTTGCGTAAATTCCCCCAACTAATACTTTCAAAAGTATCTATCTATCCGTTCATAAACACGTCGAAGAATGTAACTGAATAGACTTAAAAAAGTTTTCTCCCTTAGTTGGAATCTCTATCTCATTTTTTTATCTTTCGGGTAGATCACAATGTGACACGTAGTTTATCAGGGCCTTACACCTTTATTCAGTTGCCTTACCTAAGATCTCCCGATCTACGAATCTTCAGTTTTGGATAACTACACATGCTATGATAGCCAGTGCAAAACTATCCAAGGTCACCGATTTTGTACAGAGGAAACCTGAAAAATACAGGGAAATCGCAATGCAGAAATTAATCAGGAAAAATGAAAGGGAAATCGCTGGTCACGTAAAAAAGTGTCGCGTCGCGTCTCGGCTCTGAGCCAGGAAGAAGGAAAGATTAATGTACTGATGTGACTTGTCGAATAGAAGCTTAAGATGAAGAGACGGTGCTTTAAAATTCCATGTGTACTTGTCATGCCATGACAACAAAATTGTATAAGAACTACTTGTTAACGCAATTTCTGAGTAAGTAGTAATAGAAAAGTGATTATTATGGGTAATTCGTCTCCGATTGGTTTGCATGCTCTGAATTCTTCCGTATTATTGGCTAATATTTCATAAATGGCATAGTTCGTGTAGCAAACAATAATAAAATATCTTTACACTTATTTTTGACATTAATCAGCAATATTAAAATATTAAAACATTAAATCTGCAATAACATGATAAGTAACTATTTCTATAAATTCGAGAAAGTATGTGCTGCTAGAGCACCTCTGGTTATAATATTGATTTATGTCTTTATTTAATGTGGACGAATTTGAACTTTATTCTTCTTAAAATTTACAGACGCTTTATTTTTATTAAAATTTACCCAACGATTCAAATTCTTCATTCGGATTCTTCTTCAGGTATATTTGTTTATCAATTCCGGATAACTTTGTCGATATTTATTTAACGGATATGTTGGGTGAGAAATTCACCCAAAGCTTTCCACCACCTGCATTTAATATAATGGTGGGTGGACACAATGGATGTATGTGTGTGTCTATCCGGATGTTTTTCCACCACTAGTTCTGTTTTTTGTTATCACTAAACCCATCTTGGCATCTTTACTTTCTCGCATAGTACATACGTAATATAGAGAAAGTTATGTAATGCTGCAGAGAAAAACTGCGATTTCTCGGCAGAATAAAATCGTATTGTAATCTCCCTGATACCAAGGAAGTGGATAATTCTTGTTCCTACATGTAGTAAATTACTTCCTCTAACACGCTGAGTAGTCAGAATTCTCGTTTTATGCGTCCTTGAAACCGAAAAAATTGTTCACAGAAATACGTCCAACCATCTGTACGTCTGTCCATCCGACCGTCCGCCTGTCGTTCATTCCATGAATAACGCTAGCAGCTAAACCTTAGGCAGATCGTTATGCCATTGTAACATTCCTAACGAAATTTCCTAACGAAATTCCTAACGAAATTTCGCATTTCCAATATCTTGCTCCATGCCAGAATTAGAAAAAAATCTTCTAGTAGGAGGATACAGATGCATTTTGAATTCAGCCTATGCTCAAGAAATATCTTTAGCTTTCATTATTATTATTTTTTGGTTAAGATACAAATAACCGGGATATTTTTTTCGGAGAGGTGAACATGCAGACCGAAATAAACTTACTCTCACTCCGATGACAGGGGGTTCCTAAAAGAAATGTATTTGTTCGTAATCGTGAGACTAAATATGTTTTCAGGGTAAACCAATTTTTCTATGTTACATCAGGTATCTCTTTTATACCCGAGCATAAAAAGTACATAGTTCATTCAGGAAAATGACAAGTTCTAAATTCAGTATCAATGAAATGAATTTTCAATTAATTTCTTTATGCTCTGTCCCAGATCACCGGCTCATGGGCAAATTATTACGATTTAAATAACCCAGCTCTATGGGCAATTGTGTACGAAGGAACAGTAGCATATGCGCTTCCAAGTTCACCATTTGACGGTTTTCCGTTCTACGACTCATTTTTTAAGAAAAAGAAATTCCAGGAAAAAGAAAAACCTTCTAATTACGAAGAAGAGATGCATTATGGGAGCGAACACGATCCTATGCACCGCCATGATTACTTAGAGAGCTATAACATTTATCCAGAATATCAGACCTGGAAAGAGAGGATAACAACTGATCATGGAAGCAAGTATTCTGTAAAACCAATGTTTAAGAGAAAATATACGAATTATCAGTATAAAAATAAGCATTGGAAATATAAGAGGCAAATAAGAGATCGTCGACAATTGCAAAAGGAAATCGTGGATCTATTGAAAGAGTAAGTAAATAAATTGATTCTAATTACTACTAAATTAAATGCTAAGGTAACTAGTGAAAAAGATGTATTTAAATTAACAAGAATGGAGATAAAAATTAACGATGTAACGAAATCAATAAATTCCTGAGGGGTTGCACCTAACTCATCACTAATTTGACTAAAGGTAAGTAAAAAACTGAAATATTATGTTTGTGTCGTAAAATAGAAATATCACACTTGAACTTCAATTCATCTCATGAATCGCAATACTTTCTATACTTTATGACGAAGTACGATGCTTTTAATCTAAATTACATACAATTGGATCAGATTGTTATTAAACTGTCAAACTTTTTTCAGGCTCTCATTTAACTGTACATGTTTCAGATGGTACAAGTGCAGGAATAAAATAAATGCCTTTGTACTATATTATACATTGCACTGGCCTGCGAATTTAAGTTTTCCGATCATTGCATAATTTTTAAATAGTGATCTTTTATGTTTCTGACATGCTGATTCTTTGTCTTAAGTCCGTTTTTCTCTATCACATCAGGTTTTTTTGCAAAATCAAAATGAAAATACGAGAAATATGCGCACAGGCAACTTTACAGTTAATTTATTGTCATATGTAAGGCATCGACAATAAGTCTCCGTTGAACAGGGTCGTACTGTGGTAATCCTAGTTTCAGTACAGTCTCCTGAATGGTGTTGAAGTAACCAAAGATCCCTTTCAGAAAAGAAGTGTATAAAGTCTTGTTTGCAATAACTGCACCAACAGTACGTCGTTCGTGGTGCTAACATCTTTCTTTCGAGTAGACCAGAGGATCTCAGCAGATTCCCTTGTAAGCCCAAGATCTCGAACAAAATAATTTAACACACTTAACTTGCAAATTTTAGGTTCCTTTGCAGTCTTTAATCGATAAATTACAGTCAGAGGTATAATCGACCATTTCCGCATTACATTCAGATTCAGAGGAGGGACAGTTTTCCAAATTTTCCGAATGCTGTAGGAAAGGTACATCAGAAGCACGAGGAAAGAGATAAAATTGCTAATGAAATATTGTTTGAATACACAATACTTTTGTTCTTGCGGGTCCCTTCACAATCACAGAACAGAAGTAGCAGTCAGTATTGTGGTCTGAAGATTCTTGCCACACCATTGGAATTCCGAATGGTACCCTGTTCTCTCACCGTCGTAACTACTCTGACACGTTCTACAAACCCTACGTCGTGCCTACGGCTTTTCTTAGTGTACTAGAGTGATATCAGTGGGCGTAGTAGGCGTTTCTCATGAACTCGGTTATTTTGCGCTGCTTTCTTATTGGCACAAAACCTCCACACACTTAGCAGAATGTATCTGGAGTGTTCTAGCTACCACGACGTAGCATGTTTATATACTTTCTATAAAAATGTAATCTTTTTTATTGAAAAACACTAGAAAAACACATTAGTTCTAGACTAAGCGGAGTTCACAGGGTTGTCAGATGGTTGCGGGACATCAAATTAATAAACTAATAAGGAAATCATAATTAAAACAACTTCTCCTGTAACAACTTAAGAAGTACATTAGTGCGTGAACGTGATAAAAACGTAATATAAGATTTTAAAGGAAACGTTACGTGATGTAGGGAAAATAACGTCATATCCTGATTCAGGGTGCAAAAGTAATCCTAAAAAGCAATACAAGATGGCGGCAATGAAACCATAGCAGGCCAGTGTTGTTAGTCAGAACAAAGCAGAAAGGAAATTAGGAAAGACAATAGAATAAGAATACTCACAAAAGAGGACAGCCACATTAACATACAGTCTCGAGAATACACCAAGGCAAAAAAATTACAATTTCATTGCATATAATATTTTAAAGTATGTCATATCACGTGACAAAACACGTAAATGTTTACACAATTTGCATTAAATAGGACATTTATTTTTTGAAGGACGATCATTAAACATTTACTGAAAACGTGAATTTCCCTCATTTAAACGGCTGAAATATTGAAAGATTTGAACTACAAAATAACTAATTTATCTTTATTATGAATATTTACACAATAACTTTCAACCATGTCAGATATTATATTTATTTAAATATCTAGAAAATAAAAATAACACTTTATTTTACAAATAGGGAGAATGAAATTAATGGGGAATGATATGAAAATATTAGATATAATCGATCCCAAAAATATCACACGCAGTTAATTTAACACGTTTGGGGTCATCTGCTAATTTTTGTTGTTGCAATTAATGTTTTCATTGCGTACTATCAGAAGTATTGACAATTCGCACAAGGGGCGAACACACATGAAGCATGTCTATAAAAGCAGACGAAGCTAGCATAAACAAATCAAGAATTAATAACGTACTACGTCAATGTTTCCAAAACACTTAAATCCAATGCTTAATAATACAGGAAAAATCTCCTCCGGATACAGTTTCTAGAAGAACATTCAATACTTTCTATTTTTCCTCTATATTGTGTATATTATTACTAGTCAATTACTGCACTTTTTGCGAATATTAGAGTCAGTTTTCAGACCAAAAGCGTAAAATTGTTGCGCAGGTACGGGGCGGATGGCCGCGCATGCGTAATACGCGCTCGCTGCGAGGCCGCAGGGGCTCCCCCGGAAGACGCCTCCTTCGTCGTGCACTTGCTGCACATGCTCTTCCGGTAAGCGCGCCTTTCCGAGTATTATACGCGCACGCTTTCTTGAGCCCCAGAATACCTACCCCCCTCCTTTACTAACATTTAATAAATGATGGCCACAAGCATTTTTGACAAAACATGATAACCAGAAATGTTCGTTCTCCCATATGATTGAAACAATTTTGTATAAAAAAAATAAGCTTCGAATTTGATGTAATAGTCACGTAGTCAAAATTAATAAACCCCAACTCCTCTCGGATATAGCGAAATGAGGTCTCAAGAAAATGTGCGTGGGTAATACCAGGAGCAACGCTCCCGAACTCACGTTGAGAAATGCGAAGACTACATACACTTTTTGGTAATGGTTTAATCTGCCCTCGTGTTGTCTCTTAGACGCCCTTTTATTGATAAAAAATTTCTTAAAGCCAAGAGATAATTCTACAAATTACTTATGCAATTCTAATAGTTAGAATGTAATGGTCAATCAGAAGATAATCGTTAAATAAGATAATAACACATGATAAATGAAGAATTACATAATATTCAGTCCAAATACAAAGAAAAACAATGCAGTTTCGACAGAAGTAACTCATTTATGTTTAATTGGCCGTATTTGTGTAGGTTAGTACTGTTGCTAGCATAAACAAATCAAGAATTAATAACGTACTACGTCAATGTTTCCAAAACACTTAAATCCAATGCTTAATAATACAGGAAAAATCTCCTCCGGATACAGTTTCTAGAAGAACATTCAATACTTTCTATTTTTCCTCTATATTGTGTATATTATTACTAGTCAATTACTGCAGTGACTTTGATGTTCGCTCTTGATTTACAGAGATCCGGTCGAGAACGACGGCAAAGGAAAGAACAACATACCTGCCCACCAATGTGAAACTGCCTTTACATCATGCCCTTTCTCATTATTAGAACCAGACTTCGGAGGCCTCTGGTGAAAGTTTCTGCTGATTGACATAGAGAAAAAAGATAAATCATTGTGAATACACAATCCTAGTTATAATTTGGGATATGAAGACTGAATATAAATATTCAAGATTTTGTAGATATATATGAAATGTAATGAAAAAATATCCTACAGAGTTTGTCTTAAACGGAAGTGATGAAATCTTGAATATTCATTTTTCTCTAACAACAGAAAATATTATTTCATCATGTAATAAATAAAAATGAAAATATTTTGATACTGAAGTGTGATGGCAATAATGTCTCTCTAATTTTTTAAAAGCTCACTGCAATTTTGTTTTGTTTACCTTTAGAATCCTATTACTTTTAGATCGATCAAAGTTCATTACTTTAGAGCAACGTAATGTTACATTCAGAAATAAATTTGTTTTATTGACAATAATACAATTAATAAGAAAAATAAAATCGAAGAAACTCAAAAAATATCAAGTTAAAGCCATTACAAAATCCAAGTCTATTAGGAATCAGTTCATTATGAATGACATATTGTTTCTGGCCAAGTCTATGTTAATTCATCCCTTCATTTTAATGGAGGTTTTATCCCAGGAAAAGATGGTGTTCCTCTCTCACTGGATCGTGAGATCCAATGCTCACCTACACGTCGGCTGTAAGAGGATTTCCCCCTCCTCCCCCTCAAGGAGCACTGCCACAGTCGGGACGAGGTCTCAGCGTCTGACTCGTCTGCGGATACGTGTGATTCTGTAGAACATGAACTTGTGTGTGTGAGGTAAGAAGATGACGAGGATGAGGATGAGGATGAGGATGAGGATGAGGATGAGGATGAGGAAGGAAAGATGGCGCGTGGTCCGTGGTCTGTTTGTTAGGGTTCTCTCCGGCATTCTCCTAGTGTTGACCAGAGAAACTACCGACAATTGCCGTTCAGAACAGCAGGCCGCTCTAACTCTAGACAGTGGGTAAATTCCCTCTAACTACATACCTGGTGTTCAATATCCGCCACAGTCGGGACTCGAACCCTAAGATTTCCCGCTTAGAGTCGCTGCCGAGACAACAGTAACGCTGGCTCTAAGCTAACACATTCGGAATCATATCATTATATCCATCAATACGTATCTTTGGATCACACATTACAATTTGAATTTTATTGAGAAGAAATATGAAAGTTAACAAGCGATGGTAAGTAATAGTGGAGATGGTATTATCATGTAATTAGGTGTTCTGAAATCCGATTTAGAATTAGAGATGCTGCAATAGCACATACGTTCTCGCATTATTGGAAACCTTCATAATATTGAAGTATTGCAATTTCTGTCCTACTAACTCAGCTATAATTTGACATACGAAAATTTTCTTTGAGCACTTTTGAAGCGTTTTCGAGAAAATTTTAGAGCGTTTCTGAAAATGCGGACTTTTGACTTCTTTTTCCCAGAAAACCTATGAATTTTCTAGAAACTTTATTAGAAATCATTAAAGCACTTAAAAATGCAATACTTAAAAATGCAATAATGAACAAAAACGACAGTATGGTAAATATTTATGTCGTGGGATAAATGGAATGACTGGCATGTTATTCGGTTCAATTAGTATAATCCGGAAAAAATGTTTAAAAAAATAATTGAAGCTGTTTTTTAGATTATTACTTTTTAAAATTTGTTTATTTTTTTAAACTTCTGGGTTGTTCTTGTAAAGTTGAAGTTGGGTGTCTGGCAGTAGTTGCGCTGTGTTATTAATTAGGAGGGAAAGATAGGTCCCAGGCACGACTCAGCTTGAAAAAAACGCTGCTACTGCGCTAACAAGAGTGCTAAGTACCCACGGGATTGTAATCTCGGTCACCTTCGAGTCAACAAGAAAGCATACTTTTTTACTACGTATTCAAAGGTTGTTGACCGCGCCAAGAGTCGTAATTATTTTGAACTGCTTTAGGTCCGAATTAATTTTTGTCTAGTGATTTTGTTCACTTTACTCAGAAACATTTACTAAGAAGTATTACTAATAAATATACGAAATACATGTAAAATAATGTAGAAACCTTGGAGTCTA
Organism: Gryllus longicercus; assembly: GCA_038098605.1. Classification (NCBI taxonomy): domain Eukaryota; kingdom Metazoa; phylum Arthropoda; class Insecta; order Orthoptera; family Gryllidae; genus Gryllus; species Gryllus longicercus. Next base: position 4,798,204 of record JAZDUA010000064.1, on the reverse strand, counting down.
CTTACAATCCTAAACGATAGTTACATTGTAACGGTTACGAAATGCTATTTGTGGAAAATTATTTCCAAATGTAAATTTGGAAATTCAGAGCTTCATCACGAAAAATACTTTCACAGTCAATAGAGGTTTCTATTTTAGCTTTAACCAAGATGAAAAAACAAGAATGTCAATGACATGCTTCTAAAATTATGATTAATTAGGCATTAAAATTATATTCGAATCTGTGAAGAAACCGAAATGATGGAAGTATATTATTATTTTATTGCATTCACCTTTCAAGATATAAATAATTTCAAGATATATTTCCATTCCTTTCAAGATATAAATAAAACTTAAAACAGTGATCACTTTGAAACATTTATATGGAAAATTCAAACCATATTCTTTAAACACTACAAGAATTGCACTTATTTGTATTCCTTAAATGTATCAGTACTCATGAGAATAAGGCATCGTTACTTATCTGCTTAAATGTTGAATTTTTCGACTCTTACACACAAATATGGCACGTTTTTCGAAAACCTGAATCGATTGGAAAACTAAAGAAATGCTATTTCTTTCCATTTCCCTAATATCAGTGTTACATCCGTAAACGGCGCAAATAAGTACATTTTGTCGGAGTTGCACACAGACACAACACTTTAACGTAGTAGGTGTCACATTCACACTTACGTACGAGGTCAACGAAAAAGACAGGACTGGGCACGCTGAAATCTCGTGGCCGCAGCGGTCTCTCTGCAGTGCTGCGCAGTCTGTGTAATGGGTCCTTGTGTATTTATTTTATTGCGGTGTATATTTATTGTATTGAAATTGTAATGCGAATAATGTTCTGAGAAGATTCAAGAAGTGTTGGTGGAATACCGATATTTCTAAAATGCTTCGACGCTGCAATTGTTTCGGTTGATGCTCAAACTACATAACTTTTTTATTTATATATTCTAATTGTTCGGCATTAATATAATAACTGCCTTTCAAGAAAGTAAATTACAATGGAGAAATAATAGAAATAACGTTTAGCGTCCGCCACTCAACTTAAATGCCTTGTTTGGGTAACGATATTGAATTATTCTGTTATTTCGATTATCTGAAGTATAGAGAAAGCAAATTTAGAATCGAAGGTCATTAATTATTTAGAATAAACTATTTTTTTGTCTTAAAGGAGGTTGAACAATATTTGAGGAAACAAAATTTAATTCGCTTTGGTTCATTAAACGATTTGCATAAATTAAAAAAGAGAAGATCAAGGAGCTTCGAGAAGAATATAAAAAAGTGTTTTCATAAATATTTTTAATTGGTTATAATTTAAACTTTTTCCTGATCATTCCTAATAAACCACGGGTCTTCGGTAATTTTTCTTAAACAAATATGTTGTTCTGTTTCTAATTTTGAGTGGTCGCTTAAATGAGTGGCGGCTACACTACACCAAATTAGACTAGCAGATGAAATTTCAAGTTTTATAATAGACGAATACATTAGTAATCCACATTAATTACTGAGAGTAAATTTAGAATCTATAACAGGTTAGAATTTGAACATTTTATTTCATGTTTTGTCTATTGCATTTTTGACTTGCATTGGCCTTTCAAGTTTAGTTTTGTATCGAAGGTAACTTCTAAATATATAACAAGTATATTTTGAGAGCCAAGGGATATTAGTATTTCTTATGGTGAGTGGAGGTGGGATTGTGGGTTTTTGCAGAGTAAACATTTTTTGTGAAGTGTGTGAAGTTTTCAAGTTTATTTTAATTCTCCATTTATCAGACAATTGACCATATAATAATAAATCTTTTGAAGATTGTCGTATGCACATGAAATAACTGAATGAGTTGTGAAAAGAGCAGTTTCATCTGCAAATAAAGCAACTTCAGAATGATTTAGAGACGGAATGTCGGATCAAAAGATGGGGCGATATACAGGAACCTTGTGGGACACCGTCTTTGATGGAATATTGTCTAGAAAGAATAGTATTAATTTTGACGGAGAAGCTTCTGTTTTCAAGAAAACTTTGAATAATTTGATAAAGATATTCAGGATTTTCTGGTTGCTTCAAGTTATATAAAATCATATATTTCCTATCATATCAAAAGGTTACATTACAAAAGTTACATCTAAAAACATTGCAACCATGTGATTTTTACTATGAAACAATTTGCTACAAATTCTATTAAGTGAAATAACTGGTGAGTAGTAAAACGACTACATCTAAAACCAAATTGTGTGTCTGGAATTGCTTTAATCTTTAGACTCTCTTTGGGGTCTTTTTTGACCCCAGGGAGAAATAATGTTTCGCAACATTCTGAAATTATTCACAGGAACGTCTCCTTTTAGATATGCGATTTGCGTCCAGTTTTACATTTATTGTAATCTTTTCAGTTTTCTAAGTTTGTTTCTTTGTTGGAAATAATTTGATTCCTGTGCAGTTCGAGTAAAAAATGTTGCCTTTGACATGTAAATTATAAGAAAAATTTTAAAAATATGGCCATTTCCGTTTGGTATTATTGTTTCAACTCCTGAATGACAATTTGGTGTATTTGTCTTTTACAATTTGATAGCCCTCTTTCAAACGTTTTAATGCTGGTAAGACAGACACCAATGTATTCTAATGAGGACATGTTATTTCCAGAAAAAATAGTTTAGCATTATTCATTATTATTTAATTCAATAGAGTAAATGAAGAAAATAAATAGAATCGTTTTCTCAATGAATAATTCCAAATAACATTATTGTATCAAATACTTGTGAATTATTGTGTAAAAACGTTTGGGGTAAAAAAGACCCCAAACAGTATCCACGTAAGTATTTGAGAAACCGAGAGAGTTAATATCCGTAAAATATTTATTTAATATTATAAGAATCATTTATTAAAATAGTTTGAATATACAAGATAAGAGACTAATACGACTATAATTTTCAGGTAAATGTGAATTCTTTCATGGTTTACAAAAGAGCAATAGGCTAGAAAGTTTCCAATCATTAAGAAAATAACGAAGTCTAAGTGCAGTATTAAATAATACAGTTAGAGACGCAATATATTTTTAATTAATCACAAACATTTTATTATTAATATTGTCAATACCAGGTCAAGCTGTAATACTAAATATGAAAATTCACCATCTTTTACCAAGAGACGGAAAACAATGGCAAAGTGGCTTCGAAATATTCCTACAAAGTTCTCTAAGCTGAAACAGACTAGTTGGCATCGAACATTTTGAGGAATCTTTTATAATTCGAATGACAAGGAAACTGTTAAAGCTGAATATTGAAAGAATATCTGAGAGTAAGTGTGAAATTGCTAAGTCAGCATCAAGTTAAGTATTCTAAGTCAGTATCAAAAGTTAAAAGCCTTGGAGATTTTGAAGAGGAACAAATGCAACAAGATATTAGTGAGTATCTTCAGGGTCATAGTGAGTTCAACGCAATAAAGTTAGTTCTGCTAGGGATATCATTGTGTTTTTAGAATCAAGACAAGTTTCTTCACGCAGATGGACCTTGCTGGAAATGAATGAAACTCTCTACATTTGTTTGTTATATATTGATAGTGAGTTATATCTTGTGTCCCCTCATTCTTGACATTTTATGAAGATCTTCCGTTTGAAATTAGTGTAAAGAATGTACTATTTTCTAAGGGTTAGTAGATAAAATGAAAACCATTACCGCATTGACTACTTAGAGAGTTTGATGATCAAGTTAGAAAATAATGATATACCGCCTGAAACGAAGTTCAGGCCTAAATCGTACAAAAACAATTTTTGAAATAAGTACTTAATTATGATGACTGTAAACATTTAAAGTTCATTGTAGTCAACACTTCGTCCCAGGAATAAAAAATAAGAGACAATATGGCAACAGTGCTATGATTCAATAATAATGTCTATACTTTACCTCTGTATCTGCCTATTCTTCTCTAAGAAAGTATAATTTTATGTTTCTTATCATCTACGAACAATTCACCGACTAATTTGATGGACTAGCTAATTCATCTCTAGAAAGTCAGTATTTAGTAAACAGCCTTTGGAAAAAAGTGACGTATTTGAAAGACAATGAACTTACAGTGTCATTGTGAATGAATGAAATATAAAAATCCAGAATTACAATTTAAGGAGCTGAAATATGTGGTAGATGCACATTATATACTCTACAACGTGCTAAAACCCCTCAATTATGGTGTCTTCCCTTTTTGCCAACTACATGGACGTGGTATGAATCGTTTCTGTTTCAAATTTAACAGGCCAGCAATTGAGGTCTTTAATTATTAAAGTATTAGAATTTCTAGAGAAAACATAATTTAAGGCCCTCTCCCTTATTGCTGATAATAACAGTGTAAATCAAAAAGCATATGAACTTCTGACATCAAATGACATCTTATTCCCTATTATTGAGCAGCCCCTGGACCCTTCTCAGAAGCTTTTCTTTTCGGTTGAGTCCACATCCTCAGATGCTTTAGAAACAATTGGGAAACAAAAAGGGATAGGATTATTATATCAAATATTAATCAATTTAATAACATATTGACTGAATAATAAACGCACCTGTAACTTTTATGTGGAAAAGACAACAAATGTTTCATTAAATGTGGCCATTCACTATCAGCAAATGTTTTGTATTCATCAACTATTCAAAAACAAAATGTACAGTTAGCTTTAAAAACTTTAATCTAGAATGTAGCAGGCATGAATTCTCAAAGTAAGTCAGACAACAGAATTTTGTGGCATACGTGTCGCTGTAAAGCAAACAGTGGTTGGTCTGCACCGATGTTGACGGAGCATATGCAGCTAAGGTGTAGCGGTTTTGCTAATTCTTCTAGAGAAAAAACAGCGGTTGGCACATTGGGGCTTTCTGGTAGCATATTTAAGCAAGATAACAATGCTTCAGCACCAAAAGTTGTTAACTCACGCCAACAGAGTACTCAAACAATGAATCTGCTTCTACAGGTGGGTCATGAATGAACAGGCGTCTGCGGCAGAAAATTATGCCAGGCCTTAATGATTCTGGATTAATTCAACCACATATTTATCAACACATTTAAAGCATATCACGAAATTTTGATTTAAGCAAGAATATTACCACTTTTTATTACTGTTCCTAATAAATATCTCAATTTTTAGGGCTAGCTTTTTCTTCAATAATTGTCAACATTTTTTCTATGACCACATGCGAGTTGTTTCGGTAGGTTTATCTATAAAGTATTGTTTTATATTATATTTAATTTTATCGTTTCTGTTTTACATTTTTCGGTATTTAATAACTTTACCTTTACCAAAATTTGTTGCTTGTTTTGTGATGAGAAGGAAAAAAAACTGTCTCCGAAGAAAAAAAGAGAAATTAAGGCATTCATAAAATTTGAACCCCTTTCCCAGCGTCAAGTTTTTTAAAAGGTTCGTTTCAAAGACATCAGTAGCAAACATTATCAGGACATTACAGAATGGTGATATGTAGAAGATGAAGAGTGATCAAATTAATATGGCCAGAGAATGTAGATGAAATTCACGAAGGACTCGAAAAGAACACTACTTACTATGTAAATAGTGACCATATAAGAAATAAAATAGCTACATTTAATGCCATTACGATTTTTCTCTCCAAACTGCAGTTTAGCAAGAGACGCAACTTAAAATTTGGTGTTACATGCATTAAATATGCGATTTAAAAACCCTAATTTCCGCCGCGAAATTAATTGTTTGTAATGTCCCATACTATAGCTTTCGACTAGTGGTATGTATCAATGCAATTTCTCCTGCGCGAAGATAGGTGCTGGATTTTCCCCTGAAGCGTTGCAATGGACAACAGAAATAAAGTCTGTGCAACGTGTTCGTGAACAGATCGAAAATTTTCGTGATACACTTCACTATTCAGAATAACCGGTAGAGCTAAAACACTCACTGTTCATCCGTTTTATCAAACGGATCAACTAAGATGGGACCCAGATATATAAATGATTCTGACAGCATTTTCCCTTCTATAAAAAACCTTGTTCTATTATCAATCAGAACTGGTATTGTGAATGACGAAATAACTGTCATTAGAATTGCAATTTGGGCAGTAAGAGTTGGGTTATGACTTTGCAACTGTCAAATTCAAAGCGAAAAAGTACAACTATTTGGAGTAATGAGCAGTGAAATATGAATATATAAGTTGATTCCTACCAATCCAACAACTCTTCGTCAAAGAATTGCTGTTGCCAAGCAGTTGGATGACCAACTTGAGGAGTTTTTAACCTACGATCTAAGCAAGTATATTCCTCTTTTTTGCCAGTGGTTTAAAGAAAGGATCCAAATTCGCGTCGATAAAGCACATAACTCCAATTTACGAGTAGCGACGAGCAATTTCGTAGTGATTAAGTTCAATATGTCATTAATGGTGGATTTTTATCTCACAGGGCTTTAACACACGAGTCTATCCGTGACAATTATGTTGAATATTTGTGAAAATATAAATACATGTACTAGTTTATTTATGGCGACTCTGAAGGCATAAACAACGCTGCTAAAAGAAGTGCTTAGCGAATAAAAAGGTCACGAAAACGTGTGTACGTAGTGTTTGACGACACAACGATGCAAATGGTATTCAAAGAAAATGTTCATGCTAACACGAATAACAAAAGACTATTAATGGCATTGCTGGGTGCAAAGCTTTTTTAAGAAAGAATGATATGCAAACCATTGGAAGAAGTAGACCCCCTGATAATAAACACAGCTTTAATACTTAGTCATAACGGCATACCACAGGATCTCCACTGCGTCCATTTAACTCAGTTTTGACCTTAGATCCAACAAATAACGTAATTGTATTTGGTGAAGATGTAGATCTGTTAGTAATATTGAGAGTTCTCTGCGAGCATGCATGTGTGTCCTTTATACCCGAGGAAGAAAACTTTTCTTTACCTACATTTTCCCGTTTTCTGCTAGAAGTGAAACAATTGCCGATACCTTTTATTACATGCAAAGAGCAGTTGTACGAGTGAAATCACCTCAGCATTGGTCAAGCACGGGAATATGACTGACCAAGAACCCTAATGTTGCGGAATCTATAAAATTATTCATAAATTCCAATGCAACTAAGATGAGCGCTGATATTGGCGAACTTTTTCTGGTTTTACTATTCAGCTACATTGGGAAGACCGTATCTTCACTCAACCAGTTGATATATTTATTCTAAATCTGTCTTCGGGTACAAGGAAAAGAATGTTATTCTACTACCACCTGCAGCTGCAACACAGAAACATGTTTTAAGTTTATCCGTTTCAGCGATGGCTAGTTGTTGAGAAAATTTAAGACGATTGGAAATGGAAAATGATGAAAAATTCACATTGAGCGTGACAAATTGTACCACTTGTTTTCCCAGGTTTATTGAAGTTTGTTTCCTGAAAATGCTCCAAAAGCTGAAAAAAATGACTACAGGAAAGCAGGTATCAAATGCTCAACGGCAAAAAGAGCAGAATGAGCATTATTACAATCGTTTCTAAAAATGTCCTGAAAGGCGAGTTACGAAATGAAACAGGACAACAAGATGAAGCCATTGTATTTGACGAACAAATGGAAGATCGGGATATTCTACAAGATATAAGATAATTTCAATTATTAGAAATAATATAATATACAATACTGATAGTAGTAAAAGACCCCCAATGCCATTTGTATGTGGTAGTAAAAGACCCCAATGCCATTGTAGTAGACGACTATGAAAAAAAAAAAAAAGGTTTCGAATAAAAGTCCGCCTTGGTGAAGATGCAATTCATCTGCTTCCAAAATATTTCTAATTTTATTTCCCATATTATTAATTACCAACTTTTATTTTTCCAATTAAACTAAAATGATTCACAAGGCACCATATTCATTTGCACGCAACTACACTGGATGCAAATTACGTACTAGTGACAAAGGGAGGGTATGAGAAGTTCAATATTTACAGTACCATCCAGTCATATTACACACACTATCGGCGATTCCATTTATGCTAGAAAAATTTGAAAACAAACAATGTAGGCAATTTTATCCTCTTTTATTTCGTACTAGATCAACATTTGCGAAAAATAGTCTTTTTACGTTATATTCGTTATATTGAGACAAAGAAATAATCCTTGCTTTTTACGTTTTTTCACGAAATTACGCGACCTTGATTTATTTGATTTTATTTGATTTATTTTGTTAAAAAAAGAACTGTATGTGTCTTATGGCGGAGAATATCATTTCCCCACGTTTTATTGAGTTTCAGAATCTCTTCTTATAATTTTAATTATAAATAGATGAAAGATGAGATAAAGTTAAAAGAGAATAAAAAAATTAAAAAGCACGGAATAGGCAACATTTTAAAACTAGAAATTTTTGTTATACAGTTATAGAAAAGTTATTTGCAAACAAAATGCTGATTTAATTTTTTCTGTATTCCTAACAAAATAGAAACTCTCTCTTACTCTATTCCTACCACTGCAAGCAAAAGGAGAGTTCAACAAACGTACGCATAGTGAAGCTACATTCATGTCCAGAAGAAAAACAGGGGCCATCTCAACATTTGCTCAATGGATCAGAAAAACTGGACAAAACTCAGATCGAGATGGAGCCTTCTCGCGGCTAACCCGTTAAATTGAAGAAAAAAATCTTCAAGTCATTAAATATTTTATTTTAGGTTTCTTATTATAAATAAAGGATCGTTTTTGAGTTACTGTATTAAAAAATTATAAAAGAAAAGATTTTAACATTTTTTACTTTAAAATGCGTTTCTTGGCGGCAACATTCTTGATGGCAAACCTGATATTCACGTTCAGCAATCCAGAGAACATATAAGAAAAAAATATCAAAACTACTACCAAACTCTCCCTTCATTTCTACCATTTGACTGGACTAGGTCTAGTCAATGCACTATATCTCTGAATTGGACCTTCCTTCTACCATGAACTGATAGAGAATAACCCTCTCTCTTAACCAACTACGACAAAGTGTTTTCGTTTAGAAAATAATTTGAGCTTTTTACTCAAGCAATTTTAGTGTTTTTTAATGAATGGTTCGCAGTTCTGTTATGGCTGACTCTAGTTTTATAGTTACATAGAAAAAGTAGCGAAACTGTGCCAGAACTCTCGCATATTAAACCCCAATCTCTTCCCTATCCTTCCATTTCCGATTTAAGAGGGAAAGTTGCTAACAATACGTGTTTATTTGTGTGAAAATTGTAGGAAAGTAACTTCCAGTGAACTAACAGAATATTAAATAAAAATGAACCTTTGAAGTAATTATACGATATTCCTTGGCAAAAAACTTTTCGCTTTTCCTATCACAGAAAATGTAAGGTGAAGTAAACAGTAAAATTTGAACTCATATGCAATTTATTGCCAAACAAATTCCTAATCGCTTCACACCAGCTCGCGAGGGGTCGTAGAAAGGGGTTATGTGCCGCCAGCCTGCAAATAGCGCGGCCCTTGCGTCCGGAAGCGGCGGCGGCGACGCGCGCGGCGTTGTTTTCTCGTAACGGGCGGCGCCGGGGCCGCTAACGAGGCGCGCGTCTCGTCGCGTCTCGTGTCGTCGCGGCCGCGGAGACAATGAGCGCACGCAGAGGGGCAGAGAGGGAGGGAGCGCGCGCGCCGCAATGAGGCCCCGGCTGCTGTGCGTGTGTGCGTGGCTGGCGTGGGGCTGCGGGGGCGTCGCGGCCGCCCTGGACTGCGCCCACCACAGGGCGGAGACGGCGGGCGGCGGAGCAGCGCCTCGCCGCTTCAAACGCTACCTGGTCTTCCCCGAGGGAAGCTCTATAGCGGTGAATATTTTCTTTATAATTGTGCATAATTGTTTAATATAAAGTCATTAAATTATATAATAAGCACAACGTTGAAAGGTACCTTTCATGTTTTCAACTTCATTTAGAAGAAGAAATGCTTTCGATATCTGGATCTCTCTTCAGATTGTTCAAGGTATTTTAACGTTTCTGCAATTTTTTATTCCGTTTTATTAATCAAATCTGAAATTGTCTTCCGTGAATTTCCTTCATTCTTAAAAAAGTTAACAAGTGAAAATACAATGGACGGGGCCGGTTCTATAAGTTTCCTGCCAAACTAACAGAACATTCAACAATAGGGAAATTATCCGAGCGAAAGATGCTCTAATTTTTTATTGTTGAAATGTTGTAAGTTTGCAAACGTTGACTTAATCAGCGTTGTGAAATCAAGTGCTTCAGTGGGTTGCGGCGCGTTAAATCTCAAGGTCTTTGACTTCTTCACAAAAATATTATCTGGTCACACAGCTCAGATTATGTAGAATACTGGAAGCACTATGGCTATCGACCATCCTCTACATAGTCACCCAGAAACTACCAGATCTGACACACAAAATCTACTACGTCTTCTCATAACTGAAGGAAAACCTTCGGTGAAAAAAAATGTATGATGAAAATGAAGTAAAGAAAAAATTTAGTCTATTTCGAGAATAAAAACATGAGAGTAGTTAAGACGCAGAAGTGTTGTGTTGAAGTGTAATGCACAGAACATTGTTATGGAAAGTGCTTTGATGTTAAAGCTGATTACATTTAATAGCGACATTTTCTTCTTTGTATTCCAACTAGAAGATAGTGAGGCCAGAAACTTACGGAACCCACCTCATAAATACGTACTTTCTGACTTTCTGAGTTCTTTAGATCTCTATCTGCGCACGAGCAATTAACAAGATGCTTTAATATCAAATTACACGCTGCCGATAAACATAAAAAACGTAGTTTATATTTTTGTCTTTTATGATTGAGAATTTAAGCCAAACAGATATATTTAAAAAATAATTTTCGTAATGTATTATATTGAAAAAAATGTTTTTCTTTTTGTATGAAGTATTGAGATCAAAATTTTCTATCCTGAGAAAATATTTACCATTTTAAAAGACCAAATTTTTAATACCAATGAATTTATACTTATAAAAAGTCTCCGTGCTGGAGACAGCAAGATTCGCAAAATTATAATTTCTCGATATCTCTCAAAATATTTTTGTGGAGATAATAAGAAAATCAATATAATTTTAATCATATTAATCAAATTAACATCAGTGCTTTTACTATTAAAATCACTGGATTGAATATATTCAAATAAATAAAATTATAGTAAAAAACCAAAGTTGCAATTTTGTATTTCAATTACAGGTATCAGTCGTATGGGCAACAAATTATGATCTGCGAATACCAGGAGTTTGGGACATAACAGGGGAGATAGTAGCGGCCTACGACTTACCAGACCATTACATAAGAAAGAAGTTATATTTTAACCATGAGACTACAACGGCAGCACCAGCAGTTCATCATCATCATTCACACTTTGCTATCGAACCTCTTCACGAACACGATTTTCATTATCGGTTCAAACACCACAAATTTCGTAAGCCTTCTACTCACGTCCATCTAGATCATCCAAAGGAGAATAATGTTGACTACGGGTACTTCGAACCTGAATATGGAACTCCGCATTTCGCGGAGCACTTCGAAGCACATCCCAAGAAAAGAAAGCAGTGGGGCAAGCACCGCTACCGGAGACACTTATGGGAACGGAAAAACTGGCAAAATCAATTACAGGCTCTACTGGCAGAGTGAGTAATTTTATTTGCTTTTCTATTATTGCTTTTATATTCTAATAAAATACATTTCACAATTTCTAGCAAGTATTAGCATAGACTACTAGTTTTACAAAAACGTTTAGCCCGGTTATAAGATTAAGCCATAAAATAATATGAAACGAGTATAATATCATCAGTTATGTTGATATCACCCACTTTTTTACATCCATAAGTCAGGAAAGATATTGTTAGAATTCTTATGTTTTCTAAATAAATGTGTCCCTCTCAATAAATTCATTAGAAGACGGAGGTGATTTAAATTATTTCTTTAGAAAAGGTATTTCCACGAAATTCATCGTCTTAGTAATTCATTGACACAATATCATTTTTGAATTGTCTTTAAAACTTCTCTGCGAAGAGATAAGTTTGATCGAAGTTATCCTTTGTAATACAGACATATTATATTTTATAGTATTTGAGTAACTGCGAGAGGCCGTGCAATCGTTCGTCTTGTGAGTCCGTCACTCACGGTTAGCCCACTTCCCGTACCCCAATCGAGACCTATGAGGTGTTTTTTGACACGTCTCGGTCTCCTGGTGGTCTCCTTTTCGGACCGGTCAAAGGATTCTAAGAAATGTCCAAAAATATGATTTTGCGTATTTTGCTACAGCAATCTAAGTGGATGGATTGGGCATGAAACCAACTCCACATAAATATATCCAAATAGATGCTTTTGATTAAACTCCTGTACCCAGAAGAAATTTTAGCTCCACGAGGCCATAATTTTCTTTCACGAGAATGGCAGTACTGACTGTTGACAAGTGAATCTCGGGACAGATTTAATTTCATTTCAATCCGTATTACCGTATTAAAAAAATAAGTTCCCTAAAATCTACGTACAGAACTATCTTGGAAGTTTTTAATTTTGAAGAACTTTGAGTGAATACGGAGAAAATCAAACTAGCTAGTTTAGATTATTAATCTAACTTAAGTAATGCTAAAGGATGAATGCACATATACATTCTTATGTTCGTCTTCTCACAGTTACGTTCTTAAGTGTGCAAATATTGATTTTTAAATGAATATGACTAACAACTTATTCTTATTAAATTCGTATCTTATTCACATATACATTGAAATCAGAATCAAAATTAATGTTCATATAGATTCGCATATACAAAACGATTAACAGGGCAATTGCAGAAATAAACGCTAGTTAGACCGAGTTTGTGCATTTTTAATTTCTTTTAAAATATGGGAACAAACATATGGATGCGTTCAGCAAATCCTGGAAAAAATAATATGTAGTTGTACAAGATTTTCCGACAGTATGTTCCGAACGTATTCAGAATGATCTTATTAGAGAATGACGCTGAAGAACAGCTTACAGGTGATCTTTTATGTGTATTTTTGTGCATATTAACAAGAAAAGCATTCAAAATGTAGCTATAAGTAATTCTAACTATTCGCATCATCCATACCTGCAAGTAATTTTTACGGCGACTATAATTTTGGGATTGCATTATTACCAGTTCATACTCCGTATGGAATTAACATGCGTAACAACGCCTTTGACTGTTGAGAATTTTGAACAGGAGTATAAAATTATCAGCTACTACGATTAATTGGTATAACCAATGCCAGAAACTGCAAGAACGTATTTGAAAAACCTATAAATTACATTTAGAAATTTTAAAGTCATGAAAATACTTTTGAAATAGTTTACATCGTCGGCGACGACACATTCCCTCTGTAAATATATATTACAATTTTTTATCACTCTTTCTATGTAGAATTGTCTGATTAGTGTACTTATGCATCGGAACGTCCAACGGAAGAGAACTGAATGGAATTGGTAAGATTGAATTTTAAGGGTAGTGCTTCCGTTATTTGCTTCATAACATCTGAAAGACAATGCCTTTATACTCTACGATCTATGAGTGCAAATGAAAGTCGCTAAACAAGACGGAAAATGACGTATTTCATACAAATACGTAGTGTAAAAATGAAATTTATTGTTCTGTCGTGTTAATGTACCACCGCATTTTTGTTTAAATATCTCTGTTGGGCACTCTTACCGATTCACATACAAAGATATGTCATCGGCAAACAATAAAGCATTGCAACGAGAGACCATTGCAATCTTCGGGATATTACCAAGATATTGACTAATAATCGGTTAATAATGAAAAAGAATCAGAATATTTTGAACACTAGTATCAGAACTAAAGCAATGTGGAATTTAGTAAAAAGTACGAGCACATCATCCCAGTACTTAGTAAAGAATGTTGTTTTAAAGGGTAATGAAAGAGAAGCGAGGACTAAAATCACAAAAGCCAACATCATCTCCTTCCCAAAAAATTGTTGACCCAATGGTTATTTCCGAAACTTCTATCAAAATCCTGAGAATAGTCAGTAAACTAAAAAATAAATATTCATCTGGTTTATATGAATTTTCGGATTGTTAATTGAAAACTTTTATACCTGCCTTTAAACACCCGTTACTCACGTTTTCAATGCTTCTTTATGGATAGGAATATTTCCAGATATTTTCAAAACTGCAAAAGTTAAGCCACTTTTTATACAGGGAATAAAAATGAAATTCAAAATTACCAGTCGATTTCTTTCTTCAGGTTTTTCAAAAATATTAGAGGCTTTTCTATACATGAATAGAAACATTTTTCAGAAAAAACGAAGAGGTTTCAGACACACAATGTTCGTTCTTAGGTCCTATCTTCTTTCTATTATACGTAACGATATGCCCTCGTCTATTAAAAATGGAAGAACGATTCTGTTTGCCGATTACACGAATGTTCTTTGCAAAAAAGAAACAATACATAGTACGATTTCAGAAGTTTTAAATTTGTTTTATAATAACGAATTAAGAGTTAACGAAAGAAAATCAGTTTCAATGCATTTTTGCAGTTCAAATCAGCAATTGCAAGCTCCATTGAAAACGAACAATATGCAATTAGCTGATATTAAGGTAAAAACATTTCTAGGTCTCTCAATTCAGTCAAACATCAAAAGGGGTGGACAAATAACAAAATTAAACACTAAATTAAGTTCATTATGTTACTCATTCAAAATCCTTTCAAATTCTGTCAGCCTTCATGCAGCTTGTAACGTGTATTTTGTAAATGTGTATTCCTGCCTGAGATATGACATAATATTCCGCGTAAGCTCACCATCTAGTACCCAGACCTTTAGATTGCAAAAGAAAAGTATTCGAATAATGAAAAAATGCCATCCACGTGATCCTTGCAAGCCTCTCTTCATTGAGCTTGCCATCTTACTATTGCCTTGCATATTTATGTAATATTTGTCAAAATTGACTTAACGGTAGGAACATATTTTCATGCAATACTGATATTTATAATTACAAATCACGTTCATCAAGTGTCAGTATTAACAGGTCACTACCAGAAATCCACATACAATACATGTACGTTACTTTACAACGCACTGCCAGATGACATAAACAAGTGAAGTCAGTACACAAAATTAAGTTAAAAGGAAAATCTATTCTATTGCATATACAATTAAAGACAAGTATAATCATCAAAAATAAAAAATAATGTTTATTTTAACAAAACAATGATATATAATGAATTCGTTTATACCTGTTTTGTATATTTTTTAAAAGACTTGACATGCTTGTAACAAATAATGAACTTTAGCTTCCGGGTCAATGACCTCCATCTTCGTCAGTTTTTTGTTCAGTTTCTATCATCCATTGAGAAAATGCTGAGATGGCCCCTTGTTTGCGCACGTTTTGTGCAACTCTCCTTTTGTTTGTAGTGGTAGGAGTAGAGGTAAGAACGAGTTACTATATTTTCAGCAATGCAGAAAAATCAAATCTGCAGTTCGTTTACTGTTTCAAATAAGTTTTCTATAACTCGGGAACAAAAAATGTCCAGTTTTTCAAATGTTACGAATCTTGCGATTTTTAAAATTTTATTTTTATTTATTATCTTTAACTTTCATTTACTCATCTTTCAACTATTTATAGTTAAAATGATTGGAGGGGGTTCTAGAACTGAAGAAAACGTGCGCAGTTCATCTTCTCCCCCATACGCCACATACAGTTTTTACTGTTCGTTGCCTAATAAAATTATATTCAAATGCTAGTTTTATTATATTTATAATTATATATATATATATAAATATAAATATAAATATATATATATATATTTATAATTATATATATATATATTAAAAAAACAATTATTGATTTTCAATAAATAACAAAGTATAGATTATGTCTTTGAGATATTTTCTGCATTAATTTCGATTCATGTATCCTTTTTCCTTAACTATAAAATCAAACAATTAAAATGAAATTTGGTGTAAACATTCAAAACGTGATACATCCTCTTTTTCAATAAAAATGAAAAACACGGCACAAATTTTACCTTTTTAAACGCCGTCTTTAACTCAACGAATAGAGTATTACTTAATACATTGAAATATTGATCAATTTTTTTTGAAAATAAAATTCTAGGTAAAAACAACAGAAGAACTCAATTTTTTGCCAAATGAACATGACACCTTTCGAATGTTTGCTCCTCAAACATGTACATATTAGTTATAGAGATTTTTTTCATAGACAAGGATTTGACGCCGTTGCGTGTCTAACCAGAGCTCGTTGCGAGGCCAGGAATTTGATGGTACCAAAAGCGTCATTCGTGCATTTACTGCTGCAACTCTTTTTTACGTAAGTAATTTTATTTTAATTGAAGCAAATAAAATAGTGAGAACAGAGCTGACAATAGTTTCAATGCTATCCCATATTTGATACGGAGCTAAATTCTTGCATTTTGATCCCTGCTCTGAGTATTAATTCTTGACACGACTTGACTTAGACAAATATGCGTATGCGTACATCTGACTGCCAAGTAAATTGTATGATTGGGACAGGCAATCTATGAAATGCATTCATTACCATTTTGTAAATAGTGTCGTTGGTTGCTTTCATCTCTCTAGGCCTAAGCGACTCACATTCGAGTCATCTGTCTTCGAAGTATCCGATATATGTTTCCTATAGTATTTTATTTCTTGCTCGATGAATAATGAAATTCCTCCCCCTCTGATTCAGCTACCTAAAGAAGTCCGTATATTAATCTTAGTCAGTATTATATTTCTTATATGTCGAGGTATCCTATAGGGTCATTGTAGTACTCATAAGCCAGGTACGGGAAGAATTATGTAATAAGAGTATTGGAATTTGACACATTGGTTGTATGAAGGTGCCCATGTTAGGAACACAAGGAAAAAATTCATTTCCTACCGCCGTACCAGTCCAAATCTCGGCACCACGTTGACACTAATAACCTTTTCTGGTAACTGCATGAACAATTAGATATTTGCTTACAGTTTGGTATATACGTGCGAGAACATGTTTTAAACAATGTCAAAAGATAAGTTGTTCATGAAGATTGAACACGAGAACGTGTTCCCAGCTAGTTACATGCGTCTCTAAACGTTTTTTTAGCACAAATGAGCATTAGATTTCATTTTATACCTTCAAATTATATTGTAGCAACCTTGTGTGGCAGTTAGCACTCAAATAGAAACGCGGTTTGGAATTACACTAATAACTCGGGAAGTATAGTGTTGGATGAGGTAATCAGTATTTAGTACATAATTTGAATATATTTAATGCCTAAGAGCTGGTATTTGATAAGTATAAGTAGGGAGAAAAGTTAACATTTAAAACAAACGCAATGTATATATTTATTTTCTACTATAGTAAGAATTTTTATCCGCTTTTGTGAAATATATTCTTAAAGTTTTGTAATTATGAGTGTACATTATTTTTTAAACTATCATTTTCAATAGTTATACTAAATGGAAATGAGTACGTATTATAAATGAAAAAAATCATTAAGGAATTTTGACAATAAATGTCCTAAATATGATAATTTCTTGATGTATTCTTCTTAGGTGATCAAGTCACACCAATTTCTGACACTAGTTGCTCATTTATCTAATATATTTCTTTCCCTGGCAGAGAAGCAACACCGACTAATGTCTACAAGAAATTACGAATCTTGATGGAATTTGCAGGTCTAGACCCAGTTCTCCCAGTTGCAAATGCAGTCTACATTTAAATCTCGTGATGTCACAGACACACACTATGTTAATAGATTTCTGGTTTTATGATAAGATGAAGTAACTTGGTCAAATAGCAATGCTCGTCTAATACACACTTAAATCACATTAAATGAGTTAATGTAACATTAACTCTCAAAAAACTATAATGAATGGAGATCGGTAAGAATACAATAATATTCCTATTCGCGAAGTATAATAAAAATTAAAAAAATAATAAAATAATTTGAAACCAGAAATAATGGTTTTAGACAAAGTACGGGGAAGGTACAAATTGAACGGTAGTACTCTTAAGTCTCGTCATTATCGTATAACAAAACCTGGAGTACAATTTTGCTTAGCAATGGAGAGTTAATGAAAAATAATATTGACAGTCTTGTTTACTTCCAGGATGCCTCACATGGAAGAATCGAACGAAGAGACGCCTAGAATGTGCGAAGTTGCCAAAGAGTCTTGTCGTATTTCTTTCCTGGACCCTGAAATTGAAGGCCTCGATTGAAGATTTTTTTAAAAATAACACAAAATTGAATTTTAAATGGCAGCCTGGATAATAATACTAAATTGGAGAAAATCGGTTAATTGTAAATGGTATTATTAAATAAAAATTACTCTCGCAAATGAAACCTGTTCATGGTAATCCAGAAATTCTTAATACCAGAATCCTTTAATATCTTATGTCAAAGATGCAGTAATGTAAATTCTATACATGTATTTGAGGGATACGCGAGTGAGGTACAGAATGCTACCTCGAAATTAAATTCGGTACAAGAGCAATAGCATTATAGGGCAATGAAGGGATGCCCCTAACAATTATTATTTATGCAAAATATCAACATAAGAGTACATAAGAAACAGCTGACAACAAAGTCGGGTCTCGGTAGTTTGATATTAAAAAACAGTTTTAAAACTACCACTTATAGTTTTATTCCGTCGTGTTTATTACTCCCGCATGTTTTCATTACCAGTCCTCACCCAGCGCTGAATAGCACGGCACGTTGAGATACTTAGGTTCGACTCGGAACGGCACGCACCAATTTACAATGCTGGCAACAACCACTTCGTACGATCAAAACTATCGTAGCATTTCTCGTGGCACGCTTTTGTAAGTTAAGTTCATGCCCACAGTTGATACGCCCTTTTAAGCCGTGACATAGCCAGAGCCCTCCTCTCCCCGCACCCCCGACTGTGAAATATCCAGAAAACTTGCGCGTATAGTACTTTATGTCGCCAATGCGTTAAAAATACTTACCATGCCATCATTGAAATCACAACGGCTTCTTCAGTTGTGGCATGAAATTAAAATACAAATTACTATTTAGAAATGAAATGAAATTAGAAGTTAACTACTGAACATCGCGAACATGGGGGCACATATCTATCGGTAGCTTTCAATAGCGTACAATATTTCAAGTTAGTATACGGAAGGGAATAGCGGAAAACGTGTGACGGCACCCAGGGATTCACAAGTTTCATTCTCAAATTTCCATTTTCAAACTAGGCCCCTCAAAACCTATGTTCATCATTTCAAACCTTACAATTGCATTACTTATAAGTACAATCCAACTTAGCAGTAACACTCTGCTCGAGGCCACGTCTGCATTCGGCCTACCTACATAGGTAGAGTAAAATATTCACAAATGTCTGGACTCGAATCTTAGAACCGTTTTCGTTCAGAGACGAAGCCGAGGCAGCATTTAGTTCACCGAGACCTCTCATTCCATGTGTTATTTATATTGAAAAGGAGGGATGAATCTTAGGGCTTCCAAGAAATGCCCGTTACACTGTTATCCGAGTCTGTTTCATAGGCACTTTGAAGCATTCACCAGTGCAATCCATAACAAGATCTTAGAGGGCATCTGCCTTGACTTGGAAAATACTCAATTCAGTTCAGTCGCAAAGGATAGAAATTACCAGCACACTGAGAACAGTAATAATAATTCGAGAAAAACACTAAGGCATATTTCGAAAATACCGTAAAAAGCGAATTAAATGACTGAAACTTTGTTGCAAATTGAAAATACTCCTCAACACCTTGAGTAAACGCATAACACATTCTTGGAATGACATGTCTCTACACCACGCCGAGGTCTTGAAGATATTGTTTGGAAAACTAGCGTTTGTCAGAACTTCAAATTGCAATACGGTAAGATTGGGTGGCACAATCATTTTTTCTTTTAAAAATGTCCAACTGCAATAATTTCTGAGGTTTAGTGATACCTTTCTGCCAGCTAAACACTCAATATTCACCTCACATTTGTAGATGCTACTACTATTTATGACGATGACTATACTTTAAGTACCTCTGTCACTTCGTGACGAAACGCTGAATACTAGTTTGCTGCATCAGCATACTAACATTATAGCGCCAAGTGCTGCAAAGCGCAGTACTAACAAGGGGAATCCACTGAATGAGCACTTTGAATTTAGTAAGAAGTTTGCTCTGCAATGTTTACTACACCGAAAGCAAGCCTTGGAAACTCCAAAACATCAGAAGAAAGGCTCTTTCGTAGGTTCTTAAGAGGGATCAGAAGGCATTGGGAAGTAGCCTCTTACCATCTCTGAATGCTTCACGTTTTGTTATATGTGTGCACTTACGAAAGAGATTTGGGAAGATGGATTTTGTGGAAAATTAATATATAATCAAAACCAGTCTCTTTAACAAATTCTATTATAAAAACACATTGTACTGATGTGAGCATTCTTGACTCTTCAAGGTTTCATCATCCCTACCTTATACTCGTAGTATAGATAATGGCACTTCTACAACTGTCCTCCAGTGATTAAGAAAGTTTGAGAAGTTTTGATCTAATGGAATTAAACAAGTGTCCACCTCTAGAAAAATGAATTGAAATGTACACTTTTTTAAAGAAATGAAGGAAGTGCTAGTAGTAAATCTAAAAATAGGATCATGCGAAAAAAAATATTGGATACGCGGCTTTTCGAAATTTTTTTATCGTCTTAATCGTGTAAAATTCAGAATTCAAAAACTGTAATATTTTGGAAGGTATATTACAATTTAAGTACAATTTATTTCACAAAAAGATTTCATTAATGCGCTGCTAGCCCAAAACGAAGTCGTTTGCCATTAACCAAGGAGGTCCGGGTTTGATTCCCATCGATCCTCGGACAATCTCATGTGAAATTTTTATTCCAACGCGACTTTGCATGCTTCACAGAGGCTAGTCCAGCACCTGTGAAAGGTCGCTAACCCTAATGCTGTCCTAATGCCTTCCCAATTCTAGCCGCTGGGTAGTGAAAGGGGCGCGATGCGAAAGGCGCATACGCGGAGACGCTACCTGGCGGTCTTCGTGACTCCCGATTTGGCAATGTTAATAGAGGATTACTCTTGAGCGACTTGGGCGAGGATTACTCCAAACAGCGCTCAATGCTATTCTAGGGGCCGGGAGACGCGTTGCGTCTATAACATCGCAACAAATTTTTAAAAAATGAATATAAAATAAATAAAATCAGATCTAGAGGAACATCGGGCGGGTATCATAGTGACACCGCACCACAAAACTAAATCTGCTGCTGAGAATCACATGTACTTGGTGAATGATGAAGTGGGGAGCGAGACCAGTGAGATCGACGTGATGGTCTGTTCTACAGTCGGCAACGGCTTCCATAGGTTAGACAAAGCAATAATTTGATTTCGGCACTTTTCGTTTCAAACGTAGTACTTAATTCCTCACTAACTGAATGAAATTCATATGAACTGTATGTGTCGGGAATAGCTTTAGGAGAACGCAGTAATTCATTATCGCGTACTCCCATACTTAAAGCTTCAAGTGAGTACTTAAGGATCAAGTGGTAACGAGTTTTATATTTTGTACTGGTGCCGTGAAAATATCGCCACGTGCCTGTTGCATGTTCCAAGTTAGAGAATAAATGCTTCTAATCTGCTCGTGTTAAGTGCGACACCACACGTACACATCTACCCACATACCCTTAAAGTAAAGACTACTTTCAGACGTCTTTAAAAATGGGCACGGCTGGAGGAGAGTGCTAATACAGTATGATACTTTGTTATAAAACAATCAATATTAATAATTTCGAATGTACGCAGAAATTTAAAAAATTCAAAATACTAAAAAAAGAACTAACTCCAACCTTGAGAGAGGTGACTCTGATTTCCTTACTTAGGAGAAATACCAAGACATATAAATTACTAATTTATAATGCGCGCGGAAATTGAAAGAAAAATATGAAGTCTCCGGTATCTGTCCAAAAGAATTGAGAAAAATCTATAAAGCCTTCAAACAAGTGAGGTGAAACTATCTTAAGGCTTCGTTATATACCCAAAAATCAAAAAACAAGAAAAAAACAGTTTAGATTTTGACTAAAAATGCAAATTTTGTTTGCCTTATTCTCATTAAGTAGGTACCTTGTAAATTTTCATACTCACAGCATCACTGTTTACGATCCAGCTGGCATCAAGCTTCAGCATTATCCAACGATTAGGTCTCCTGCCAGAAGATATTTGCTATTCAAGTGTTGCGTTATGGAACAGGAACTTATTTATATTACTTCCTCGTAAAGTGAAAGAATTATATTCCGTTTCTTAAGTAAGAATTAAATTATTTCTCGTAAAGAGAAAATATTGCAACACTATGGCACAAATCGGCGATTTTTCGACAGAAAAACTTGTGTTGCGGGGCCCTCGCAATGAACAAACGAATAAACCTTGTTCCTGCAATCTATAAAATTCTTCCTCCAACACGTCAGAATTCACGTTTTGCCTGTCCGTGATACCAAAAAATCGGCTGACGGAAGCTGCTTAGGTGTTCAGGGCATCAACAGATGTCACTGCAGTTCCTCTGGCGGAGAGGACCTAGGATTCGTGTCCCGAAGGTGGCAGAATTTTTAACATTAGCTTCACAGATAGGTCGATCCGCTAACTGGATGAGAATTCAACCGACCTGCTGCCCTGAAGGGTATTTTCCGTGGTTTCTCCGATCAACACTAGGCGACAAAAACAATTTCATTTTTCAGTACGACAATGATCCAAAGCACAGGGCTTGAAACACAAGAACATGGATCCTTTCTAATATACCACGATATCTGGATACACCATCTCAGTCTCCAGACATTAATCCTATTGAATATTTATGGAATATTTTGGAGAAAAGAATTAGGAACAGACCGATTCTGTATTACAAGCGCGCACTCTAGGAGGAATGGGACAGTAGCTTGCCACCTATGACAGCAAAGCTCGTAGAATTAATGCCAAGGCGTTTTTAAGCCATTATAAATCCCAAAGGACATTCAATAAATCATTTCACATCTCATTAAATAATAATAAATTTGTTTACCATTACACTTATTTATTTTTAACTGCCGAGCATGTGGCTTTTCCAATATTTTTGGCTGTCTTTTCTTGCAACCTAATGTTTGTAAATTTAGTTTTAAAATTTTTAATAAGTTATGTGTATTGTTCGCTGATATCAATTATAGAATATACACTGTTTTCAATGCAATGTAAAATTTTTAATATGCGTTTTATTTTACATATGAAATTTATTAATTTTCTGAAATTACCGAGGTGTTCCAATACTTTGGACACTCACTGCACGTATACAGAGTTTTCGAAATATTTTATATTTTTTTCTACAGATGAGTTGAACTTTCCTGTTCGCGTGTTTCAGTGTTCAAACTAAACCTTTCCCACAGAGCATGCG
Source organism: Gryllus longicercus (assembly GCA_038098605.1). Classification (NCBI taxonomy): domain Eukaryota; kingdom Metazoa; phylum Arthropoda; class Insecta; order Orthoptera; family Gryllidae; genus Gryllus; species Gryllus longicercus. Next base: position 4,774,900 of record JAZDUA010000064.1, on the reverse strand, counting down.
AGAGAGAGTCCAGCTGCTTGTGTTGCGACACATGCAGCTAGACCGTGGTTCCAATGAGTATCTGCTAGTGTGGACTATAATTACATGCGCTAATTCCACCGTTCAAAGTGGTCTTGGGACAATTCTCCATGTCTCCGTAGTGTTAATGAGCCTCCTCAACTCGTCAAGTGTTTTGTAATTAGACACGAACGTCAATTTCAGTATCGAGGACTGTGGGTGAGAGTATTTTTGTCTATTCCAGGAGACACAAAAAAGCTCACTGTAGAAATGTATTTTGTCCTTTCAAGCAACGTAGTCGTATATTAAATTCATTTCATCAAGCGTGCATGTTGAAAGCGTATCTCTGATTATACCACGCATTTCATCTATTTACCCTAATTAGAACCAGCCCTCAGCTGAGCTCCGTAGAGTTCCAAGCACATTATTTCAAAGCATTAAACAGTCCACTCTCTCTTTTAACAATGAAGAATCCGGGCAGCTTTACAGTTCAATATTCAGCCCCTATTAATCAGGGTATTATTCGTGTAATATGTAAGTGGCTTAGGTGGCTCAGGGCATCAATTCACTGCAGTGTTTCTGACCGAGTGGTTCTCGAGTTTCAGTCCCGACGATGTCAGGATTTTCCACACTAGGACGAATGCAGCCGTTATCTGGATCAGAATTCCAGCGGCCGGCTTCACTGATCGAAAGATTTACGTTGTTTCTCTAATCAAAACTAGGTGAATGCCGAAGTAGTGCACTAGTAAACAAACCTCAGACCGCGCATTTTTTCTTCTTATTTTCATATCCTCACGCCTTATTAACACACATGTCGGGAGACTAGGTGCCTTCGAGGGGTGCCTGGGTGGGGGGAAACCCTGCAAGCCGACGTGAAGGTCGGCGCCGGATCTCGGCAACCCGCAGGCGATCGCCGTCACCTCCCACCATATAAGCATGCATCACACTTACGGGACTAATATCCTTAGCAGTTGACGCGTCCGGAAACCTCAATCAATAAATCGCGTAATAGTACAAAGACATGAAATGATCAATACTGTAGGATTAGTCTGTAAGACATTCTCACTGTTCAGTATGGTTTGTAACGGGTAAAAATGAAAATTATGCTTCTATTGACATAATTTATATGACTCAATTCCCATTGTATAACACTTCCGTTGAATCAGTTCTGATTCCTATTGTGGATCTCTTCACAAATATATAGACGCATTGTTTTCCTTTGTTGCTTTACCGAGATTGTTTTCTGCCTACGATAATTCTGGCCTGCGATGATATAAAGTAGGGGAACTGATCTGGGCAAGGAGATTATTGCCGGCGTAATCATCATTCCATTACTTCAGCGTGATTACCAACAACCTTCTGGACTTTCCGGCAAATATGTGACAGAGGTAGGTTGCCGTCATCTTCATTTAGTGTATTAATTCTATAAATGGAACGCCTTCCCTCTCAGGAGATCATTGGAATATCGGCAGATCTGATGCCTTTGAGAGATTCATTGAATTACAGAAAAATAAAAAAGACACGCAGGTCAGGGACTACGAAAGACGGATTTCCGAACCGTACAATGGACGAAATATTATGCACAAATGCGATATTTGTTGAGGACAGCATCAGCTACAGATACTAGTGACATTTCTGAATATCTCTGAGATGAAAACTTGGTGCAATATTTTTCTCGATTTGATAATTCACTTTTGCAGCAATCAGTTCAATCAGAAGTCTACTGAAATATCTCGCACTAGTTCTGTTCCATCAGAAATAGACTGTAAAGGTTATGCCATATCCAGATCGACACGAAATACACTTGCCTATTTTGATATTCTGATACGGTGACGCAGGGTTGATACCGGCTTCTTGATTGCGCCTCACATCACCTGCACTGTACTCCACGGTCGCTGTTTTATATTTGCACCATTTTAAGGCGCTAGAGAAAATTATCACAATACTTCAAAAGATCTTCGCAATGAAACCTCATCTCATGCTCTGCACAGACAGAGTGAGTATGTGGCAGTGTAACGTCGTTTCGAAAATATTTACAAACCTTGTAAATCAGTCCCAGAAGTCATAGAAAATGCGATATAGACGAAATGCAGTTCAAATACTGACATCACATTTCTCTACATTCGTAATATCAATATTTTTCTGTGAGAAATAAAATATATAGTTTTGGGTTTTTAAACTTACAATGGGTTGTGAAATATCGATCTGAGGAAATTAAAAAATTCAAAAGATAACATTTTATTTTTTCAAGAGAGATGATAAAGATGCCTCTCCTTCGCTTTTATTACTTACTTTTTAATTATAAAATAGAAATACATTAAACTGGGAAATTTCTTAGTGATATGCAAAATCTTCAAGGAAGTGACTGCTAGCTGAGAAGAATTGTTCGCATGTCAATTAACATGACTGAAGGTTGCAAAGCTTCAAACGAAGCAAACGACAAAACACCAGAACGTGGTGTTTGTTGCAAGAAATACACTAAACTCTCGGCACACACGCACAAGAGGAAGATTGCGATCTGCCCGGGTGGAAAATGCAAGCGTCCCTTGCATCCGGAAGCGGTTGTTTTCTCGTAACGGGCGGCGCCGGGGCCGCTAACGAGGCGCGCGTCTCGTGTCGTCGCGTCGCGGCCGCGGAGACAATGAGCGCACGCAGAGGGGCAGAGAGGGAGGGAGAGCGCGCGCCGCAATGAGGCCCCGGCTGCTGTGCGTGTGTGCGTGGCTGGCGTGGGGCTGCGGGGGCGTCGCGGCCGCCCTGGACTGCGCCCACCGCAGGGCGGAGACGGCGGGCGGCGGAGCAGCGCATCGCCGCTACAAACGCTACCTGGTCTTCCCCGAGGGAAGCTCTATAGGGGTGAGAAACTCATTTAATGATGTTGATACCCATTGTAATGAGTGCTATTCTAATTCTGAGCGTAGCAGAGAGTGAAAGAATATGACATTATATCTTTCCTTTTATATCTGTCTGATAAGTAAATGTAGATATTAATGTACTATATTGTAACACCCCCGGTCGTCTCGTGAGAGAACGCCCGGTTAGCGGCCCGGTTGTAGCTCAGTCGGTGATGGAAGGAATCGTTAGACAGATACAATGGCAGTGCGAAACAAACACTTTGATCACTGGTAAAAATTACTTTTATTCCTGGGCAATAAAATTAAAATGCCCCAGGGAAGTTACACTTGTAAATAGAATAAAAAAATGAGAAAATTAGGTAAAAAAAGAAAAGAAGATGAAAAGTTAGTATTCAGAGTAAAGCTTAAAAACTAGGAAGAATTATAATTAACATTACAATGGTAAAAAACAAAAGTAACAAGTCAATGTGCCATCGCGCGGCACCGCATTACAAAATTTACACAGGGATGAATACCCTGAATTATATTGCCTTGGGAAAGTTTTTTCTGTGGGCCCGAGACGGGCGCGGCGCGGCCGATGGGGCGGCGGCAACCTTCACACAGGGCGCGGCCGGGGCGGTGCCCTTGCACCCTCTCAGACACGCACGTCAGCTGGTCGGCCGTCTGGTGACGTCACCAAGGGCGGTGGCGTCTGGCGTCTGGCGTTGAACTGCGTCTGGGAGAACTGGCAGAATTGGCAGAACTGGGAGAAACTGGTAGTAACTGGTAGAACTGGTAGTAACTGGTAGAACTCGGAGTGGCCGGGCGATCTCAATCTCAGGAACGTAGTAATCAACCATGCGTACTTCTGATTCTCATTATAATAATTGTCGAACACAACTTCGGACAGTTTAGAACTTCTTCGGAGAAACATTCGCCTCTCTTCACGACGAATTCCCACCCCAGAGAATTTTCTCTTTCTACTGCAGTCGGCTCAATGTTCAAAACTCGCAGTAAAATAATATAAGTCCCACATAGGCACATTCGCCCGAATAATTCCCACCCCAGATAAGTTTCTCTCCCAACTGCCCTCAGCCTAATATTCAGGCTCCGTCTGACAAAAATTACAAGTCTTTCAGAGACACACTGGTCTCTCCCCGACGAATAGTTACCCCCCCAGAGAAGTTTCTCTCCCGACTGCCCTGCACTTTCTGACATTTTATCAGTCGAAATTGTATCAAGTCAACTTTTGCCCCCACCCAATTTTCTCGTATGCTCCAGCTCCTTATAATAGTCGTGTCGCTATTGGCCAAAGGTAGTGGCGCAGTGTACTATTTTCACCCAATCGCGGCGCGAGAAGCCATGGAACTTTCCGCTCTCCGTGCCAGCTGCGAGTGCACAGTGTTATTCTTATTTCCTTCTAGAACATCGGCCCTGCCTGTGCAAGAGGTGGTGTCCGATGACGGAATTGTCGTTCTAGGGATTTCCCCAGATTACGAGCATGCGTTCTAGAACTTTAGCAGATGTTCTTGCGACCACGTGCCTCTCTCCGTTAAATGTTTCGACGCCAACCCTTTTAACGACCTTCTTAATGGGCCGGGGGCGCAAATGGCTGTCCGATAAGCGGAGTTGCGCGCGTGTCGCCATCTGTTTATCCTCTCAGTAGAACTCAGGGTGGCCGAGTCTGTTTGTTTAATTTTGGTCCGGTGAATTTCGTGTAAAACGTATGAGGAAATCGGTATCGCTACAATATTAAGCGAGTAATGAATAGTAATTTAATGTAATGTATTAAGCAAGGGCAGATCTTACGACCTCAGTCATGTCAGATATACACTATTATTATCATTATTATTATTATTATTAATACTATTATTATTAATATCATTATCATTATTATTATTCCTGGCACATGGCTCAGTGCTGATTTGTTTTTCTTTTCCACTATACATGAAGTTTTTTAAGGTGGAAAAGAGATAACAATGTTGTGATTACGCGAATGATTATGGAAGAGATGGCGTTCCAATACCTTACTTGGTCTTGAGAGAAACCAACCACGCTTCAACCACATGTTTGAAAATTTCCAATGCATGTGTACAACTCGAACCCTAAACCTCATGTTCCGCTTCCTTGAACACTGGTCCAGATTCGCGCACCACCGAATTCTGCTCGATGTCTGTACGAGTTCAAAAACTTCTTTCCAAAATGCACCTATCAAAACGTCAGTAAACTAGTCATTAAATTTGACGTCTCTGGTATGCTCCTTTTTGAGAACATTTCCTCGTCCTCAGTTAATCCTCAGTTAATTTTCATGGGTGTAAAAAATCTTTCATTACTCGTCGGTGAACTAACACATAGTAACAAAACTAATAATTCACAATTTAGTAACTCGTAATATAAAAGTAAATGAACTGACGATTCCATTGTGAACATGTTTACTCTCTGAAGAATCAAACGAGATTATACCGGTATAAGTGGCTCAAAGCTTCAATTATTTTCACTGCAGTGCCTCTGACTAGGAAGACGTAGGATTCGAGTCCCGGCGGTTGCAGGGTTTTCGACCAGGACTTCATAGCCAGGACGAATTCATCTGCTGTCCGGAGGAGAATTAGAGCGGCAGATACTCTGATCGGTAGTTTTTCGTGGTTTCTCCAAGTAATACCAGGCGAATGCCTGAGTAGTACCCCAGCAAACGGGCCACGAACCGTGCCCGACCTTTCCTTTCTCTCCCTTACCCTATCCTCACTCTTTTCACACATTTACACTTACGGGTACTACGCGGCCACGCACGTCGAAAGGCCAGTCGGGAGCTTAAAGCTTGCTCTGGCTTAGACGGTACCCCGCTCGTGGGAGATACTTGGATGAAGAATATCCCGCAAGTCAACGTGTAGTTGGCGCCGGATCTGGAGAGCGACGAAGGAAGATACCGCCATCCTCGCGGATAAAAACATGTAAACTTACAATACTAACGTCTTCAGCGGTTGACACGCCCAGAAACATCAAACAAAATTGTATTGTACTGAAACATTTCATTTGACAGTGCTCATTGAAGTAATATGTTTCATACAACCATATTTTACTTCATTTACTAATTTGTTATAATTTCTTGAGAAAAAACAACAACAAACAAATACAAAAAACATTATTTTAACAGGTGCTTTTTTTTAACGACGGGGGAAATGCATTTACGCACCATCGGCCCAGACTCACATATCCGGGCCGATGAGTGTGGGACTCATCCGTAGATAATACCCACTAAAACCCTACGTCCTCCTTCGCCCCACCTACGGAACCGCCGTCAGGCATTACTTCGTTAGGTGGGAATACTAGGTGGGAATATTTTAACAGGTGTGTGATACTTCAAATGTGTTACAGTTTATGCAAATTAATTTGCTTCAGGTAAATACAATTCTATACAATTTTGTACTATCGCAAAGTACGTTTCAAAAATAATCATATTGTTTATCACAGTTATCATGTTTGGCTGTTCCCAATTGACAAAACTCAAGGACTACTGATTTTTTTACGCGCTTCTTAATACAAATTCAAAAATCTTTCGGAACACATTGTCGGGTTTTGCTGCAAATTCTGAAATTGCAATAAAAAGTGAACATTCCTATTCAAAATTTCAAAGTTACTCAGTTTTCTCAATTTTCTTATATGTTCAAATTCCAATCAAAACACTGCCTAACAAGGTGCTAACTGCACCTAACTGAGCTGAGATCACCCTTTAACTTCACCGAAAGTTTAGCGAGCGTTGAAGTTCGATGAAATGCAACATTTTTCTAGCGAAATGTTCACAGCACCACGTGTTTCGTTAGTGTAGTATCAAGCTTTGGCAAAATCAGCTTTGAAGGCAGACGTACAACGCCCTTCAATATGCATCACGTTTAAACAATTCACATTATTATAGCAATAAAGGAGTTTACGGTAAGTGCGTGCTATAGCGTACTCCCTGGTGTTACTTGTAATAATATCTTCACATTATAAAATTACAACATTATCCTAAATTATTCGTCCATAACTTGAAAAACTCTCAAAAAAAAGAAGCAGAAGAGATGTAATGTCTACTTGTTTAAAATTTAATAAAATTATATCCGAATTAATTCTTCGAATTTATGTCGCACTTCACCGATGTGTCGTGATATTTATTTAACATATATTTTTTACGACTTCTACTGCTAACATTAAACACAATACATTACAACAAATAATATCCATTTGAAATTATAAATATTTACAATACAAAACAAACACATTTCTATAAAAATTATGATAATAATACTCATTCATACTTTAATAAACTCTCTTATCTGTTAGATGCTTTTTTCGTGCAAATGTATGACCACAAATTGATTTAGTGTCTCCGGGCTCATCAACTGCTAAGGCAATTAGTTTCGTAAGTGTAGGACATATTTATTATCGCAGGAGGCGGTGGTTATTTTCCACTGTTGGATGGCACACTTCATGTCCCCGAAACACCAATCTTTTGTGAGGGACAAATTTCTGATAATTCAGACAATCGAAATGTTGGAGAAAATTATATTTAAAAATAGGTAGTTTCCGAAAAGATACTGAAACATATTCATATTTATTCTTACTTTTTCATCAATGTATCCCATTTATCGTTAAAAAATCTTATATAAATAAATGCGAGTACAAATTGTTGCAAAAAATAAAAACTCTTTTTTTAGTTTAGTGTATTTCAATTACAGGTAACAGTTGTGTGGGGTGTAAGTTATGATTTAAACACACCAGATGTTTGGTTCCTAACTGGAGACATAACAACGGTCTACGAGTTGCCAGACCGTTAAATTAGAAAGAAGCTATACGTAAATAATAAGCCTACGACGCCTGCAGCAGCTGTTCATGAACACCATCATCCAGACTTCGTTCTCAAGTCACATCAATATTCCGACTTTCATTATCCCTTAAAACACCAATAATTTCACAATGACTTTTATGTTGGAAATAACAAAGAGCAAAAATTTGCCTACGGATATTCCAAGTCTGGACATGAAACACAACATTTTGCAAAGTACTTCGACGCATATCCGAGGAAAAGAAAACAATGGGAAAGACTTCGTTTCCAAAGATATTTATGGGAACGGAAAAACTGGCATAATCAATTGCAGATTTTACTGAAAGAGTAAGTACATTTTATTTCTGTGTACTTAAACACATATTAAAAAGACATTTAGCAATATCCTGCAATAATTCCATATTTGTCATAATTTTTCATAATTGTTTACACTCAAGTCGTCTTAACTAAGGTAAATATAGCTAAAATAACAGGCGTACAATAACAGATATTCAAGTAAATAACTATAAACAATATTAAAGCAAAAAACAGGACGAGTCATTAATTGGAGACTATTGAGACGAAATCATAATCTGTTTCATGTTTTCTTTAACTTTTCTCTGCAAAAAAAAAGTTTATACAATCTAAATCATTATTTGGGAATTTTCAAATTTGAATAATAATTTAGATGTTCTAATGTTGCGATGCACTCTTGTTTTATGTAAGACTATAAAGATTGCACCCAGAGAATCTTCTGCTTGATTTATGACAATTTCTCGAAGTTCCCCAGTACACAACCAGCTGCAAATACTGCGCTTGAACGTACGTACGTACGCAGTACACCAAAGGCCATTACAGTAATATGCGTCTTCGAACGATAATATAATTTCCAGACAAGAAAATTAACATCGACTGAGAGAATAGGGAGTTTGAGCTACCTCGAACATTAAAGCAATCCAAAGCACTATCGATATCAATAACGGTTAAAATCGAGAAAGAGCTATTGCACGTTTAGATAGAAAACGTGTAGGTCGCAATGGAAGAAGTTCCAAATTGTGGCAACAGAGTGTGCTGCTACAGTGATCTTGTCATCAGCTGTTCTGTACTGTTCATTTAGTTCACTACGGGCTTTTGTAAACTTTCATTACTTGTATATTCGATAATAAATACAATTAGTAATAAAATTTGTACCCAGACCTCACATATTTACATATTAGTACTAGTATTCTTATATAAAATATGTAAAACAGAAATGAAGTACATATGTGGATTTAAATACGAAACGTATTATATAACAAAGGAACAAGATCAATATAAGAAATACAAATATTTGTCTTCCCTAATTCATTTTGTTAACTAATGTATTAATTTTCTCAGTAATATTTTAGAATCATGTTTTTCTTCACACAAATATTGTGTCAACTTGACTGACATAACCTACACCTTGACATGATACACTCACAAACTACATATGTTAAGATCCATACAATGTTGTATGACAAGACCCACCTTAACTGAATACATGATTTAAAATGGCATTGACCCCATTGCACCCATGGCAGCAAAATTCAAAATTACAACGTATGTGTTCTAGGATCAAGAAACCTAAATTTAGAATATCCGTATGGAAGTAAATTTCAGAAGCCCTCTTCAGTATTCAGATTTAACGTTACATAATACTAGAGAGGAGCTTCACAGTTCAAGAGTGTGGTTAAAGTCAAGTAATCCAAACATTTGGTAAATTTGTAAGCAAGTGAAGTAATGGAATGCATTTAACTATACTAAAAAAACTACCTATGAATACTGATTTATATAATTTGATTAACTAACTAAAAATGAGACAACCCCTTTTATTTTTTAAATTTTATTTCACGTTTAATGATATTTCTTCTGCGGAAGTAATTTACTTTGACCTATCCAATGAATTCACTACGCATTTTGCAAACTTTCATTGATACTTTGCCTATTTCTTGTCAAGCCTCTACTACGTATCCAATGAATTACCACTGACGATGATTTCGGGCAATTGAAACTGTGAGGTTAGCAGTAGCACTCATATAGCACTCATCAAATCAGTTGAACACGAAAATACAGCGAAAATAGCACCATGGAAATACAGTTAGTAGCACATACTATCGCGACAGTCGGGAACAATTTCCTTTTAAATTGGTGAAATTATCGATTACTATGCGATGTAAGTCGCCCAGGATCGCCCGCTGATTCCCACGAAATAGCGAAGCCCACTCACACTTCGAGATAGCGCATGCGCAGAGATCCAAACATTCAGTCGATTGCTTCCCGCTAAGGCTAGCACAAACCAACACCGCGCAGTTCCAGTATGTATAGGTAGAGTTGCACAAACTTCCTATTAGGGAGTTTCGAACGTTTAACCACTATCGATCTTCTGAGCATGCGCAGTTCAAGTTTAGAGCATCTTCGCAATGCAGAGAAGATCGATAGTGCTGACGCTATGATCTGCACAAACTCCCTAATAACAAACATACTACTAGTATGTTGAAAACAGAACGCTCTGAGAAACCATCTCGGCTCTCAATTGACCGTTAAGCAACGCTGAGTGACTGAGATTTCAAAGCTGATGAACAATGAGTTAGAGCTTCTGTCTCACCAGCGTCAATACATAACAGAATAATCGCGAGCAGATGTCATCGGAACAAAGAAGCGCGCTAATTACCAGATTTTTTGCTCAAATTGTACAGCAAGAAAGCGTCTCTGTCACCCTTGTCATAACAAAAAAACTTTGTATTGGCTCTTTGTATCCACCTCTAAGTTTGGGCACTCTATTCTAATATATCAGATATTTATGAACACCAGTTTTCTTCAAGCGAACACTCATTAGCTTTGTTTTTGGAGCTTGTATTATATTTCACGTCATGCAATATAACTGAGGAGTTAAACTTTTTCGTTCAGGAAACTCTTCACTTCACTTTCACTTTGAGGTAATATGGTAACACTTCACTGAGGTAATATGGAAACACTTCACTTCACTTTCACTTTGAGGTAATATGGTTTTTGGGGTACTCAACTTCTCGAGTCAGTATTGAAAGCATCTGCATATTTATTCGTGATTAATTTACCAATTCGTGTCAGTTACTATGAAAATGGAACTCAAAATGAAATTCATATTTGTTTCTATCCTTCTTCAAATTGAAGTTAAATTCGTCGCCTTATCTTACGGAAAATGACTTTAAAAAAATTTGTTATCTATATTCCTTGGGATATATTAAGAATAGAATATTTTTTCTGCTTTCTGATTGTACATATATAATATGTATTATAATTTTCAATACATCCAAAATTCTAGAATAATTACTTTTCCAAATGCTCGAATGTTATTTTCTACTACAAACTTTAACTATAATTCGATTCTGAAGTGGTAAGTTTCTATTATTCTCAATCTATAACTATAAGCTGTTTTAATATTATTTAATTAGTATTAATCAGAATGTCTCTATTTGTCACTTATAAAAGATAAATCATGAATATATTTAGCTCTTGAGAGTTTTTCATAGACAAGGATTTGACGCAGCCGCATGTCTAACCCGAGCTCGCTGTGAGGCAAGACGACTAAATGCTTCGCAATTATCGTTCGAGTACTTAGTGTTGCAGCTCTTTTTCACGTGAGTAATTTTCCATTTCAGTTTATCTTTGTTAACTGACGGTAAACATATGTTAAATAGCAATCTTAGCTTATGGTTATTTTGTTGTTTCAGTGATAATTAATATTTATTTACTCAACGTATTCATTCAGATATTTATTGTTACATTTCTGATAACATCTATACTCGCGCCCTCTTTCAGTTCTAAAGCAATAAATTTTCAACTTCTTCAAACTTCTAAATGTTAAGAAACAAAATGTAAAACTACAAAATATAAAAAAAACAGCTGTAACGAAACACATTGTAAAGTAAAGCTTGTCGAACAAGGATAATAAATTGAACAATAAGTGATAAAGCAGCACATACTTTCACGCATTATGGGGAGTCGTTACGTCCTACTATAATATTGCACTTACTGTCCTGTTGACATTTGAGCCAGCACATGAAAAAAATCCAAACCTATTCAAAATAATCATCAATTGTCCATATCTGCTATTATTTCAATTGTGAGGAACAGCCATTCCTTACTTCTACAAAAGAAACAAACATGAATCAATCTCAACTCTTATAGTATTTAAAGCACATTATGCAGACAAGAAAGTATATTTTCACTCAAGCTTGCCTTCATTACATCGAAGTGGGCTTCCTTTCTGAATACCATAATTAGCGATAAAACCTTTTTAACGCAAAAGAAGTGAATAAATTAACCATTCAAAACCGAACACCATCCAATATAAAGTCTTATGAATGCTTAAAATTTTGTTACAAATCTATCACCTTTAATCATTCAATTGTATATCCGGAACACAATGGCACCTTTTGTACGAAATTAATTCTTTTAAAGCAAATAAATCATCATAAATTGAGCATTTGAGCTTCTGTGTCACTGTGTGCAGTGTGTGCAATATATTCCAAATATATGCAGAAATATTCTATCATTATTTATGTCCATCTTATGTACGATATGCGTAAATGTTCTTGAAACACGAGCCCCCTAGTTGTTTCCAGCATGACCCGTTTGAGAAATTAGGCCCCAATTGGAACGGCACGAATCATTTTCCGATGCTGCCATCACCTACCCCGGATCTTCAAATCGCTTCAATTGTTCACATTCTTTGTCAGTGTCTGTATTAATAGTTTGAGTTTATTTTTCTTGTATTTTATGCCATTTTTAACCTTTTCTTTGAAGCAACGTTTACGATAACGGGTTAGATTTTTTTATTTATTATTCCCTACACAAATTCTGCTTATTAATCAGTCATAATTGAATACCTCTGGGCAAAAAGGTTGTAACCCACATATTAAAACCATCACAAACCACTGTTCAAAATGGCTTGTAACTATGTTGAAGGGTGTCTCTGCCAAGAGAAAGTTGGCTAGCTAAACTTGACATTAATTACTGAATGTTAATTAATTTAAAGAAATGAAAAAATCCATTGATATTAGAGTTGCAATTAGTTTTAAGGAGGCTGCTAAGTCAAATGATTTTTTCATGTTACAACCTTTGTGCTCGGAGGTATTCAATTCATGGTTACCTTAAAGACATTCAAGACCAGGATAGGCCTGATTATGCGTTCTACTGGTAACACTGGCGAACACGGCCCAACACTAGCGCTTGCCCTAAATGAAGGAGGTTTGCTCGAATGCTATTAGTCAGATCATAATATATTATATGAGCATTGAGTGCCGATAAACTAATATCATATCGCTACTACTAACACAAATTTGAAAAATAGTTGACAATAGTAGTTTACGTAACAAAGGCGCAAAACAGGTGATTCATGCACGAGTCGAGTTTGTCGTTCAAGCGAGGATGACAAAAAGACGATTGCGAGAATCACCTCGCGCTCGGGTTGCGTATACTACTTTTTAACCATAGAGCGGAGTAAAGTAAAGGAATATAATTTAAATATCAAATAACTAGAAATACCTAACATGTTCGAAAGAAAATGGATTCCGGTCAGTGTTGTAACACCTTTGATTGCGAATAATAAACGAAGATTTCGTCAAGACGAAAGAAAATTGCGAATTATTAAAGACGTTTCTCATATTATGAAAAAAATGTTTTGGACACGGAAAACTAGCACGAGAAACCGCGTTTCACAGGTAGTGAGTGTTAAAAATAGAAAAATATATTTTATTTACTAATGGATATGTATACATTTCCCTGAATACATATTATAATGAATAACAAAATGCATTTTATTACTTCAAACAATATTTTTGGAACTTTTCTGGATTGATTTGTGTTTTATTTTGTGCAAATAATAATATTCATTGTGATCTTCCCTTTCAGGATGCCTCAAACTCAAGGATGGAACGATGAAACGCCCAAGACGTGCGAAGTTGCGAAGGCTTCCTGCGCTATTTCTTTCTTGAATCCAAAAGTTGAAGGCTGAATATTATTTAAAATTAAAATTTGATGCCAAGTTATTAGCATCAAATTACTTTACAATTACAATTACAATTACATCGAATGGGAGAAAATGGGAGAAATTGTAAGCGCCGTTATTAAATTAAACTATTTACAAATAAAACTGGCTTATATTTGTAAAGATAATCTTTAATCCCTGAATCCTTTCCTATAAAACGCCCTATAACTTGTGTTAAAGATGCAGTAAAGAAAAAAGGAATTTAAAAAGAGATGCTGTAGAATGACACAGACATTCTCGTCCTAGTTTCCTTCGCCATGTATTCCTTCTGTAATAGCTATTCGAATTTGCCCCACCTAATCCCCAGCTGTTGGCCTCCGGTGCCTGAAAATCAATTTTTCATATTCTTCCCTCACTTTTGGTTCCCTAATAGAATTGAAATACAAATTTCAGAATATTACAGAAGAGTAAAACCAGGCTCTATATGCAAATTGTAATTGAAGTATTTGGTGACGCTTTTGAGAAAACGTCGTCTGCCTACCCATCTTCATGTCTGTCCGCCGTACAGGATATAATTAGATGTTGATCGGGTGAAGGGAGTTATGTCATTTTGCGAAGGTGAAATATGACTTGGGTACCTAGGAGTTTGGCATATGTAGATGATAAAATCCATAATCTGCACCACAAATCTACAATTACAAAGTAATTTTATTTAGTATTTTAGAAATACTCTCAGCTTTACAATGATTACAGGGAATTTCATTTCCACTTGTCTTCAAACTCATTTTTATGACTTAACTCGTTCAACTCTACTTCATTCAGTAAAAAAGATTATAATATTTCCGAAACTATTAAACAAAATCTCTGCGTAAATTAAATAGAAAAAAATATAGTAGCGAATACATCGCACAAAAGGAAGATCTGTAGAGAAGATACAATAGAAAAGTATAGCATATGCACTATACCAAGAAAAACTTGAAAAGTTCTGTTTCATGTAATTCGTACCCTAGTCTTTATTATTCAGTTTGAACTCAAGAGCTATAATTTTTTCTGAAAATGGAAGGCAAACGTATTATATTTACCAAGATTATGACTAGTATTGTAGCGGTACAGAATTATTAAGATAAATTAAATTGAGTAAAGTAGACCTAAGAAATTTTTTACTGAAGAACAACATACGGCGTCACGCGCGCAGCCCCCCTTCTTGCAACAGCCACGATCCCCTGACCCATTTCGGATGTTTATGACACCCCACCCAACGGCCGAAGAAAGGGTAAATTGTAAGGCGCCCAGCTGCAGCCCCATCTGGAATACTTTCGAAACGCCTGTCATCGTGATCGGGGAAACCCAAAGCAATAATTCAGTAGCCGGGAAGCCCCTTCACAGACGTGGCCTACTTTCGAGACGGTAGAGAAGGACACCCATGTTCCGACAGAAACAGAGAGTGGAAAATTCCTATACTCCGCCGGAGCTTATTGGCCAAATTT
The DNA here is from genome assembly GCA_038098605.1 of Gryllus longicercus. NCBI lineage: Eukaryota > Metazoa > Arthropoda > Insecta > Orthoptera > Gryllidae > Gryllus > Gryllus longicercus. The sequence goes on along the minus strand of JAZDUA010000064.1, from coordinate 4,759,798 downwards.
AGTGTACAACGCCATCACCTTTAGCCAATAGCGACGCGATCGTTGTAGGGAGCAAGAACATATGAGGAGAAAGGGTGGGGATAAAAGTTAACTTCGTGCATTTATGCGAAACAAAATTTAACTTGGTTGAGTGACTTCTCTGGGGTGGGAGTCATTCGCGGGGAGAGGCGAGTGCGCCTCTGAAGGCAGTGGGCTGAGTTCAGTTGGTAGAGAGACTTCTCTGGGGTGGGAGCCAGTCGCGGGGAGAGACGAGTGCGCCTCTGAAGGCACTTGGTTGAGAAACTTCTCTGGGGTGGGAGCTATTCGCGGGGAGAGGCGAGTGCGCCTCTGAAAGCACTTAATTGAAATCACTGGGGTGATAGAGTGGAATTCTCAGTGAGAATTTTAGAGGAAGTGCAAAAGCACTTCAAAAGTAAATTGGGGAATCTTTTATAATTGCGTATTCGCTACAGGATTTCGCAACTTCTGAATTTGTATTTGAGAGGATTCGCATAGTTCAGAGGGAAACATTGTTGTGTGCTCCGCACCTGCGACCGGGGGCAATACACCCCGACGACATCTACCTACTCCGCCGGGCAGTCCCTAGACGACCCCTCTGCTGACGTCACGGACTGCCGCAGACGCCGCGAGCCGCTGCCAGCCGCCCTGCTGTTGAGGGGGCGCGACCGGCCAACATTCCAGCGAAGGTCGCCTACAAGCTCCGCCGTGCCCGCCCGGGCACATTGAGCACATCTGCCACGGAAGCTCTCAGGCAATGTAACTCGGGGCAATAAACCTTTTGAAGTATTGTCAAAGCGGTGCCGCGCCAAGGCACAGAATGGTCCTCAAGGACGACTCTGTAATTCTAACTATAAAATAATTTTGTACTCTTCTCTAGTTGTAAGCTTTCCTTTTAATTTTAATCTTTATTTTTTCTTTTTATTCAATCCTTTCTTTCTTTTATTTTTTTAATGTAACTTCCCTGGTACAGCTTTGTCCAGGAATAAACGTTGTCTTTTACCAGTAATCAAATTGTTTATTTTCAATGTCCAAGAATTTAATTAACAATTCCTTCCATCACCTAATTTTTAAATGAGCACAGGAAATTGTTACAATTGGCTAGTTTTTTTAAACGAGTAAAGTGAATATGACCGACTGAGCTATAACCTGGCCGCTAACCGCGCATTTTCCGACGATCCCATTCGCCGGGAGATGAGTGGAGGTGTTACAGTATATAATATCAGTAATAATAGCAGAACATCCCGCTTTCCACTTTAATTAAAAAGTAATGAATCTCATATGTAAAATCAGAGCATTTTTTAAAAGGAACGAGGTGTCTCTAACGATTGATGGGATTCGCATAAGTATACACTTATTAATATTAGCATTTAAAAACATTCCAACTTTGAACTTAAAAATGTCGCCATCTTCTCTTCGTAAACTATAACATCACATTCACTTGCTTGCTCATGACATCGAAACGGTGAATTACTACGTTACATTAATTTTATATTATTAAAATATAGTGTTTGTACTACAAAACTGGTTAATAAGAGCAAGTGATTGCCATTTAAGGCACACTGTATTTTATATAATGATAAAATTAGGCTATTTAAAGGAGTAGAAAGCTCAAGTTCATTTCCAAATGCAAAGTATTGTTTAAAAACTAATGGTTTGATATATAGCAAGTAATTGGGAAGCACATGAAAATATTCTGTCTTCAAAATCTTATAGCTTAATTATTAAATGTACATTGACATCTGTAAATGAAGCCATTTTGCATCTATAGATGCCCTGATAATTACTTCACATAATACCATTTAGGGAATTCGATCACAATTAGGTCGCACTCTCGTCCGCTCCCAAGTTGGCTAACTCTAGTCGCGATATTAACCGCGCGAGCAACCCCTGTCACACCTGCGCCAGCTGCTCGGGCCCAGCGCGCGCGTCTGCTGTAATTATGCGGGGCAGCCGCGCCGCGCCCCATCGGCGGCCGCTGATGGAGCTCTAACGAGGGGAGATTGGCGGCGGACGGCGCCAGGGCTGGGAGCTTCCAACAAGGCTTTGTGAACCCACCCGTGCTGAGTATCTGAATCACAGGCCCGTCGCACGACTCATTCCAGGCATTTCAATGAGATTAACAAGTATTGGCCAAGTATCAAGATTTTAGAAAAGCTAACATTGGTGTCATGATTCCCATAATAAATATAACCAAAAGAAAAATAAATCTATTAGATGCTTGTCGCTGTTTAGGAACAGACATCTCTTGTAAAAATATCGGGACACAGAAATTAAAATCCACAGCTTTCAAGATAGTTGCGGAATAATTGATAGAACTCTCAGTAACAAAACAAAAAAGAATACCAGAATAAAATCATATATAGTGGGGACACCAATAGTAATGTATGGAAGCGAGAGTTGTGCCCCTTCGTAAAAGGAAGTCAATAAAATACAAACTGCAGAAATGAGATTTCTCAGAAGAGTTAAAGCTTGTTCCATATCGGGCAATATAAGAAACGAAAGTTTTATGGCAGAACTATTGTATTTAATATAGAAGGGGTGGTTAAATACAGGAGAAAATGGAAATAACATATCCAAGGGATGTAGGAGATCCGATTGCCAAACGTAATTAAAGATTACAAACCTAGAGGAAAGAGAGATGTTGGAAGAGCTTCAAAAGATGGGAAGAATCCTTTGTTAGAAATCGGATCATCATTTTACATGCCTACGCCGTGAAATGAAGAAGAATAAAAATATTGTAAAACTTGAACACTCATTTGTCTAATTTTTGAAAAATCAAAGATGTTTTCAAAATAAAGTGAGTTTATTTTCCAATTCTAGATGTTTATGTCTCGTTCATTTAAGTCTACCCATTCCAAAGTTTGAAGAAAATATATGAAGGCATCGTTCTCAGTATATTGTTTTCAAAATTGCTTTCTTTTCAAGTAACATGACATTGTTCAAAAATGTAAATCAGAAAACTAGATTTTATTAAGAAAAAACAAATACACACACTTTAATTAATATTTACCGAAAATTAATAATTTGTTCCTTTCAACGTGTGACACACAGATGTCACTAATGGCAGGAATGTGGCTTACCAACTTCGAGGATAATTATACTATACTACATTATTCTTTCAACATTCCCTACCTGACCCACAATAATCACTACACTGAACCTCTGAAACATTTTAACTTGTTAGAAAACAAATTATTTATACGTGCTAACCAATTTCAAGGCAATCTACCTGCCAATTCTTAAGATTGCAAAGACACAAAATTGCACATTTTCTTTAATAATTAAAAATATTATATTAAATATTGCAATATAGAATACTTACATATTTTTTAATTAACGGAATGGTTTACTTTTCGTTTCTGTTAATCAAAATTTTTTACTTGTTGATAAAAACACCCACATTTTTCGATTTTTTAAAGACTTTTCGGGCTCCAAACATGTCGAATATCGTAGAAAATCGAACTCTTTACAAATATGGACATTTACGAGGTATAAATTGCAGCCATTTTAGAAAAATCTAGTGATGCTACAGAATTGCATCACTAGTGATGCACAGACTTTCCCGTATTAGTTTTATATTTTCTTTGGTTTCGGCTAGCTATTCGAACTTACCACACACCCTTGCCTGCTTCCATCGCCGCCCAAAGTACATTTTTTGGAATTCCTAGTAGTATAACGGAAATATTATTTTAAGAATATTAAATAACAGTAAGACCGCTTCCGAAATGGCAATTTTATTTCAAAAACTTGGAGAGATTTTTAAGAAAATGTCGCTATAGCTCTACAGTACATTCGAAATTTGAAGCTCTTGTTCACGGATAGTTTTTGAGTTGTCGAAAAAACGTCATCTGAAGTAATTTAAAACAAATTACCTTACAAGTAAAATAGTGTTCAAAAATTCCTGGAAATGTACATTTACACGTCATGAGAGACCATTTTCAAAAAAAAACTTTTTGTATACATTAATATACATAATGTGACCAAATTGCTGGTAATATGAACATTAACGTGGCAGACAAGTCAAAAATTACATTTTTATAATTTTTGAAAAAACAAAAGAATATAGCAATTTGGAATCTATGTCACTACATAGAGAATATTTAGGACAATCCCTTCCAAAAGTTTAAAGAAAAAAATTGAAGCGGTTTTTGAGAAAATCTTGTTTTGTAATTTCTTAATATTGCACAAATTGCACGCAAACATTGCATATTGCGCATTACATATTGCACAAAAACTACTAAAATTTTCAAAAAAAATACATGACCTTAATGAAAGAACAAATTATGGACAACAAATTTTATTTTAAAAAAACTGTTTCATTTTGTTGTAGGAAAACCACGAAAAAATTCAAACTTTTCAAATTTTCGAAAATTCAGAGATAACATTCGGACCTATGCCACATTTATGTGTGATTTTTACCCTATTCTTAAATTCGTAGCACAGATTAAAATAAGAATGTGTTGGAGTAGGAAGATCTATATTATAATTGAAATTATAGATAAATTACTATGGTAAATGTATGCCCTAGCAATTACATTACGAGACAATACTTAACTGATTTTTATGAAACCGTAAAAGTTTGTGTGTAAATTACTTTGAATGCGGACAGTTAAAGGAATCGTCATCGCTTCCTCTAAAAAAACGGTACTTTCTTCCGCCCCTTACGGACTCTGTGACCAACTGCTAACCGATGTGTATACTGAGTTTCGGAGACAACGAATGCTGAGAAAATTTTTTCTGAGAGAATAAGCATTTTTCTTTAGCTGGTCCCCGAAAATTACCTACGCAGTCGACGCCATCGAGTGACTTTAAAAAACGAGCAGTATACAGAAAGTGCACCCACTACGAGGAGAAAACCTTTTGCAATCACCCGGGAGTCTTCTGAAAAACATTTCACTGTAAGTACTACAACTTGAGTTCAATGGAATACATTTATTGTAAATATAAACTAGTGGTGCTAAAACGCAGTATTTTACTACAAGTAACGGTTACGTAATATTATTATACCGCAATTTAACAATTATCGGAGAGCAGAAAATTCGTATTTGTAAATTCGAAAATCAGTCAAGTTACCCTAAACTACTTTTTGCTAATTTCGAAAATACAGAGATTTCGCCGAAAATGGGACTAGCATACATTTCTTTGACGTTCTTCTCTAGATACGAGGGACAAAATTAAAGAAAAAACTTGGGAGCCGATGAGAAAATAATTGTTTCAAATTTTGTCCAAGTTCAAAGGGGAACAGTTACGTACTGATGGAAACGACAGGATGACGAAAAGAAAAGATAAAATGTGATGAAACAGAAGTGGAAGAGCAGGAATTGGTAGGCGAACTGCTTAACCATGATCCGTGAAGATACGGAAGTTAAGAAGATTAGATATCGAGTCGCTGGATGGGTGACTGTCTGGAAACCCCGAATGCTAACAGTGCCGATCTCCTAACCGACAAGGATGTAAGGAAATTAAAAAATAAATACGTTCAAGGAGAATTATTCCCGTTCAATACCGAGGCTTGGAACGTGGTTACGGGAAATATCATCCTACCAAGAACTAACTGCAGTTTTAAACAATGAAGTCCAGTAGCATTTTCTATTTTATTTTAAATATCAAATTATTACATGAATTACATGAATTTATACAAAGTGCAAATTGTTCACAAATAGGTACCATTGATGAGGTGGAAATTATAAGTATCTATCATTACTTTAGGTTTAAATATCATGATGTACTTGTTTGATACGCGTATTGCATTCCAGGTTTGTTTGAACTATAGTATTAATTTTAATGCGTAAAATTAAAGATATCAATCTTGAATTTTTTCAGGATTCAGTATCTAGAATTTAAACATTGAAAAATTCCATAAATTGTTAAAATCTATTCTATGAGATATGATTGAGCTTAACCTATGAGAGAGGTCTCTCATATTTACCTCATGTTTCTTGATTTTAAGTTTGACTTTTCACTTTGCTCAATGTAACACCTGTTACTATCTAAGCAAGCAATTTTGTTTGTTATTTAAGGTCGCATCAACGTCTAGGTCATCAGCGACCACCATTACTTGTAACGGTATGGTAACTGTGAGGATGACACGATATGATCATAAGGGGTGAAAGGACACAATACAACCGTGCTCGAGGTGGGACTCGAACTCGCGATCCTTCGGGCCGATATCGCACTCCTGCCTTAGTGATCTCGGCCACCGGATCGGCCAAGCAATTTTATAGACATTCCTTAAAATGTTCTGTATCAGTTAACTTGTTTCTAAGTACAATGCTGGTTACATAATCTACTGAAAAAAACTTGGCATAGTTATTGACAATTTCTGAACTTAAGTATTTGTTATATACTTTACTTCTTCGGTAGCTCTGTCAGCAACGTTGACATAAACTGCAGTTATACGAGATTTTGTGAAATGTCCATGAGTTATATTTATGAAAACAAAAGATCCCTATTTTTATGTCAGTTTATTTATAATTTCTTTAAAATATAAAAAACATATTTAACACATGATTTTCCATCATCTTCTTGGAACATACAACATCTTCTTTGAGATTTTTCGTTATCTTGTGGTGCACAACTGTTTATCTTAACATAATTACAGATTTACACAAAGTTGTTCTTGAATTGGCGGGTTTATTTTGCAAAACGTGCATTAAGATTTTACACACGAGTGACGAGATAAAAACTCCCTTTACAACGTAAAAATGTAAAGCAAAATATTAAGTAGTAACTTTGAAATTGATTACGGATACAGGACTTTTACGCGTAGTACATGTAAAACACGCAAAAATCTCTTTAAAAACAGTCTGCACACAAAAGAGAACCTTGGAAGGAGTACTTTTGTGTTATTAATTCTACACTGTGTAAGAACATCTTGGGGTAAATTTTAACCTAAATAATTTATAACCTGAACCAGGAAGGGAAATAATAAGGAAACCACATTTTTCTAAACTACATTAAAATTCAGATCGAATAAATTGCCTTGCATATCCGTTTGTTTTGTAGACAAAAACAACGAACGAAGTGAAGAAGACGAAGAGTCACCATTTATCTCAGCATGGTTCCCCCCGTCAGCATGATGGCGTGCCTCGCACTAGCGTCTGTCGCCAGCGCGACCAGTTCGCCCTGTTTGGAGGCCTCCCACGAAGGCAGAAGCGCCAGGCGAAGGCGCCACTTGGTCTTTCCGAGAGGAAGCTCCATGACAGTGAGTTTAAGTTCATTATAGCAGTCGTAATGAAAAATGCATTCGGGTACTGCAAATGAATCAATTTAATGTAATTAAAGTGTCTCCATTAAAGTGTAGTAAATCAATGAGACTGCGTTTTGCTATACTACATACGGTATACACTCTGCGTCACGAAAGTTCATAGTGAGTGAGTGAGAAAGAGAATATTCTTTTACATATTGACCCCATAACATTAACCTATTTAAATGTATACTAAAAAAAAACCTCACACAGAAAGAGTTCATTTATTTATGTGACCCAATGCACAGTGCACAGTGAGACGAACACGTGTTACCAACGTTATTGTTTTGAGAAACGCGTAGTTACCGCAAAATAGTAGTTGGTTGACACTTTCTCTTTATTCATAATGTCAAAAATTCTGTTAGTTGGGATGAGTTGATTTGGTAAGCACTGTGCATAGTAATAATAGTAATAATAGTAATAATAATAATAATAACAATAATATTAATAATAATAACAATAATAATATTTGTCACATAATTCCAGCACAAGCCATGTACAAGTTAAGTTATCTACATAATCAAAGAAAGTACAACGAAGATCTTTCCAAAAACCTAATACAATGCAGGTATACAAATTACATACAAATCCGGTACTAAAATCAATACAAAAATATTAATGTGATTTGCAATGGAAAAGAATATCATACAATACAACGAAAATAATTTTATCAGTGGAATTGCAAGGAAACTAAAATAAAAGATAATAAAAAAAGAGAGAAAGAAAGGAACAAAATAAAAAAGTTTTCAAATGAACTTTAAGTCTGAGGTGGTCCATTCTTTAAGTTCATGGATTCTTTTTTCTGATGTCAAACATGGAACAGAATATTCAAAGTTGTTAATAGTTTATACTGATATAGTTTCATGTTTATGGTGTTACATATTCTTTTGTAATGCAGAATGTAGGGTTTAACAGGAAAACTTTCAGTTGGTGCATTAAAATGATGCTTTTCAATTCATTGGGGAGTTTGTTATAAAGTGCAATGCCTTTGTTAAAGGTACGTTTTTGAAATTGAAGTTTCACTGAGAGAGATAGGCAAATTTATTTTATGTCTAGTATCATAATTATAAACTTCTGTGTTTTAGTAACATAATCATTGTTTCACATCAATGCCTTCTTTGTGAAGATTACTCTTTCGAATATTTCGCACCTTACTCAGAAGTTAATTTAATGTCAGTCAAGTGGACTTCGTTTATTTTCAATGTCGTAAGCAAATGTTAATTTGAAATGGCAAAAACATTGAAAGACTTTTTCTTTCATTCACTACTAGTTTATTAATTTATTAAGATTATTTTGAAATATCTGAAATCTGAATTATTCATTTTAGCAAATAACATTCGTATAATCATAGAAGATATAATTCCTCCCATTTTAATCGTTTATGTATGGAGGAAGAGACCAGAATCTAAAGTCAAACCCTATGGACCTCCCCCATTTCAATTGGCAATGAATAGGAAAGATGAGTAAATAAGGTCTATTTCACTAAGATATTTCCACTCAATGAGACAGTTGTTTAAGTTACGAATATATCCTATCTATATCAATGCCACAAAATCTATCCAAAAGTAATTTTTAAAAGCAATTATAAGCAAATGAGCGAAGTAGGTTAAAACGAACAAATTCAAAGCAGAGATCTCAGGGGAATCATTCGTTGCAATGTCCTATCTCTTTTACGCACAATATTAGAATACACATTACGGATATAATTTGATGAGAAATAATATTTATTATAAAACACGTGCTACATACTTTATCTTTACTAAAAATAACACCTAATAATTATTATTTTCCCTCGCAGTTTGTATTTGCGTATGCGGCGTACTTCGATTTCAATGTCAATGGGGTTGCCGATGTGGCTACTGAATTGACACTAGCCTATCCTCTTCCAAACAAGCCCCTAAAATTCCCCCCCAAGCACGCTGAAAAGGCACCGCATTCTGAAGTACATCATTACTACGACATAAAACATCATACTGAAGGAATTCACGGGCACATTCACGATTATCAAGAAAATATACTGGAAAAAACACTGCATCGCAGTTCCTTTAGAGAAAATTCTCGAAAAGAAGAACAGCTTAGGGAAAAAACTATGCATAGAAATTCTTGGAATACATATAATGATGAATTTTATGGTCCGAACTCAAAATCTAATGGATTTAAAACCAAGACGATATCAAGATATCACCGGCACGCAGATGATCGTCTAGATTTTCAACGAGAAGTAGCATCGATACTCAATATGTAAGTACTAGTTATTTCAGTACTAGTTTCAATTCTTTTTTTCACTACTCATATTTCTATAAAGTAATATTCACCGCCTTTTGAAATTTTAACACCTATAAAACAGTTTGCATTAGATTGCGTGGACAAATTACGTCACTGTCTCTGTTTTTTGTCATATTTCGTTCTAAACGGTAGACCACTTTGATTCAGTCATTTGTAAACTTTTAAAAATGACTCCCTATACAGTATATTCTTACGATTACATTTAATCATTAATACAATAACTTTATAGTTGATTCTGAAATTGTTCTCTATAATGCCTACATCACTAGCGTTTAATATTACTCCTTTTCAGCGAAATGTATTTTTCAATGATTATTGAATACTTTTGGGTATATAGTGCTAAAACCTGAAATAGTGCAATGCTTTAAAAACGATGTCCATCTGAACTGATCGTCAACTTGTGTGCTTGCAGGAAGGGCATCGATGGGGAGGCGTGTATTTTGCGTGCCCGTTGCGAAATCGCACGGAACGCAGGCGACCCGTCTCCAAATCTTCTTCAGGCGCTCATGCGGTTGGTCTTCATGTAAGTGATTTTAAGTTTTAAAAAATACGATATTCGCGCAAATGGGCTTTTTATATGGTTTTACCTTACCATAAATCAAGTCTCATTGTCTAGATGGAGGTTCTATTATTATTAGCTATTCGAAAATTCACAAACAATACATGTACACTATTGGTCGTTAATTTGCTAATTGACATTAAACGATTAAAATCGATTCATTAATTCAAGTGCCAACTAAAATGTTTCCTACTGCTTAACTGTTTTTAACAATTGGAGATTACCAGTGGCCTGAAACAGCAAAAATACTTAATAAAACTACAATAAATGGTTTTCCGAAAGGTAGATTGCACATTGTTGAGAACAACAAATTAACTACTCTCGTATAACTCGGCAATAAACTAAATATTTTACCGAAACGACCTTAGGATTTTTTCAATAACAGGGTATTTGTGTAGTATACATGTTCGCATGACATGTAAGCAGCGACGCACTGACGGCAGTGAGTATGAGAATTTGGTTGGTACGCACTGAATGAGTGTGAGTAGAATAACATAATCCAATATTTCGAATTTTGTGTTAAAACAGAAACTGTTTCTTTATTGTTGTAATTTTCCCGTGTTCATCAGCATCTATCGACCCAAAGACAACTCCGAAGCGTCGGAAGCGGTTTAGTTTTCTTTCAATTTCTGCGCGCGGAAATTAGTAATATAGACATTGAGCATTGAAAAGGAATTAATATTGATTTTTACAATGACATTCAATGAATTAGTTACTATTTGTACCGTTTCTAAAAACTAAATAAATAATTATGTAGATATAATAAAACATCGTACCTCAGTTTGTGGGTCAATGAAGGCCATCTAGACAATTCTTTTTATTTGTAATAATCCTTCATTCTTTAAATACTGACATGGTTCTTACCTTTACTTGTAGTTCTGTATGTAGATTCACTATTTTTACACGTTTTTTGAACTCGTTGGGCATTATAGTTATTCAAATAACCGAATTTAGGATTTTTTTTGAAAATTTTGAATATGTTAGTGTGAACCATTAGGGAAATTTTGAACGAATTATTTCACAAGTACAAAATGTTTTCTTAAATTCTATAAATGCTATTCCTCACTTCCAATATGGCTTTCGGTCTCTCCTCTCCACAAATGACAAAATACTCAGAATAACTGAAGTAATTCTTGCTTTTCAAAAATGTCAATAAGTTAAGGCAGTTTTTCTTGGCAATGAAAAGGCTTTTAGTACAGTTTGGCACTCAAGCCTAATTTACAATCTTTATCTTTTACGAATTCCACAAAAACTACACGGTTTTATTCATATATTTTTACGTAATCACACGATTTCAATCCGTCTAAAATACTATATTTTATCTCGCAAATCAATTCTTGTTGGCGTCCCGTAATGAGCTATACTTTTGCCCATCCTCTTCAATTTATTTCACATTTCCTTTCAGCAAAAGACACATTAATAGCATTATTTGCAGATGACTGTATTATACAGTACTGATAATAATATTTTGATATTATTTTAAAATAAATTCAATCTGTTATAAAAATGGGCAAAAATGTTGCATACCAAATCGAAAGTATCAGAATAAAATACAAAACCTTTTTTTGTTACATAGATATACACCTTCCACTTCCTCATGCGTTCCAAAGTTAATCAATAAAATGACTTTCATCAACCAAAATAATTAAATACATTCAATATATGTTTTAATGGACAGGAAGCTCCATTGGCCAAACAATATTATCCCAAGAATGAAATTAACAAACAAAAGTTGGCATCAGCTACTTCCTCTAGTAAAATATTCTTCTTCAGTCAGTATTCGTACCAATTTACACATTTCTAAAACAATGATTCGGCGAATATCTTGTGCTTGTCTAATTTGGGAATCAGCACCAAAAACAAATATGAGTAAAATATAAACTTTTGGAATACCTGTCTCCAAACTGTTAATAAAAGCCCTTAGTTTATTACAAAAAATAAATTTATTATTAAGAACGTATATTTTAATTCAATTTTTTCCCTCCAAAATTCAACAAAATTATATCGCGAAATTAATAAAATTCCACTTGCAAATCACTTTCTATTACGAATGGACTAAAACAAAGATTACCAAAATAATTCTTTAGCCCTCCATAATCTCCTTGTTTCGTAAAGGGTATCCCTGGTTAAAATAGGTGAAATGCCCTTGTCCCTGAAAATCCAATTTTTTTATTGAACATCATTTTGAATAGTAAAAAAATAAGATATGTAAGGTCGAAATTCGCCATTCCCTCTCCCCGTCAATAATTCAGTAAAAAAACTTTTTTTTCACGTTTTATTTTTTCTCTCTATTTTCTACAAACGAATTTCACTGAAAAAAAATCACGGTTATAGAAGACATCTAGGGCTATTTTTGTGAATTTTTTGAGCATCTGGAACTGTTAGCGAGGAAGGGTTAACAGTCTAACGAGCCGAATAAATACACACGATTACCAAACAAACAAATCGTATATTCTGATGTACGTGTTACAATGCTTAGTGATCAAAAAAACAAGTGAGGAAAAACAAAAGGTTGAGCGCGATGCGCATGGACAAGTCATGGCGCATGCGCACAAACAAGATAGATGGCGCACAACCGCTACTCGCATTCAAAGAATAAAATTCAAATTACAACACTTCCCCTCGAGTCGGTTGTTCATCCGTCGGTCATGCGTTAATCTTCATCCCTTCTAATTGTACGCAGTGCTTATGTTTGGACTTCGGTAATCCCTTCGTCAGGAAATCTGCAGCTTGGTCTCCAGTAGGCACGTGTTGCAGACGAAATTCCTTCTTCTTCAGTACGTCTCGCACAAAGTGATGGCGGATATCAATGTGCTTGCTTTTTGCATGGTACGTATCATTTTCGGCTAATATCAGAGAGCCACGGTTATCGCAGAAGATGATGAGATCATCGAAATCATAGAATCCCAATTCTGAGAGAAACCGTCGAAGGAATATGGCTTCCTTCGCGCTCTCCGATAAAGCCATATATTCAGCCTCCAATGTTGACAATGCGACAGTCCGCTGCTTACGAGAGTCCCAAGAGATCGGTCCCCCGTTCAACATAAATAGATAGCCGGAATAGAATCTCCTGTCACCGGCACAGTTACCCCAGTCAGCGTCAGCGTATCCCTTGAAGGAGCCTGGATCTAAACCGTACGTCAGTCCCAAATCAATCGTGCCCTGTAAATAGCGTAAAACGCGTTTAGCGGCTCTCCAATGTTCGGAGCCAAAGCAATTGTTAAACTGTCCAAGGTAACTTGCTGCGAATGAAATATCGGATCGTGTGCTTGATGCCAAGTACGTAAGAGCTCCAACAAGCTCACGATATGGAAGGCGTGAGTCTTCCGGCGATTGTGACTCGTTCTTCTGCAGCTTGACATTCGGGTCCAGTGGGGTAGAAACGGCATTGCAATTTTTCATTCCGAACCTCGAAATTAACTCCTCAATATAGCCTCGTTGATGAAGTGTCACTTGCCCGTTTGATTGCTCGAATTCCATTCCCAAACAAAACTTCACGAACCCAAGGTCCTTCACGACAAAATTAGTACGTAGTCCTGCGATTAGCTCGGATATTTCATCCTCGTTGCGAGAAGCTATCAGAATGTCGTCGACGTAAGTCGCAATGAGAACCACAACTTCCCCTGAACCGATGTAAAACAAGCAAGGATCGGATTTCGATGGTACGGCTCTCAGCTTCTTCATGGTTGCGTCTAGCTTCATATACCAACTTCTCCCGGCCTGTTTCAGTCCGTATAATGATTTCTTCAAACGGCATACCTTTTCACCTTCGCGTCGTTACGTGTCCATTCCTGAATGATGGCCGCGTTCGCGTTATTTTCACCAGGTTCAGGTTTCACCGTTCCACCGTTTACGTATTCCCACAAATCATTTTTAGTGAGAACTGCCTGCATTTGCAGTTTCCACGTATCGTAATTGTCTTTTCCCAATAACTCGATACGTCCCACGTTTCCGGCGTTCATAATGGCGGACACAAAGAAAACTTTTCACACGCGTTCGTTTTTGATCTGTAACACCGCTCGTTGTTCACTTTTCACAGTTTTCGCGAACCTGGGCTCATAACCTGTTAGCAAGGAAGGGTTAACAGTCTAACGAGCCGAATAAATACACACGATTACCAAACAAACAAATCGTATATTCTGATGTACGTGTTACAATGCTTAGTGATCAAAAAAACAAGTGAGGAAAACCAAAAGGTTGAGCGCGATGCGCACGGACAAGTCATGGCGCATGCGCACAAACAAGATAGATGGCGCACAACCGCTACTCGCATTCAAAGAATAAAATTCAAATTACAACAGGAACCAGTTTTAAAGTCCCTAAAAAAATTTCCAAAATAAATAATTATTTTTTTTATTATTTCAGGAGCAGGTACAAAACATTTTTTAATTGTTTTTCATTCACTGAAACGTATTCTGTAATCGCAAATTTTTTCAGATTTTTTGGAGTGGTGCGCCAGGTCGAAAAAATTAATTTTTTTTCACTATTTTTCCCAATTTTTTAACATTTTGGACAACTTTTAAACAATTTGTAAGTCAAATAATTTTTTTACTCTTATAGAAAACGTAAATATATATGGGGAATTAACAATAATATTACTTTAGTTATTATTTTTCACATGATTAATATTTTTCTATTGATTTAAAATATTTTAGTCTGTCTAAAACTGTTTTTTTAATATTTTTACTCTGTTTTTTTGTAGAGCGTGTTTTCTGTTTAACATTCCTGATGTATATCTTACATTTTATAGTTTAGTTTTCCCATAATAACATAAAATATTCTAGGATATTGTATGTAATTTAAAAGAAATGCAATATAAGTATGCTTTCAATTCCAGTATTTATATATTTAGTAAAGTTCATTATACATGTTATACATTATACATTTCATATAATTACTTTTATTTCAAGATAACATTAAAGTCATTAGTAATAAGAAATTGTTTATTATCCGTAAAATAAAAAATACAACGCGTTTCATTTAATCCTCATCACTATCTTCGTCAATCACGGGACAAACATTGTTAATATCGAAGACATTTGTAAGAACTTCAGACGGGCGAATAATTTTCGATAAATATCTACCATAAGGTAAGTGATATACAAGGGCATCTACATGTGAACAACATCCGATAGTTCGAAGTCCATTTGCACAACTACAACAGTACCCTTTAATTGCATCTAATCCAACGTCATCTACATCGTAATGAATGTAACACTTATATATTTTACTCTTAATGTGTCTAGACTTTACTTCAAATCTTACAATTCCAGGTTCTTCTTTCAAGAAAGCTAAAGAAAGTGAATTATTGTCATCAAGTATTTCTCCTAAATACGAAATAGCTTGAGAAAGTTGATATGAACCTGTAAAAAAGAGTTCCAAATCGTCAAGTGTCATTTCTGGAAAATCTATTAGGTCCTTCGAAGAAACTTCTTGAAAGGGAACAGTTTTTCGGTTGTAGTTCTCATTCTCAACTTTTTCAGCTAATTCGTTAACAACTTCTTTGCAAGACTTCATACGCTCAATTATTATTCCGACCTTTCCAACATCAGAATTAAGACGATTACAAGTTAAATTATAAAGTAAACATGCAACTTTACAGTATACTGCAGCATCGGTTAACATTTTATTGCGAAACTGATGATGTAACAATTTATATTTCTGAGCTATTATACCATGCACAGCCTCAACAACCCATCGAATTTTTGTAACAAAACGAGATTCGATAGACTCTTCAGTTGTTAATTGATTTCTTTTTCCCTTCAACGCAGGCATAAGAACTTTGAAACCTTTCTCCTTTAAAATGTTCACCACATCACGAAATCCGCGATCTAAAACGAAAACGTCACCTTTTTCTAATATAGAACTTATACCGTTTTCATCTTTCAGTATATGTTCTAAGATTTTTGCATCATTTAGATTTCCTTCAAAAGGTCCGACAACATCTATAACATAACCATTTGTTGTGCAAATTGTAAAAGGTTTACATAAGGAAGTCTTTTTTTGGCCAGAATAGGATTTCCGTTGATAAATATTATTCGCACTTTTTTCATGACGTAAGTACGTACCGTCACAAATAATTGCTAAATTATTACCGAGATTGTGTAATAATTGAGCGGCTTTGGCTGTCTCATTCAAAAAAAATTCTCTGATGTGGGCTTCGACGCCAAAATATGTTGGAAGAACATAGTCGCGAAAACACTTCAAAACAAATTGGATAGAATCTCGAACAACTTCTTCAGTAATATCCATAATAGCAGCAATTAATTTATCCGAATTTCCAGATTTCAATTTAAATAAAAATATCACAAGAGCTTGTAATACGTTTCTATTATGCGAATCTCTCATCGTCTGCATCATATCACGAACTAGAATTATCGTATCCCAGTTATGACCTGTAAAAGCTTTAATCCGTTCTTCTGATAACGAGATACTTCCAATTCTGTCATGAAGCCGCGCATCTACTTCATCACCCAATTTCGCAATGAATTGTTTCACTTCGTCGGCATCAATAGCAGATTCATTGGAATACCCAACCATTTTTTCGATTTCGTCGTTAAAAAAGCGATTCTTAATCATGTGTGATGAACAACATCTGTTTCTTCGAGGAATAAAAAGACGTCTTTTTAGAAAAACCTGAATGCATCAAAAGGAAAATCACGAAGGTCAGTTTTGGAATTACAGATAAAGCAATACGATTTTGTAATTACAACTCTGGGGAACGGCATTATAATAAATTCAATTTCGATCAAAACTGGTGGACAATAATCAGAACCTTGACTTTCGACCTGAGATGAAGATGGAGTTTCGTCAAAAATAGGTGGATAATACTCTAAATGTTGACTTTCTTCAACATTTAGAGTATTATCTGAATCTTCAGTATCTTCGAGTGATGATTGAGAAAGTGCCTCAACTAATGTAACAGCACTTTTAGTTACTGCTTTTGATGTTGAAGGTCTCGCTTGAACCAAAAGTTCAGGACCCGCTGTCAAGCACATCTGCTTTGCTTGACGTTTGCTTCGTTGTACTCGCAATCTAATATAACATTTGTCACAAATACTGTCGTCTACTTGAACAAAGAACCCATATGCTAAAGTGAAGTTCTCTGCTTCTTCTCGTTGTTTAAATTCTTTAGCTTTTTTTACTGTTCCTTTCCGAAAGTAGACTTTACATTGTACACACTTAGATGAGTCCCCCATCTTTGGTTTTTTAACAGGCAATTCTTCATCGGAAGTATCCATCTCTTCAAATCTAAAAGTATCATTTTAAAACAATGTAAAGTGTTGTTCACATGTAGCTGCCCTTGTATATCACTTATCTTATGGTAGATATTTATCGAAAATTATTCGCCCGTCTGAAGTTCTTACAAATGTCTTCGAAATTAACAATGTTTGTCCCGTGTTTGACGAAGATAGTGATGAGGATTAAATGAATACTATACGCGTTGTATTTTTTATTTTACGGATAATAAACAATTTCTTATTACTAATGACTTTAATGTTATCTTGAAATAAAAGTAATTATATGAAATGTATAATGTATAACATGTATAATGAACTTTACTAAATATATAAATACTGGAATTGAAAGCATACTTATATTGCATTTCTTTTAAATTACATACAATATCCTAGAATATTTTATGTTATTATGGGAAAACTAAACTATAAAATGTAAGATATACATCAGGAATGTTAAACAGAAAACACGTTCTACAAAAAAACAGAGTAAAAATATTAAAAAAAACAGTTTTACACAGACTAAAATATTTTAAATCAATAGAAAAATATTAATCACGTGAAAAATAATAACTAAAGTAATATTATTGTTAATTCCCCATATATATTTACGTTTTCTATAAGAGTAAAAAAATTATTTGACTTACAAATTGTTTAAAAGTTGTCCAAAATGTTAAAAAATTGGGAAAAATAGTGAAAAAAAATATTTTTTCGACCTGGCGCACCACTCCAAAAAATCTGAAAAAATTTGCGATTACAGAATACGTTTCAGTGAATGAAAAACAATCAAAAAATGTTTTGTACCTGCTCCTGAAATAATAAAAAAAATAATTGTTTATTTTGGGAATTTTTTTAGGGACTTTAAAACTTGTTCCAGATGCTCAAAAAATTCACAAGAATAGCCCTAGATGTCTTCTATAACCGTGATTTTTTTCAGTGAAATTTGTTTGTAGAAAATAGAGGAAAAAAATAAAACGTGAAAAAAGTTTTCTTACTGAATTATTGACGGGGAGAGGGAATGGCGAATTTCGACCTTACATATCTTATTTTTTTACTATTCAAAATGATGTTCAATAAAAAAATTGGACTTTCAGGGACAAGGGCATTTCACCTATTTTAACCAGGGATACCCTTTTTTGAGTCCAGAAATTCATTTGGCTTTGCTTGAGTTTAATTATCAAGGTACTCATTTCCTAATTATAGTACAATAACAATTTGTTTATAAATTTATAAATTGTGTAATAATAATTTTTTATCCTCTGCTGCCTAATTGACCAAAGCCATCTCATTATTCAATAAGCAATTGTTTGGGGAACGCTGAATAAAAGCAGAAACGGTTTAAATACTGTTTTCTTTCTGTGACTATAACTGAAGGGAGTTTCTATTATCGACTATGTATAGTACGAAAACAAATGTAATCCAGGAAAATCAAATATTGGACACGGGGTTGAATATAATTTACGATTTTTATAAAAAAGCCTTTTTTATACATTTACGTTGAAAGTTAGAGCAAATATTGTATTATTATTTTCTTTTGTTTCCAGGAAACCATCGTATAGAAATGTCTCAGCAAGTGAAGAACAATTTTTCAAAGAATGTGATTCTGAGAAGCGCTGTCCGTTTTCCTTATTGGAAGCTGAATTGCCAATGAGATAGTCATTACTAATAACTTCTTTACTCTCACGTCATGCTTTCAATAAAGAAAATAATACTGCATTCGTATTATTAACCTAAATTTCAAAACCTTCTCATTATAAATTGTACATTCTTAGTAATTCACTCCTATGTATGTTAAATTATGTAAGTCAAAGATAAATACAAAACTGTATGAATTAAGAAAAGTTAGCAATTTTATATACTAAAATAAAAAGATTTGTCAGAACTATTAGAATATGAAATTTAAACTTGTATTTACAAGATCATGTGTAATGTTATATCAACGGAAGAGCTTGAATCAAAAAACTACTTTAGATGAAACTATTTTAATTTGACATTCCTTCTGAAATTATTGTTTTCTGTCAGTGACAATTACCATTCCTGAGAATATCTAGAGAGTTGATGAGCCACATCTTGATACCGATGATGGTAGACCCCAGTTGGACAAAATAAAATTTCAGGAACTGAAACAAGTGTGAAGTGAATATATGTTATGTTAGATTGCCGCAATATCTCTGTTTTTACTAATAAGTTGCGACATGTTTCATACAAAAGTGTAGAGACTTTTATCAGAAACGCTTATCATCAGTTCAAATTATCCATTTTTATGCTTCTTTCTGTATTAAAACAACTGTAGCGAAATGTACAGTCCCTTCGAGGTACAGAAAAATATCAAATAAAAAGATTGTTAATTTATGTAAAAATTCAACTGCTGCATAAAGCATTAGACCATACACTTTTTTTAAAATTTAGGAGAGCGGCATGATGCAACGAGTGGTGCAGATACACACTTTGTGGGGTCACTGTTCGGAGGTCAGCGTTTGAGGGTGATCTTTCGGGGTGGGGCGTTGGGCGACCGGTGTTGGTGGAGGGGGTGGGCGTTAGGGCGACAGCGACAAATTATTGTACTGGGATCAGAGAAAAAGGTTTATGTAAATTAAATATGTCCCGGGAATTTTCAGGCGAACAGTCTTTCCAAATTATATCGTGAGTATAAAGTGCCGAATAACATCTAGATATCTGACGCATTGGAAAATTGCATCCTTTGCAATACATACTCAATTGAAGAGAAAATACTTCCATGTTCTTGTTATCGAGTCATCTTATGCCCCATAATACTGTCTAGAATTAATCTTCTACCAATGATTATTTCATATGTAAAATGAAAAGTACATTTTATATTGTATTTTGCTTAGATCTTTTGTTCTACGCAGTAGAGTTCTGCAATAAAGTAGTAAATTAAATTTGTTCAAAGAATTGGTTTGCCCCGACCAGGATTATTTTTATAAACTAGTAAAGGTAATATCCCATTATCTTTTGGAGAACATTAAATTGGAATTTGAGATGATAAAACACGATCGTGTAAATAACAATGACGTTCTAACACCCATTTTGCATTTGAGTAATTTTATTCAGAGGCCATTTTGTAAATCGTATATTGTTCTTTAATCTAATGCAAATGTTCGTAAGTCAATTCAGGCATAATTTTAAAAAGCCTTGAAAGAGAACCGCGAATCTTTTAAACTTATAATATAATAAAATGCATATTTTAATATTTATGCGGGAAGCAAAACTTGCAAGTCTTCGCCTACTTATGAAAACCGGTGCAATACTCCTCCTTATGAGCGTAGTTCTCGCTAACCGGAATGTTTACTCGCTTTGAAAGACAACGTACGTCGAAGATGTTAATTTTTCAGATCGTGAGACACTGAGTTTCATCTTTAGCTTCTTCCTGAAAATTGCAAAAGCAGTCAACTCTATCCACTGACTTGGGTAACGATGGATTCGCAGGAGGAGCGCACAGTGCGTAGTGTATTCTTATTACTATCATCCATTTGGGTTTCTCCATAAAGTCTTTCTACTGTAAGTATAGTAAAAGTAAGTATCATACAATTCGATTTTCTTGGAACTCAAAAGATAAACTGAATTTATAACAATAATCTTAAAATATTCTATTAATCTTAATCTTGTCAATAACACTCTATACAATAAACTTCTATCTGAATATAACGAACATCCAAAGAGCCCCGTAAGGTAGGCCTACAAAACATTTATGCAAGATAATGTCGTGAGCTTAATCCTTAACCAACATCGTGATTTATGAATCACGAGAAAACCTATGGTAGTCAGGTGTTATCTCTCGATTAAAATATTATTTTTACGAACGAAAGAAGATTGATAGTGCTTTCGTACTCGGTGAGTAATCAGAACACATCCATTTGTTCTGTGAAAAATTACAGTTGTCATCAGAAATATAAACATGCAAAAAGTCATTTCCTTTGAACACTGTAGAGAGTCACATAAGAAAGTGGGTTACAAAAAATATAATTCAAATGTGGCCATTTTATGAAAATTAATTATGTTTGAGAGGTTTAAATACATGCTACTAACATTATTAATCTATTGGGAATGCACGACATACTCTTGGCGTTTTTTATTAAACAAATACTCTTATTTTTAAAAACGTACATGACATCATTTAATTATCTACAATTGAATGAATTTATGCAGAAAACAACCAACCTACAAGAATCAAATTGGTTGAAAAATGACTTGGAATGTTGGGACATATCGTAAAATATCAAGCAGCAAGAAAACACGCCGAAAATTCAACTTGTCTGGAATGTGGCTGTAGAAAAATTAGAGAAGTTCTTCATGTACTTTACAATGAAAATAAAAAAAATAAAACATTTTTTTCCATGTTTTAAATTAAATCTCAAAAACTGATGAAATAGGGAAGGTTTACACATTCTATTACAATAGAATCTCTATTCACTGTGAAGCCAGAGTTCAACATCATTCTGATAATGTAATATAAATGTTTTATATTTAAAAATATCTGTACAAGTATGCTGCAGAGAAATATGACAGAAAATAACGCTGACCGTCTACCTCGCCTTATAAATATAATCCACAATTATAACGAATACTTTTTTGTGAAAGAACACATATGTCACACGATTGCCAAATATTGCGTTTTTGCATAAAAATTGTATTATTTAAAAACAAGTCCGCTAGGGTAGGCCGCATTGCCATTGCATTGCTAAGGCAGGCCGCAATGATAAACGTACACTCACATATCTCTACAATAAATTCCGCATTCTGGTAGAAAAAGAATTCAATACGTTTTTGTATTGTTGCGAGCAGAAGCAAGAGAACAACTGAAGAAACCATGGTGCACCCTGTCCCTGTGGCGGCGTGGATCGCACTGGCGTTACTCACCATCGCCTCCATCCAGAGGCGCACAGAAGCTTCTCGTGAAGGCAGAAGTAGCAGGCGCAGGCGTCAACTGGTCTTCCCTAAGGGAAGCTCATTTACAGTACGTTCATTTAGAAAAGATTCTCTCACAAAACGCTTCCAACGATGCAGAAACAACCACAATCTTTCCTCATCGAACCTCAGGGTTCGAAACCTTATTCGAAGCTCAGGGTGCGGCAAGACTGGTTCGTGGTTCGTTCATCGTTATTGAAATGATCGGGGATTAGGGGAACTGCATTTAGGAAATTAGAGTTTGGGAAATGAGCGTTTGGGAAATGAGCGTTTGGGAAATGAGCGTTTGGGAAATGAGCGTTTGGGAAATGAGCGTTTGGGAAATGAGCGTTTGGGAAATGAGCGTTTGGGAAATGAGCGTTTGGGAAATGAGCGTTTGGGAAATGAGCGTTTGGGAAATGAGCGTTTGGGAAATGAGCGTTTGGGAAATGAGCGTTTGGGAAATGAGCGTTTGGGAAATGAGCGTTTGGGAAATGAGCGTTTGGGAAATGAGCGTTTGGGAAATGAGCGTTTGGGAAATGAGCGTTTGGGAAATGAGCGTTCGGGAAATGAGCGTTTGGGAAATGAGCGTTTGGGAAATGAGCGTTTCGGAAAACCGGTTTAGGAAGTCGTTGCTTACGAAATAGGTATTTAGAGATTCGGCATTTAGAAAAATGTTGGTTAGAGCATCAGTGATCGATGGGTGGTGACGAGAATCTGAGTTAGGTGCTCACTGTTTGGAGGTCGGCGTTTAAGGGTAAGCGTTCGGGGTGGGGCGTGTTGGGAGAGGGGGTCGGCGTCCGGGAGTAGGCCTTTAGGAGTTGGCTTTCTGGGTCGGCGTATGTTTTTCCATCTTCTCTTATGACTTCTGAGATTAAATATGTGGATTGTTATAACATGTTTTTATTGTACATTTCACGTAAAATAAAATCTAATAGTTCTATACCTTTCTCCAGATCACATTTGCTGCCGGCGCGTACACGGATTTTAATGTTCCTAGTGTTTCGGCAGTGACTCTTGAATTGACAGCAGCGTATGGTCTTCCTAGTACCCGACTGAAATTTCCTCCCAATCATCCAAATTCAATGACACATGCCGAAGAAGATCATTCACATAATCGCTTTGACTTGCAAAGCCACACTGAAGAAAATCATGGGCACGTGCGTGAGCATCAGCAAGAAAGTAATCATTACGAACCATTACCTCGCAGTTCCTTTAGAGGAAATTCTTGGGATGACAAAGAACTGATGAAAACTCGCATGTATAAAAATGCTTCGAATTCGTATAAAAGTGATCATTTTGAAACCGTCTCAAAGTTTAAAATATTTGAACACACTCAGAAGACACGTTTTCGGCGGTATGTGAATGATCGTCTATATTTTCAACAAGAAGTAGCATCATTACTCAATATGTGAGTATCACTTCTTGCATTAATTTTATATCACGTTTTTGTTGCACCATTGCCTTCTCGAAAAAATCTCAGTGAACTTTAGTTATGCAAATTCTGTTAGGCAATCATCTTATGTGTACCGACAAGATTACTTTCGTACCGTCTCGTTTCTTTTTTATTCTATCAACATCCATTACAAAATTATCCATTATCTTTTATAAGTAAATTGATATAAGTATACTTTTTTACTGATCGTTTAAATTCATGGTCAATCACTTAAGAAACCACAAAAAAGGAAAGAGAGATAAGTTAATAAGAGCAACACAGAGGACAAAATATTTTAGTTGTGTCAAGTAATGATAATATCAACCGCCAGGAAATTGCATTTTGCTTGCATTAATAGTCGTCTAGGGATGTGTAACATCCAGTGAATTCTATCTTATGCTCTCTATGTCAATACATTAAGAAGAAAAGGGTACTTTCCTATTTTGTAAAAAAAAAAGACCCCAAAACATCAAAGTGCTTGGAAGAGAATTACCCTTCATCATGGGTGCATTAAAGATATTTAAGACAAAAACAGGTGTTCGTGGATTATATTTTTTATTATCAGGCGCTCCTGCAACCCGCAAAACAATTTAGTCCAACACTCTTTAGCAATAAGCGTGATTCCGAAACGATATATTGTAAAGCTTTGAAATCTACTTTTGTATAAGGAACGTAAGTTATATTTTCTATACCGTAATATACAAAATGAGACTTTTTGCGTCGTTCTATGACATCTTTATTGTTCCGTCACTCACTAGCATGCAATAAAAAAAACGCTCTTAGGTTCCCTTGAGAAGCATTTGTAACAGTATAAAAATGATTTAAAACCATATGATATTGGAGACTGCAATTTTTTTTGTATTCCAGAATTATAAAAGAACCTTTTCTGTTCAAAGAAATCGTTCATAATCGGGTTTTTACGGCACAAATGATGACACATTAGATTTGATGTCACGAATGATTGTGACATCACACATTCAGTCAACCGTAGCGAGAGAATCGGGGGGAGCTAGAGCTAAACGGAACAGCCGACCACAGTTTACTCGCACGATATCAAATACCCGAGTTGTCACAATGAAGTTGTTTCTCAAAATTAAGTTTGATTCTCTTATAAATGTATAATGCTGTTATTCAAAAAATATATAGTATGCAATTAATTTATAATGTTGCTTTATTACACTCGTACAAATTTTAAAACTCGCTCCTAAAGTCGCTCGTTTTCAAAACATGTACTCATGCAATAAAACTTAACATTATAAACTTATTGCATTAACTACTAGTTAAAGATTTTTGGGTCTTCTATATAATTTTTTAGAAGTTTTGCTCTTCTGAACACATGAAAAATTCAGAACATCCCATTTCATCCGACAGGAGAGATATTCCACATGTACATATGCAGATTAATGTTAATAAAATATTATTTTGTGAAAAATAGTAAATATTTTATTTTTCCCTTTTCTTTGCTGATTAAAAATTGCCAAAAAATGCGATGTACATGTGAGGAAGATTTGGGGGAACGTTTAGGCAACTTTTGTGGATATTACATTTGTGTGATTTTTGAAAAAAACTATAGAATAAATGATGACATTCAGTGTATTTAGCACTAACCGTACAAAATGTTTAAAGACAATCTTTGTGAGATAATTTTCTCTCAATGATAATTGCCTTTAATGCACTCAAATATACTGAAACACTACTCATAGTGCCAAACTATGAACACAATATTAATGAATTGACTTTGAGAACAAATTTCATTTGAGGAGAAAGGATACTAATCCATATATATATCCATCTCTAGTATTATATTCTCTTTGTAAATGGGGGTTCTAAAAGTTGAAAATTTTTAAAATTCAGAATAAACAATGAAAACAGGACATCTTTATCAGTTTAGTTCACTCTATTCGTGGAGGTAATTTAAATGAAAAAATCGGAGCACTTTTTGAGATATTTTTGTAAAAGTTCCGAGATATTCTTGAAAAGTAACTAAATTTTAAAGAATTATTTTCAAATCGCAAAGTTTGAAGTGGAGCGCATCGATTGGGGTATATTCATTTTGACAAAAAATCCACGAATAGTTCAAAGCGCTAATGTTATCATGTTTAAATCACGAATGTTGTTCCCAAGCGCTAATGTTGTTAACCAGAGCTAACGTTGTTCACAAGCTCTAACGTTGTTCACAAGCTCTAACGTTGTTCACAAGCTCTAACGTTGTTCACAAGCTCTAACGTTGTTCACAAGCTCTAACGTTGTTCACAAGCTCTAACGTTGTTCACAAGCTCTAACGTTGTTCACAAGCTCTAACGTTGTTTACAAGACACGTCCACAGAGGGTCAGACGGACCGACAGACCGACAGACGTACGGATTGGCAGACATTCTGACTGACGGACGTACCGACAGACTAACGGACGTACCGACAGACTGAAGGACGTACCGACTGACTGACAGACGGGCGGACTGACAGACGGGCGGACTGACAGACGGGCGGACTGACAGACGGGCGGACTGACAGACGGGCGGACTGACAGACGGGCGGACTGACAGACGGGCGGACTGACAGACGGGCGGACTGACAGACGGGCGGACTGACAGACGGGCGGACTGACAGACGGGCGGACTGACAGACGGGCGGACTGACAGACGGGCGGACTGACAGACGGGCGGACTGACAGACGGGCGGACTGACAGACGGGCGGACTGACAGACGGGCGGACTGACAGACGGGCGGACTGACAGACGGGCGGACTGACAGACGGGCGGACTGACAGACGGGCGGACTGACAGACGGGCGGACTGACAGACGGGCGGACTGACAGACGGGCGGACTGACAGACGGGCGGACTGACAGACGGGCGGACTGACAGACGGGCGGACTGACAGACGGGCGGACTGACAGACGGGCGGACTGACAGACGGGCGGACTGACAGACGGGCGGACTGACAGACGGGCGGACTGACAGACGGGCGGAATGACAGACGGGCGGAATGACAGACGGGCGGACTGACAGACGGGCGGACTGACAGACGGGCGGACTGACAGACGGGCGGACTGACAGGCGGGCGGACTGACAGGCGGGCGGACTGACAGGCGGGCGGACTGACAGGCGGGCGGACTGACAGACGGGCGGACTGACAGACGGGCGGACTGACAGACGGGCGGACTGACAGACGGGCGGACTGACAGACGGGCGGACTGACAGACGGGCGGACTGACAGGCGGGCGGACTGACAGGCGGGCGGACTGACAGACGGGCGGACTGACAGACGGGCGGACTGACAGGCGGGCGGACTGACAGGCGGGCGGACTGACAGGCGGGCGGACTGACAGACGGGCGGACTGACAGACGGGCGGACAGACAGACGGGCGGACAGACAGACGGGCGGACTGACAGACGGGCGGACTGACAGACGGGCGGACTGACAGACGGGCGGACTGACAGACGGGCGGACTGACAGACGGGCGGACTGACAGGCGGTCGGACTGACAGACGGGCGGACTGACAGACGGGCGGACTGACTGACGGGCGGACTGACAGACGGGCGGACTGACAGACGGGCGGACTGACAGACGGGCGGACTGACAGACGGGCGGACTGACAGACGGGCGGACTGACAGACGGGCGGACTGACAGACGGGCGGACTGACAGACGGGCGGACTGACAGACGGGCGGACTGACAGGCGGGCGGACTGACAGACGGGCGGACTGACAGGCGGGCGGACTGACAGGCGGGCGGACTGACAGGCGGGCGGACTGACAGACGGGCGGACTGACAGACGGGCGGACTGACAGACGGGCGGACTGACAGACGGGCGGACTGACAGGCGGGCGGACTGACAGACGGGCGGACTGACTGACGGGCGGACTGACAGACGGGCGGACTGACAGACGGGCGGACTGACAGACGGGCGGACTGACAGACGGGCGGACTGACAGGCGGGCGGACTGACAGGCGGGCGGACTGACAGGCGGGCGGACTGACAGGCGGGCGGACTGACAGGCGGGCGGACTGACAGACGGGCGGACTGACAGACGGGCGGACTGACAGACGGGCGGACTGACAGACGGGCGGACTGACAGGCGGGCGGACTGACAGACGGGCGGACTGACAGACGGGCGGACTGACAGACGGGCGGACTGACAGGCGGGCGGAATGACAGGCGGGCGGACTGACAGGCGGGCGGACTGACAGGCGGGCGGACTGACAGACGGGCGGACTGACAGGCGGGCGGACTGACAGACGGGCGGACTGACAGACGGGCGGACTGACAGACGGGCGGACTGACAGACGGGCGGACTGACAGACGGGCGGACTGACAGACGGGCGGACTGACAGACGGGCGGACTGACAGACGGGCGGACTGACAGACGGGCGGACTGACAGACGGGCGGACTGACAGACGGGCGGACTGACAGACGGGCGGACTGACAGACGGGCGGACTGACAGACGGGCGGACTGACAGACGGGCGGACTGACAGACGGGAGGGCTGACAGACGGGCGGACTGACAGACGGGCGGACTGACAGACGGGAGGACTGACAGACGGGCGGACTGACAGACGGGCGGACTGACAGACGGGCGGACTGACAGACGGGCGGACTGACAGACGGGCGGACTGACAGACGGGCGGACTGACAGACGGGCGGACTGACAGACGGGCGGACTGACAGACGGGCGGACTGACAGACGGGCGGACTGACAGACGGGCGGACTGACAGACGGGCGGACTGACAGACGGGCGGACTGACAGACGGGCGGACTGACAGACGGGCGGACTGACAGACGGGCGGACTGACAGGCGGGCGGACTGACAGACGGGCGGACTGACTGACGGGCGGACTGACAGACGGGCGGACTGACAGACGGGCGGACTGACAGACGGGCGGACTGACAGACGGGCGGACTGACAGACGGGCGGACTGACAGGCGGGCGGACTGACAGACGGGCGGACTGACAGACGGGCGGACTGACTGACGGGCGGACTGACAGACGGGCGGATTGACAGACGGGCGGACTGACAGACGGGCGGACTGACAGACGGGCGGTCTGACAGACGGGCGGACTGACAGACGGGCGGACTGACAGACGGGCGGACTGACAGACGGGCGGACTGACAGACGGGCGGACTGACAGACGGGCGGACTGACAGACGGGCGGACTGACAGACGGGCGGACTGACAGACGGGCGGACTGACAGACGGGCGGACTGACAGACGGGCGGACTGACAGGTGGGCGGACTGACAGACGGGCGGACTGACTGACGGGCGGACTGACAGACGGGCGGACTGACAGACGGGCGGACTGACAGACGGGCGGACTGACAGACGGGCGGACTGACAGACGGGCGGACTGACAGACGGGCGGACTGACAGACGGGCGGACTGACAGACGGGCGGACTGACAGACGGGCGGACTGACAGGCGGGCGGACTGACAGACGGGCGGACTGACAGGCGGGCGGACTGACAGACGGGCGGACTGACAGACGGGCGGACTGACAGACGGGCGGACTGACAGACGGGCGGACTGACAGACGGGCGGACTGACAGACGGGCGGACTGACAGACGGGCGGACTGACAGGCGGGCGGACTGACAGGCGGGCGGACTGACAGGCGGGCGGACTGACAGGCGGGCGGACTGACAGGCGGGCGGACTGACAGGCGGGCGGACTGACAGGCGGGCGGACTGACAGACGGTCGGACTGACAGACGGGCGGACTGACAGACGTGCGGACTGACAGACGGGCGGACTGACAGACGGGCGGACTGACAGACGGGCGGACTGACAGGCGTGCGGACTGACAGGCGGGCGGACTGACAGGCGGGCGGACTGACAGGCGGGCGGACTGACAGGCGGGCGGATTGACAGGCGGGCGGACTGACAGACGGGCGGACTGACAGACGGGCGGACTGACAGGCGGGCGGACTGACAGGCGGGCGGACTGACAGGCGGGCGGACTGACAGGCGGGCGGACTGACAGACGGGCGGACTGACAGGCGGGCGGACTGACAGACGGGCGGACTGACAGACGGGCGGACTGACAGACGGGTGGATCGACCGACACAATGACTGGCCGACAAACGGAGGGACGGGTGGACGTTTGGATGACAAAGATTATTTTCATTTTTGACTGACCCCCTTGACTACAGAAGCACCACGCCGTATCAACCACGTGTGTAATACAGGAGCCAGCACACTATCTTGTACAGATTCTTGTACCATAAACAATAATGTACGACGATTTCACAAGTACTCCTTGAATTCACCATCAAATTACTTACATTATATAGAATAGAACAAATGTTTTCTTGAAAAGATGAACTTATTGAAAGCATAATAGAATTTAAAAAAGTAGAATCAGTGATTCAATTGACATTTAATTGAGTCTGACAGGGAATGTTCAGAAACCCCATTAGTTACTTAAGTGTTTGACCATGAATTTAAAATATCAGTAAAAAACGAAATTAATTTAAACGATCAGTAAAAAACGTATTAAATATATGTGGGATGAGAGATAGCTACAAATGTTTCTTCATGCCACGCATTAAAAATGGACATTTCTCTTACATGAAAGTGAATGAACGTTCATTTATGCAGGAGAGGCATTAATGGAGAGGCGTGTATCACGCGTGCCCGCTGTGAAATTGCGCAGACAAAGGGCGACCAGCCACTAAATCTACTGCAGGCATTCATGCGTTTGATCTTCATGTAAGTGATAAATTTGCTTATTTTATGGACATGGTATTGCAGAAACTCAAAGTAATGAATTGTCTGATTGCAATTATTTTGTACCAGATTATCGTGAATCAACAGATTTTTGTAAGAAAAGAGTAATAAAAGTAATAATAGATATTATTATAGATAATCGATATTATCAGTAATGAAATATATAAGACATGTGTAATACAATCATAAGCCCACAGTGATGAAAATCAACTCTATTTCTATTCCTTGCAGAGTGAAATTTCAAGAGAAAATATATATCATTTGCTATTTTGTTGATAGGCGCCTCACAAGTAAGGATGTCCCAGCAAACGAAGCTGATTTCTTCAAACAATGTGACACTGCGGCTAATCTCTGCCCATTCTCATTACTGGAAACCCACATGACTTCAAGATGGTAATTTCTGAAGCTACATCCCTATCACATCTTGCCTTCAGTTGATGAAATCATTCATGGTATGCATATTAACATCTCGGACTTGATACATTATCATTCCGAACACGAAAACGTATCTAATTTCGAATAAATTCTACATATCTTCCCTCTGGTACATTTGATAATAATAGTAATAGTAATAGTAAAATAATAATGATGATGATGGTGACTAGATGGCGAACCTTGGGGCATAAGGCTTACTCTTACGTCTAATTCTCTGCTGGTAACAATGTTTTACCATAATTTCATCTTAATAGTGAGCCCATTTTTATTATCATTAAAAATACGTTTTCCGCCAATGCTGATTAAATGTATGGTCCATACTAGGTAAACAATCTCACGAAGAAGTAATTTCTATGAAGAAATGAAACAAAATGCAACATACAACAATTTGAAAATAGACACCATGTAGAACCTTTATATAAATGAATGAGTCGAAATAAAACAACAAAAAAGTAAACTTACGTTCTACATTTGAAAAAATATATGATCTGTAAGTTTACTTTACAGGGCATAGGGGGTGAAGATTCAACTTCAAGATTGACTCTCTCACCAAGCTTATAAACCTCCACTCCTCTAGGGGGCCCTCATCCACTCTTTTAGGGAGATTGAGGGTCGGTGTCAAACGGTAGAGGCCTCTCTCTTTTCATATATTAAGATTGTGGTGGTCATTAGGAGCTATGGTTAAATTTCAATACTTTGAAAACAACAGCTGACAGTGGGTTTATCTTCAATATGAAATTGAAGTTACAGGTACTTAAAAATGGATACAGTTTATAAATGCGAAACCTCAACTTGGTTGTGAAACACTTATTTCAGATAAATTATTTTCTGACATACAAATGAAGGATTTCCAAAAGAAATGGATAAGATAGTAAAAATGGTAAAAATGAGCGACAAGCTGCTAGAGAAAGTGCTCGACGGTAACTGGACTACGAGCCACAGGGAAGTTATGGAGTGAAGGCTAGACTCTAGAGAATCTAGGGTATAAAATGGCAGTGGTATTAACTGAGGGCACGGATCTTTGAGTGAATAATCGAAGTGCTTATGTTAACGTACAAACCCGATGTTTATGATTATGATGTTGATAATGAACCCGACGTGACAGATGTCGATAGGAATTCTCTTAATTGAACTGTGAGAAGAACTTTGTCTCTGGTAATAAATGTACATCAGTATCACTGAGAGGTACACCTTTGAACCACCCTTTTCATTTTGCAACTACGATGTACATTATAATATATTATTATGTGTATTATTTCTTTCATATTTTTTTATTTATTTATGTACTTAACGTCTTTATAACATTCGACTGCGAAATATAATCATATATACCAAAGGCTGATTATTGTGTATTTCTTTATTATCGTATGGGATAAGTATAAAAAATGTAAATAATTGTAAATTATCTTCAACTGTGGAAATAAAAAGGCCCAGAACACTCTATAATATAGTTTAAGGTCTGTGTATGATGGTGACGTATTGGAACCATTATTTCACAGACAATATTTATTATTTTAACATTTTCACATGAAACAACGATTTGAATCCTATTTCTTTGGATTTTTCATCAGGTATATTTTAAATAATGACTGCTCTCCATCAGTTTATGTCAAAAAATCTCTAGGGATATGCTGGGAGTGGAATTCACGCACGTCGATGTAATCTAAAGGTATGTGGACACAACGAATATCTATGTAAAACTGTTGTTGACACTATGTAATTGCTAAAATGTTTGACAAAAGGTGATGGGGAACCGACATTAATGAAAATATACCTGAGGAATAATACAAACTAACAGAAATCGAAACGTTGTTTAATGTGCAAATTAAAAAAAAAGTATTACCTAAAAACATTCGTGCTAATAATTCCAGTACACCCTAAATTGGATTTGAAGTGGCGTGTTTTAGGTACGTTCTACTGATAGATCCAACAAAAACGTACACCAAAATGTCTGTTAATCGTTCACGCTATAGTGAATTAAAAGTGTAATCCCTATCCATCAGGGACAAATTATTGCCATTTTTCACTTTAAACAGGGAAGTGTAAAAAAAGGCAGATTGTATTGTATTTCAGTTGTCAACGAAAACTCAGGTACCTCGGGTGCATGGTGAGAACAAAGCGATTCCGATCTGGTACCCATCGCATGGCAGCGAGGGCGCAACCAGATCGATGCCAACCTGATCTGCGCGTCCTTGTGAACCTCTGTGTTCCAAAGGGGGGAGCTACCCGTGAGCGACCGCGTGGGGAGGGGATGACTGTTTCTTGTTCAGGTGCCGATAATTCAGCAAATCGGAAACAGTTTTTTACGAAACAACCGACTTCGGCTTCACTAAGTGACTTATACATGTCCATAACAATACACCATAGTTACAATCCAATAATAAGTCTCAACACAAATCTTTCATACTTACCCCTGCAGGTTCTCAATTCAAATTTTAACAACATTGCAATATACTTATTCTCATGCACATAACTTGTCATTCTGAAGTCAGTAGTATTGTATGGAAATAGTAATGGTGATTTACTGTGCTTCTCAGAGAGAGAAAACGTGGTAAGATCGTAAGAAACACGTAAAGAATGGTAAGATCGAAACAAGCAGGTGATCGAATACCGAGGAAGGTAAGACATTATGCATCTCATTTAGGTGGTTTTCCCATCCATAATCTTTAATCTATCATTATTACCCACTCAATATCATCGTACCTTCTTTCATACAAAAACACTACGTAAGTTGTATTTATAAACTTTTATAAGTACATAAAATTTTTAAACGTAGAAAACCAGGAATTGTTGTGAATAAAATAGACTACGTTTGACTACGTTATGATATAAGTCTGTAATATCGACGTAATATAGCAAAACCGACAAAATCCATCAGACAATTGTAATTTGTCACATTGTTTCAGTTCGTTATTTGAGTGTCGTGGTTATCGTGGTTAATATACAAGGTAATATTTCATCATGAATTTTTTATCTTGAATTCACCTTCAATATTACACGTAATGAAAATCCCAGAAGATTGAAACATTGCAACAAAATATAAATCTTTGTTGTATTAGATCAATTTTTTAATACACGCTGGATTTAATGTTAACAACTAATCATTAGTTGTTATGGTTTATGGCGCTCGATCAGATGGAGCAAAAAAAAAAACATAAAAAACCACGTTGTTTGCCAACGTTTTTGAAATCATATTTCCATCCTCAAGGCTTGTAACCGCCTGTAAAGTACACTCATAAACAAATAAATCCCTACTTATTCCTTAAGACAGGGCACCTCACCGGATGTGAGGACCATACTACGGGCACATTCATCACACTAACACACACCATAACAACCTAGTAGCCATGACTACTCTATGAAGCCTTCTTCGAGTCAAAAACATGTACGTAACGCCAAAAATGTATAAAAACGATTTTTAATTATATATATATATATATATATATATATATATATATATATATAAATATATATTGCAGATTCCGGTTATAATAATGCCATCGAAGTGCAAACGAGGACTAATCCACAGGGCGCCTTCCCTCCCCCTGTCTGTGACCTCGTGACAGGGCCGTGGCGGCCGCACGGCGTCCATGGCGAGTGCGTGGGCGTCCACAGGTGTCTCTTGTGTGCAGTAATCGCCCCGCGGCTCACACACACACAGGCACGCTCGAAAGCCGCATTGTCCGCGCATTGGCGCCTCTGTTAGCAGCGTGCGCTAAACCTATGGATGATCCTTTGGTGGGGCACCGAGGTGGAACCTTGCATGAATAAGCGGGAGATAATTACTCATCAGGTATAATCAGATGCTGTAACTTCCGGTATCTTGACCGAGAGTCGACATTTTGCAAGAATAATCATCAAGAGTGTGTAATCGGTCGTGTGTAAGAGTGAAATCGGTTGTTTTGACGTGTCAAAATACTTTCTTTTCTACTTGAATTTAGTGCCATCAACTAAAAATGCTAATTGTTGGTAGAACATCTATACAATAGCATAGAATAGAATATCTATAAAATGTCTTTAGACAACTAAAGAAGGGGTCATTATGAGTTATTAAAAAATAATGATGAAACTGTAATGTAAAAAATGTATTCTGTTTTATCCAACTTATCCGTAAGAGGAATAAATCATCAAATAATTTAGTATAACATTATTAAAAGCCTATGGTTAATAAATTTCCTTTAACACTGATACTTTATGTCAGAGCCTTTTGCTCACTGAGCTCGATGTTAATAAATTAGAATGCTCACACAATGCCACTTATTACCACACGTACGGATACTGGTTTAATAAAAAATCTTGGTAACATCCACGACTGAAATTCCTAATAAATCTGTCGAACTCACATAAAATGTTGAGTCATTTATTCTATTTGCCTAGGTTATCAAGAACAAACTTTCATGTTCCAAATTAAAACACTTCACTGGTAAATTACCGTTCAAGTTTTTTATGTCTTAAGGAATAGTTAACCATTTATAACTTGGACGTTTAAAGATCTATTCAATTAATTTTTGCTTATTTAATTGGCAATTAAAGGGTTTTATATGGTGGCATTTGTTTTCATAGTAACAGATTATGGTAGTACAAGCTTAAGAGAGGTTATATTCAAAGATATTGATTTTGAGATCATGTTGAAATGTTTTGGTATTCTTCAATCATTTAATGCATGTGTTAACAATAGAAATCGAAATTTATTACATTTTGAAGGTAATGGAGATCACAGCACCAAAATTAATATAAAAGTTTGGGAAATGAATAAAAATCATATTGAAACATTTATTAATTTATATATCTAATCGGTATGAGATATGTCTGCATGTAAGGGAATAAGTTTTGGGGAGTAACAGGTAGCTCAAAGGAATGAATAAAAATAGATGTTTTTGCGTCGCTAATTACAACAAACGCTTGCTCGCGGTACAAACCGTCGATTGCGTTTGGTTAATCAATTGCAACTGACACAATGATACGACCGAGACCGAGTATTTATAGTTGGCCTAGAAAATGCCGCAATGAGCAAATGGCGGTAGATAAGCGTTCATTCCAACAATTCTAAGATATTATTACAATTTATTGTTTATTCTCTAAAATCTGTTAACAATGGCATGAGCTGAGGCATCTGAGACTCACTATCTTTCATTTAAAGCAAAAATCATGAAATTTAGTTGATAAGAAAGCTGAATTTTCTTTCTAAACGAAAACTTTTTGCGATTTAAATATATAGATTGGTGTTGATTCCATTAATAAGTCCTGTGTCATGACGTTTATGACCCCTGGCCCCACTACCACGCCGGGCATGCTTCACCGACAAGAAAGGAAACCCTATGAGTCCCGGTACCCTTCGCCTTAAGAAAAGGTTTTCATTTGTCTCCGCGCCTCAATCCCTCAATATATAATGCATAAAAGAGTAATTGCATGGATAAGTGAATTCCTTTGCTAAAGAAAGCAAAACGTTCGCGTTAGACATGTTTTTTCGTGAAAGGGTAACGTTTCTTCAGGAGTTCCGCAGAGCGTGTCATAGGCTCCCCGTTGCTTCTTATATATGTAAATGATTTATCACGATATATAACGTGAAAAATTCGACTCTTTGTTTACTACTGTATTTTGCATAGGGGAAATTGCAGATCAGCAAGATATTATACAACTCTAGTACGAATTAAACAAAATTTATGATTAGACAAATGCTAATAAAATGAAAAGAATGGAAAGAAAAGTAAAGTGATCCACTTTTGTAGGGACAGATCATCTAGGTAACGACGTAGTTCCTCATCTCTCAAATTGTAAACATATTGGCATCCTACTGACAGAAAGTTTGGGAGGGAG
The DNA here is from genome assembly GCA_038098605.1 of Gryllus longicercus. Taxonomy (NCBI): domain Eukaryota; kingdom Metazoa; phylum Arthropoda; class Insecta; order Orthoptera; family Gryllidae; genus Gryllus; species Gryllus longicercus. The sequence goes on along the minus strand of JAZDUA010000064.1, from coordinate 4,723,149 downwards.
AAAAACGAACCATGTAGTGGCCAAATCTGGAAGATCTTTACATTTCGTCATGATAAATTTTAAAAAATCAATACAAAAACAAAAGAAATCCCTTATACCTCGCTTGATAAACCGGTAATAAAATAAGAAGTTAGCTGTTGGCATCGATTCAGAATAAGTCTTAAAGAGAGAGCATAAAACAGAGCGGCAAATTACACATCTACGGAGGAGTGCAATATCGGTGCATTGGCAATCATTAGATCACAGAAGAAACTAGTGGTGCTAAAACAGTACGCCTTAATAGCGCACCCCGCCCATATTTTCACGGAAAATTACGTAAAAGTACTCAAATTTTCAAAAAATTGTACATGTCTTTATTTCAAAATCAATCTTTAAGGAACAGATTTCATTAAGAGAAAAATCTCCATCTTTAATATTTTAGATATAGGAAGACTCCAAAAATATTTTGAACTTTTGAAGTTTTCGAAAAATCAGAGTTTTTAACAAACATGAAACCAGCACCATTCTTTTACACGTCTTTCACACCATCAAGCAACACAATTTAATTAAACACAATGGTGCATTTTGCTTAAAAATTTTGAAAATGTCTCAGCAGCTTCATATAAAGTATTCCCAGAATTAAAATATCGGTTTCAAATTCTACGGGTCGCGACATCAGCAAGGACGGTTGGGATATATCAATTTTGGAGAAATTCGGATACTGAATTTGGAAATTCGGAATTTGAACAGATTAGCCGCTAGCGTTGTTCACAGACGTACGGACAGATGTTTTGCCGTTACTTGCTTTTTCGGTATCAAGGACAAAAACGGATTCTGGCAACGCCACGTGTTAGAGGATTTCCCCATAAATTTAACAACTGGATTTATCCACTTTTCCGTTCCCAGAGACCTGTAACAGTTTTTCTCACGAAAATTCGCCGTTTTGACGCGTAGCATTTCATAATTTTCTCTCTACTCCGTAGAGAGAAAGTAAAAGATCACGTCTTTGCGCACTAAATAAATAATACACACGTTGCTCTGCATGGCAGAATATCCGAGGAAGGTGAAATAAACTAGATTATTTTAATATATCCAGAGGTAACCGAAGTAAGTAGATTATAATAATAAGTAAAGGTTGGAATGATTTGCCTGCGGCAGTTTTTGAGGCCTTTCATTGCTCAGTGGGGGTTTTATTAAAATTATGGGATATTAGTCAACAGGGTGAACACGTGCAATGAAAATAAAGTAAAGTAAGCGTTGCGATAAAAAGTAATAAGTATTGAGAAGTTAATGTTTAAGTGACGTGGCGCGCATGGAAGTGACTTTTCTCTCTCTCTCTCTCTCTCTCTCTCTCTCTCTCTCTCTCTCTCTGTTATTGCTATTCTAATACGTTGATATTTATTGATTTATGTTAACGAGGATGTCAATAATGATTGGTATTTTTATAATTATATTGTAGTCTTAGATAAAAATACATATCCCTAATTGTTTTAATATGCTTAGGAGTCAATAGATGGAGGCTTGGATAATGTGTGTGTTTATAAGTACTATGAATGTGTATGTATGTATCTGTGTGTGCATGAAATGCATGAATGTAGGTTCATGTAGTGTGAGAGTAAGGTTATGTTATCGTGAGTATATATATATATATATATATATATATATATATATATATATATATATATATATATATATATATATATATATATATATATACTAACAACCCACCTTGCACACAACTGGTACCTTCACAACCGCCGCATGAACAGTAAGCGGGTTAATAAGATATTTGCTCGTGAAGCGAGCTTAAAATCTCGGGAGCAGGATCTTCAGGGTGCGAGAAAGGTTTGAACCCTTGACACAATAAAATCACACAAATTGCACATAAACGAGCGTATAATTTACCCAAAAAACTTTGTGGCATAAGTTGATGACAAAAAAGTCAGGAATAGAATCACACTTTTACAAAAAAAAAGATCAAAAACACAAATAGAAACCTTCACAGCACATTAAATGAATGAATACATAATTTACTCCAAACTGATTCTCTGAACTACTTACTCTAATCTACACTGGGAATTCCCTTGGAAAATTAATTATATCTAAATTTAAGTTATCCTAGTTACATTTGCACATGAAACCAAATTCAGTTTACAATCTCTTGCTTTTTAAAAAAAAATATTACATGCAAAGAACAAAATGTGGGCAAGTGCACTACTCTCATTTATAATTTAACTGTAACTGCTAACAGCAGAATAATAAATGTTCCAAATAGAATGTTTAAGGCGGGCAATAGTGCATCAAAAGTCTCCTCCTACAATGCTACAGTTTGTTGCCACCCGTGTCCTCAATTTCCTGCACTTTCCTCTACTAGTCTTTTTCCCTGCCAACGTGAACTTGACCTACTTTCCGATGGATTTGAGTGTTACCTCGAAAACTCTCGCTTTCTCGCCTTGAAGGTCACGCGCTGCCTGTTGCATCGACGTCGCTCAGGTCCAAGCTTCTGCGCTGTACGCTGCCTTCTTGCGCCCTCTTCCGTTCTTCGTAGTCGGCCTCTTCTTCTCCCTCGGCTTCTTGCGCCCTCTTCCGTTCTTCCTAATCGGCCTCTTCTTCTCCCTCGGCTGCTACCGGCGCCTCTGACTACGCCCACGTTGTGAAAAATGTCCCTTGCACTTCCGTGAATACTAGTGCAAGTTCCTCGCTCGTTGATACTTTTACTTCGTTAAATAAGAACTTTCAATGTTTTTCGCACAACGGTTAACTTTACTTCCCGTGATGTTAATTGAGGAAACACTTTCCTAAATATTCAAATCTCGCGGACGGCTAACTAGCACGTCTGTTCGACGCCGAAAACTCCTACCTAGCAGTCGTTGCGGCGGCAAACAATATCTAAGCTGGCGTTGACGAGCGGTGATGAAGATGCTGCTTACCCGACGAACAGCGACAATCAGAAGAGAGCTGCTTACTCGACGCGTGGTGGCAAGAAAAGAGAGCTTCCGCATGCGCGTCAGCCTATTTATTGTCCGACGCCTGGGGAAATTCTCCGTGGTGGGGTATTTCTCCTCTCTCAACTCTTCACAGGGAAAAACGTTGCTTGCTAGTTCGTCTTTGATTAGTACAGGCAACGGATACCAGGCTGCGCGTTTAGGTACTCTGATTTACGCCTGCTCTCCTCGCTGCCTGTGGGCGTTCATACAGACGAAACGGTGGTGTTATGGGGTTGTATAATCACATAACGCCACAATATATATATATATATATATATATATATATATATATATAGAAACGCGGAGCGTTTCTTTAATTAATTAGAAACGCAGGGCACTTTCTTCCAATTACGCCCATTTTGAATTGCGCGGCAACGGTGGCGAGTAACGGACGCGACGAGGGAACGAGTCAGGCGCGAGAAGGCGGCGAAACGGGGCGAGACGACGGCGGTTGCAGTGTGGAACAGAACTCTATCACACGGAGAGCGGAGCGATGTTGGTGCGCGCGGTAAAAGAAGGATAAAATTAAGTTAAATAATGTAAGGGAAGTTATCAAGAAGTGAGTTAAGTGTGACAGTGGCAAATGTTAAATAGCGCAAGCTGGTGATCGTGGTATTGGTGTCAGGAACAGTGGTGGAAAAAAGGGAAGAACTGTAAGCCGCGTGGCTGATAACGGCGTGGGTAGTGGCCACGTGCCGGCGTTATGAGAAAAGGAAAGCGAAGGAGAATTGGTGGATTGTGCCGCAAGAAAGCATCGAGATAAACTGCCAGGGATAGGCGGACAGTAATATAGAAGCAGTGCCTACTCGATTTGGAAGACACGTGCAACGGTCGGAGTTGAAGAAGAGGCATTGTGTAACCGCTGCAGGGGGCCGGCGCCGCGAGCGTCCACGCAGTCAACCGTCCGAAGGGGCACCGAGTCGCGCCGAAGGCCGCCGATCGTGGCAGCCGTTGGAAATCATCTGAGAAGAAACGAACTATTTTGGTATTCAAGGTATTGTAAGATCTAGATCATATGTATAGTTTTGGTACCAAAACAGGGAGTAATGAGATTGAAATGGATGTACTAAATGTGTGATTTCAGTACTAAATAATAATAATGTCTTTAATGCATAAATTACTTGTTTGCTTTAGTGCATAATTGCAAAATTAATGCAAAATTGCTTTAGTGCATAAATTTCTTGTTTGTTTAAAGAAATTATAATTGAGTTTTTCCAATGTTATTGTCAAACCTTACGAGACCCATTCACGAACTACGACACTTGTCCTTTCTAAAATAAATGTAGTGAAAAGTACCGCAAAACAAGGTACGTCAAATATATATATATATATATATATATATATATATATATATATATATAAAGGCGCTCTGCACGTGCTAGATAGTGAAAAAGGATTGTATTTTTGGATTACTGTATTTTTTATTTGTAATTGTATTTAGTTTCACGTTTCTATATTCCGCCACCGGGCAATATCAGCGCAATTGTAGTATAACGCTTCCATCTCCTACTATCTCTATCTATATTTACAGCACTGCAGCCCTTTAGCCAGCGTACATAGCACCTTCCGTCACAGCGCCACCCACCGAGAGTACGCCCAGGTGAAAACTCATGAAGTGATGTCATGATTGTGTTATGATGAATTAATGTTTGAAGACATTAAAGGTAATGTTGTTTTTTTACTTTTTTGATTGCAGGTTTTAATTTAAAAGGAATTCAATTTCGAATTGAATTTCTTTTAAATTACCACACCCAATAATAATACCTATTTTCTGTATTCATTTTTCGAAGAAGAATGTGCGCTCCTCGAAGTGTGTTTTATCTGTTTGGATAATACGCTGCAAAGAACAAATTGTGAAATGCAACATAGGAGCATTGCACTATTCTAGAACTAACAGGGGCGGTGACCGAATGCTAAAAAGAGAGTTTACTCGCCAACGACAACAACAAAGATGACAATATTTGTGCAGTAAAAGAGTGATTTCTGTTTCATTCAGTTCCTTCGTTTTGTAAGATCTCGTCAAACGAGGGTGATTGAAGAGAAGAAATACTGTAAGTTTATAACAAATATTTAAGTTGAATTTTAGAAGAATAATCAGCATTGCAAGGTTATCATGGGTAATACCACGAGTGCTTTGGAAATTGTCGATAAATTCCCGACTCTCAAAGTGAGGAAGGGATTTATCTGACAATTTCCAAAGCGAGAGTGGTATTTAATATAACTACTTCACGAGTGAAATTAGGTCCAGTAGAGTTCTAAAATGTGTTAAATATTGAAAATAACTGAAAGCTATTTTAAAATCAAATATGTTATGTTATGGTACACACGAGATTTATTCGATATCGACATTGCGATAGATGTACAATACCACCACCTAAAAAAGGTGAGCCACAATTTATGGTTGGCCAGTAGGAAGAAGCGGCAAGAAAAATCGGATAGAAAAAGCGAAAAACTTTTTGAGATTCACCGCTCTGATTGGGGCATTTTGTATGTATAGTGAAACACTAATGATTTTAATTTCACGAGTGGAATAGTCATTGGTAATTTCAACACCCACAAGATCTCGAACATTTTTAGATAGCATTTCTATTAAATTTTGTGCCAATTTTGATTTCATGAAATGAAATGTAATAAAATAATATAATAGTGAATTTCCTCCGCAGGACAGAAATGCAGATAGTGAATAACAGAATGAATCACAGAAATATTTTGTTATTATGAAGTTATGCGTGATTAAGTATTCATGTGTAATTATGTGTTCAAAATGCTATTTGTTTTAAAATAATTATTTTAAATTTCTAGGGTAGTTAAAGTTTCGTTATCAAAAATCAATTTATTTACACCAACAATATATTAGAAAAAAGGAACCATGAATACTTATCAATGGTTTGCTTCAATAATTAATTTACGCATCCAATGACATAATTTCACAAATTGAATTTAATAAAAAACTTTTGTTACCATAATTGATATTAATGTTAAGGACATTTAATATCAGAAGTCTTACCTAGTGTTATAATTCAAAATAAATCGGTTGAGTGTATCCACTCATTAGTTTGCTATCTGACAAATATACAATGTACAGAGGTTTACTGCGCAACATTGGCAATACCTAAAATGAATCTACAAATGTTCAAAAACTGAGAGAGCTTACTTTTGTTTTGAAATTGGTTTCCTTTGTATTAAGGACTTTAAATACGTTGTAACAAAAGTTATTTTTAGAGGACTCACAACTCATGATTCACCCATGAGATCGTGTAGAGGTGTTACTTTTGTAAAGGATAAAAAATACCAACTGAAATTCTTAGCAGAGTTTTGTTCGAAGGAGGGCAGTGCTGGAAGTATCATCATACATCTCATAATGGTTCCACTAATTGCCTTTGTGATGATTTTGGAACTAACAACAGTCGCCATTGCCTTCGCACCACAATGTCCAGCGCTTCCTCAAGATGGGCGGACTGTGCGTCGTAGGCGTCATCTGGTCTTCCCTACGGGCAGCTCAGCAACTGTAAGCGCATCATTTAACAGCACCAATTTATTGAGTTTTCCACCTCCTTTACGACACTCGCAACTGTTCCTCAAAGTGCTTTGATTCATTTCTTCATGAATTACTTCATCTACTTTCAAATTCATTGTTAATTTTGAATAATTTAGTGCTTATGGGTCAATTCATTTAAATGCACCAGCAGTGGTCTCTCGACCGTCAAAAAATGAAACCTTGCACATAAATTCCCATAAATGTGGGTTGTTCAAAACCATAAAAATAATTGTACGCTTTTAACAAGTGGCGGCCATTTTTTTACATCGCGCGCCATTTCTTCAGGCATCAGGCCTTTGGAAAGTGGTCTATAAGAAATCACTTGTTGCTGGTTAAATACATATTCATAGTTAACCGTTACTCGTCTTTTAACTCTTGAACAGTGAAGAATTTGCCTAGAATCCATGTGTTTCTTCTTCTCACTACAAAATTAATGTTTTGTTGAATCATCTTATAATGGAATTTAATGTGCACTGGAAAACAGAATGAGTTCACCGCACTAGAATTATTATTACGTAACATAAACGTGAACTGACATGATTCGCAGCAACAAAAAAGGTGTACTGTAAACACATGTACAAATCTATTATTTCCTAGATTAAAATTCCATTTTTATGTAGTAAACTCATGATTGTTGTTTCTCGGGGTACTTGTTTCAAGAGGGCAGGATTCGTGTAATTCCAACGGAAGAAAGAAGTCAAGACGCTCGTGGTAATTTTTTTGTAGGAACTTTCCTTTATAGTCTCTAAAATTCACGGTTTCTTTCGTTCATTCCAAATGATGACAGTGGTTCTGTAATGAACGGATTGCTGAGGCATCACCTAATGTCGCCTTCGACTAAATATTATAATGGGATTCGGTGCTCAGTATTGTGGCATTTGAAATGAAGGTTACATTATCCAGATACCGTTTCGTCAGAATTGATCATTTTCGCATATAAAAATGGCTTAATTGAAAGGAATAGAAAGATAGATTGTCAGAAGGCAATATTATTGTTTGCAATACGTGTGTGCAATTCATGTAATATTCAAGGCTTATAAAACAGCAAAATTATTGTCATATTAGAACAAAAATTTTACATTCAACTTTATCTATTTCCTTTCCTGGAAATGGAAAAATCAACGACACTCAAAAATGTCAAAAGATTAATTACTGAGAGCGTAGGCTTCCGCGGCCGGAGTCTGCTCAGGGCGTAATGCCCTGAGGAAGCTCGCAGAATGGCGACCGAAACGTCGGCATCTTCGCCATGGACGCGGCGTCACCCGGACAGCCTAGTAAATAGATTAATTACTGTTTGCGTTCTTATCAATTACGCAAAATATTGTTTTTTGAAAACAGTATTTTACAAAATGGGAATGGGTTGTAAAATGCTGCAAACAGATTCTTCGAGTATTGACTCTCGAACTTACACGATTCATAATCTGTTAAACTCATCTGGAGGTACTTTTTGGTATTAGTACTGGAAAATAAATCGTTACAATCACTTGCAACTGAAAGTGCATGAAATGTTTTGATTATAAAATAATATTGAATCATGTGAAGAATTTAGTGAAGTGGATTCAGTTTCAAACAATTATCTTACATGAAGAAAATTGAGAGAAATATAAAACAACGGATTAATATTTTTAATAATAATAGTAATTATATTAATAATAATAATTCCCCGTCCATAGAAAATTAAAAAAATGTTACATCTTTAATTTCCAATTTTAATAACAACTGGTTTTGTTAACAAAAATCTAAAGTATTATTAGGGAGAAAAGGTCTTCCTCTGTGCAAAATAATTCAAAAAACTCAAAAGTCGGTCATTCTTGAAACCTGACGGATTGTTCGATCGGTTCTAAATTGGTAAAGTTAGGAGTGTGGTATACCTCAAGCCCCTCAAACCTGGAACTCCGTGTAAGAGAAAAATAATATTAATAAAAGTATCATTAGATCGTTATAGTCTACGACAAAATACGTTTTGGTGTTGTCCCAGTAATTATTTTTATATAATTCTTGGTATCTTAATCATTTTACCATTATTTTAATTAGAAGTATTGGGCCAAATCTTGACCCATCTTTGCAAGTTCAGACAAAAATGTATTCTAAAGTGTTCACAAATGTAATATATTTTTACTTTATGTCCATTTAACTTTTCTTTCAGATCACTTTTGCTTACGCTGTTTACTACGACGTAAATGTTCCTGGTGTTTGGGACATTGCTCAAGATATAACAGTCGCTTATCCTCTTCCTAGCAATCTGCTAAAATTTCCAAGCAAACGTCGCGAATCACGGAAACCCATTGTAGCAAATAACATGAACCATCATCCTGATTGGGAATTCAATGGATACTTGCAGAAACCACAATTTCATGAATCAAAATATCATGGAGATACAGCTCTTCATCGAAGTAAATACGCTCATCCAAAACATCAAAGATTCACTTATTTGGGTCCGGTTGACAATAAATATAAGAAGAATGCAATTTCCCATTTGAAATCTTCGAATTTTTATGAAGCTGTAGTTTATCAGCAGTCAGAATGGAAAGTAAACAAGAAAACGAAGACGGAACGAAGTACACGTCTTGTAGAAGATAGAGTAAAGTTCAAACGAGAAGTGGCATCGTTATTAAAAATGTAAGTACTGATTATACGCACGTATATTTTGTTAGTGACAAATACATTCTTTAACACAACATTCATAAGGCCGAAAATTGAACCACAATTTTTGTAAATTGCTCCCTATGTTTTCTAATACTTTAGGATCGTAAGAAATTTAGTGACGATGCAATAATATGTGAATTTTGGGGCGAAATTCTCGAAAATTTCCCCATTACCGGTCTAACGATGTTCATTGAAGTATTTATTTTAGCGCTTCCAAACTCGTTAATAATCTCGTTTAGTGTATTGTTCCTCCGCCACTGGAACGTGGGACACGGCGCCGACCACTAGCGGCGAACGGCCTCAACCGGGACACGTATTGGGCTCTCCCCCGATCTCCTAACAGTGAGGTAGTGTGGTACAATGTGTTTGTAACTGTGTATGTTTGTGTGAGAGGGGGACAAAGAGAGGGAGAGGGAGAGAGAGGGGAAGGAGAGAGAGGGGAAGGAGAGAGAGGGGAAGGAGAGAGAGGGGAAGGAGAGAGAGAGGAAGGAGAGAGGGGGGAAGGAGAGAGAGGGGAAGGAGAGAGAGGGGGAGAGAGCGGGGGGAGAGCGGGGAGAGAGAAAGAGAAAATGGGGGAGAGGATGGGACAAGTGTGAGGAAGGAAAGATCGCGTACGTTTGTTAAGTTACTGCTCCGGCTTTCGCATGGAATTGATAGAAAAGACCACTCACAACACCCGATACGAGCCATCAGCTCCTAGCATTATCTTCCAGATAGTAGTTCGATACGATTTAGTTCAAAGACTTTGGAATATAGTACTAGACCTACCCTCCTGCCTTTCGGAGCGCTGCAAGTTGAACACTGCGCGGTCCGCCATGTTGATGGCAAGTGTGTGAAGTGAATAGCCGAAGTCCATGTGCGTTTACGAGCGTTTATTTTATAATATAAAGTTTTTAGTGAAACATCATGGTCAGTTGCTGTGCAGCATTTGGTTGTACGAATCGAAATTCGTAAGTTTGTACGTTAAATTCAACCCCTACCACTTAGCAGAATGTCACAATAGTTTATTACATAAAAAATTAATAAGACAGCATTGCACAAAGTCAATCACCTTCATGAACCAATAAATAAAATTCTATTTCTTAAAAGTCAGTTTTATTACAATCCTGTCAAATTTCCCTAAATCCTTTCAAAAGAAAACGTTCACTATAATTATTAAATATTATTGGTTAGAATGTTTGTAATAATTTATTTTCCATATTAAAGACTTCATTTCTTCAATTTTGTCCTGACGTGTTATACTAATAGGTTAATTGAAACTTATTAGTGTCCAATTTTCCTTCTAAATCTTGTGTATAATCAAGTTGATGTGCTTTTAGGAAAATTTTTAAAAACAAAGATTGTCTTCCTGTCTATCATGCTTCATGATGAAAGGTTGTTCATGTACCAGTAAACGTTTATATAAACAAAACCCCAAATAGTTTAAGTTTACAACAAGCAGTGTTGCAGTTGAGATTAGCCATAAAATGTTCTGTATAAAACAAGAAAATGTATTCTCTGAACTTTGTGAAGGAATGTCATTGATCTGAAGAATAAAAAAATACGTTTTATTACGAATATTTTCTTATTGATGCTTCTAACTGAATGTTTATTCTTGCTTTTATTTCCGAAACGCCGTATTTGTATGCTCAGCTCAGGTGCTTTTGCCATCATCATGGCGGACGGCGCAACGTTCAATTTTTGTTGCGCGTTGGACCTCCTTGACGTTGGTGTGTGGGGCCTTGATTTAGTTACGAAGCTAGAGTCGAAAATCTGACACCGTCCGAACACAAACCGTAGGACTTCCGTAAAGTGACGCCGCAGAGGTAACGAGTTATGTTACCACTGAGCCATAGCAATCTGTGGTATGGTTGTTGCAACTTTGAAAAGATATGCAATTTCAATAATAGAACCTGGTTCTTTGTTTCGGGTGGGTCACAAAATTCGCGAAAGTTTGGTACAGAAATTTATTAAAATCATCATTATCATCAACATTAAATTTCATTTACAAAAACATGATTTACAAAAATGTTTAAGGATATTGACCGTATGTAACTATTTTCTGCACAAATAAAAAACCGCCAAAAGAGTTTTTTAGGTAAAAAAAGTATATTTCGCTATTTTTGTAGCAATACTTCGTGTAAAATTATGGATCTGACATTCAAAGATAAAAATGGATGCCTGGATTACAATTCATATTTACATATTGAGTTTTTAAACTAAGAAAATACATTCCTTATTTAATGTTTTTTCCAAGATTTTTAAAAAATTGTGATTGTAATTTCGTAGAATTGTAGGGTTCGTTACATAATAGTTATATTATTCTACAATTAAAGATGTTTATTTCAAATGGATTTCTTCGCAACGTTTCATGGCAAGTTTAGTCAACAATGACATTTTTGCACATTAAAATCCCATCACACACAGAAGGTAACTCTGGAAGGAAACTACTTGTATGCTTGATCAGCTCTATAACGTAGGACGTGACATATCAACGAAAGTCATGCTGTCACCTTTCACATTTAACTTACAACGGACGCAATTCCGAACGTGGTAAACAATTCTGTATATTTCAAGTAAGAACTAAGACATTGAAGTAGCAACTTCACGTGCTCCATTGTGTCCTCAATCGCGAATGCCGGGCAATCAATACTTCACTTTTCCAAATGTGTGAAAACATCACATGACGCAGAGCAACGAAAATTGAAACTGGCTAAACATAACATTAACATAAAGCTAAACAAATTCCTTAAAGATGGCTAAAGTTTAAGGTTTGGAGATTATTATGAGAGAGACACAAGTGCAATTAATTTTTTAGCGCTGTTCTATCAGATGGTATTTTCCCCGCTCTTTATGACGACAATGAACTTCAGAATGAAGAGATTTTGTCCTGTCGTTTTCCTTAATTAAACGTGACAGTAACATTTTTTAAATAACAAAAATTCAAACGAACAATATTCTGACACAAATAACTTTTAAATTTGGTATGGCTCCCTTTCCAAGGGAAGTGATTAAAATTTAAAGTCGTTCGCAGGAAATGAAATACAAACCGTTTAATATTGTCTTACAAAGCGTGTACTCTAAAATATGAAAATAATTGTATAATAAATAAAATTAAATTCGTGAACTGTGCGTGTCTGCAGGAGGGGCATCGACGGAGAGGCGTGTATCCTGCGGGCCCGCTGCGAAATCGCTCAGAGAATGGGAGATCAGCCTGTAACTCTAATGCAGGCGCTAATGGGACTGGTCTTCTTGTAAGTGAATAATTCGCTTTAAATATTTTAATTCGATTCGAATGGTCCAAAGGAAAGCCCTAACGTGAATAACTGTTGTAAATGATGTAATTTGTGGACTTACAACAGTGACCAACTGATGGAATGTAAACTAATATGAAAATGTAAACATTAAAAATATTGTAAAAAATAATGTTATTATGAATACATGCAATAATTTTTTGTCAGGGAGGTCCCTAACGAGAACGGATCAGTGAATGACGAGGACTTCTTGAAACAATGTGATTCAGTGGAGCCCTGTCCATTTTCTTTACTGGAAGTTGAATTCACTCCAGGCTGGTAATTCTTTTCGATTTTCCAATATTTACTCAGTATTTACATTTTTTATCAGTATATGTACTCAGTATTCACATTTTACAATATTTACACATATTTACTCAGATTTCCAATATTTACTCAGGGCACCATTATTTTGGTTAATGTAAGTAAACTGGTCATTAAAGTGTGCCCCAAAGGTGACAAAAATGTACAATATTAATATGAGCTTAACAGGTGTATATTGAAATATTTTTGTAGGTATGCCCAGTGCTTGATTTATATAAAGTTACGTCCCGGAACGCGCCCACATATTAATCATTAATATAATAACAATATTTATATATTTATAATTTGATAATTATAAATCATACTTAAAAACTAGTAGTGGTAGTAATAACGAGTGGTAACACAGGCTCGAAGTGAATGTAATGATTATAATAGGAACTAAAAATTTATATATATAATATAAATTATATATATATATATATATATATATATATATATATATATATATATTGGAAAATATGGAAGTTGCTATTTTTGTTTCCGTTTTGTTTCGTTACGTCAGAAATCAAACCCTGGGCACGCCTATTTAAAAACAGCTATATCGTGTGTTATCCAAGAAAAAAATAAATAAATATAATATTTAATCAATAATTATACTTGCCGCTCTTGTAGGATGTATGAGCGTGTAATTGTCGCAGAAAAGCATAATAAATAATAAATATATTACTTCCAAAATTCATGAGTTAATAATCAAATGATACCTATCAGTCCAAAACCCTAGATGTTCCGTATGTACTTGTATTGTCATTCTGAAATTTTTTCTCAGTCTATAAAAGGGTTTTATGTTTGCAATTTTTTGTCTGAAATATTCAAAATTACAGATTTAAGACTTTGAATGCTCGAGAATCATTTAGATAACAATCATATCTTTCTCAGGGGATAATATGTACAAATACGATGCACAATTTCCAAAGGCACCTATTGTTTAACTTGTTCTAATAGTTTTCTAATTAGTCACTACTTATTTTGTGTAACATGAGAACATAAGCTAGCTTTGGTTCATTGATAACGAAAGTTTAACTGAACGAAAAGTTGAATTGTAATTGCACTGCAGTGAACAGAGCTGTAGTATGTGATGGTTGACCTTAAATGGGAGACGAGAATCTTATGTGATGAATGTACTTTGCATTGTTCGTGTTCAAAAATAATCTTGAATTCCCACTTCAGCCACCTATTACAGAAGGTAACAAAAAACTTTTTTCTTGGTAACTGAAATTTTAGCGCTAATTATAGGTATTTCGGGGCCGCTGATTCCAAAAAGGCCAACTGCTTGGCCGCATCAGCTCTAGTTTTAAAGATGCGGTGAAAACAACGATTCCCGTCATTTGCGGAACCACAGTTCACTTTTAATTAATATGTATAGTAAATTTACAATTATTTATTATTTTATTATTAACCAACAAATTCTAATCCCCAGCGCCTTTTCAGTAATGTGCACTGTTTCTTTTACATATTCTTTTGTGCTTTAGGCATGTATATAGAAATAAAACTTCCCGTTTCTTAATCACAATAATTTATTCAATGACTCCATACGTAAATTTGGTCATTTTGCAAAGGCTTTTCAGCCCGTGTTTCTATCAACAAAAAGGAAACGAGTTACCCTAAGAAGCTTTTTAGTTAATTTATTACACCTGAAGTGAATGCAATTACATATAATGCATGCGAATTTTCATATAAAGTGTTATCGCAGATACGAGGAAATCTACAATTCACTGATTTATTAGATCTATATATTTCTCAAGAAAGCAGTGTTTGAATATGCCAGATGTGTTTTGCCACTTGTGGCGAGAAATCTTTCAAGGAAAATAGAAAACCTATTTCTGAGCTCTTGAACAGGGCAAATTTGAATTATTTTGGTGTCATGCTCGGAGATAAAGATGTGGGCTCCTCGTATTATATGCAAGATATGTATGGAACATTTGCAACAGTGAAAAAATGGAACAATAAATCGAACTGCAATTCGAAGCACCGATGTTTTGGAGAGAGGCTAAAAACTGTATTAATTATTGTTATTTTTGTCTTGCCAACAACAATGGAATTAGTCAAAACGATCATAGCAAATGAGTATCCTGGCCTTGACTCAGCTATAAGACCGGTTTCACACTCAGATGACGAATCTGTTCCAACATTCCATCACTTAGAAGAGCTCACTGAAGACAAATCTTCAATGTCTGAAGATTATCAAAATGGAATTAGTTATTGTGATTTCTTAAGTACTTCATCAAGAGCTGAAAATTTCGACCAAAAAGAATTGACTGGCCTCCTTTGGAAATGTGATCTCTCCAAAACTACATTTGAATTCTTTGTCTCTCGATAGAAAAAAATAATTTGCTAGTACCTGGGACACATTACATTTTTTGTCAACGAGAAAAGGATTTGCTGCCTCCTTCGAGAAAGAAGAAACCCTAATGTTCTTCAACGATGTTGAAGTCTTTTTAAAAGTTTAGTTTACAGACTATTAGTCAGATGAATGATGACTTTTCAGTGACAGCTCTAGGAGACTTTTGAAGTGTGTACTCATACACAACGTCAACAACTGCGGCTCTCTTCCAATTGGTCACTCATTTCGCGTGAAAAAAGAGCACGAGACAATTTCTTTAGTTTAATACAATTTTAAGTAATATGAACGTCAGTTAGTACTTTGTGTTGATCTGAAGATGGTGAATTTTCTTCTCGGTCAACAAAGTGGCTACACAAACTATGCCTTTTGTTACCCTATGTTTTATATTTCTGTGAGACAGCAGAGACGAAAGTGAGCATTGGTTGAAAAAAACTTGGTATATGAGTAAAGATATAGTTATAGGGGAAAACATTGTAATAAATTTACTTTTAGTTGTTCGAGAGAAAATTATTCTCTATCCTTTGCATATAGAGCTAGGCTTGATGAAACAATTTTTCCAGTAGTTGAAGATGGGATAGTTTGTGCTTTCAGAGTATATTTCTTAAATTTTCGGGAGTCTCCTAACGAGAAACTAGAAGCAAGAATTTTTGATGGTTCTAAAATAAGAAAGGTCGTAAATGATTCAAACTTCTTGAAACCCATGAGCGAAAATGAATGGAATGCATGGCCTTCTTTTGTTCTAGTTGTGACAAAGTTTTTAGAAAAACATAAAGCAGAAAACTTTTTATAATTAGTAGAAACAATGCTTTCCAATTTCCATGTGCTTGGCTGCAATGAGTTCTAAGGTCCATTTACTACACAGTCACTTCAATTGCTTGTCTTATCTTGATGATCTAAGTGAAGAGTAAGGTGAAAAGATTTTACCAATGGAAGAGAGACACCAAGGCAAGTAGGATACATATATTACGGCAGACTACTGTTGGAACATACAGTGACTGCTATGTATTTTCTCGCTCCAAAACATCTCTTACAAATTTTTTTTGGTGTTGAATGCATGATTGTGAATTTCAAAAACAATTAGATTTAGTAGACAAACAGAAATTATTTAATTTACAGTTATCTAATTAATATACTTCATTTATAAAAACAAATTTATTTTATTTTACAACAGATTAACAACAGAAAAGTATATATTTTATGTCTACATCCCCTTGATGTTCCCAAATTCTGGCCCTCACAGTGTGGAAGTGGGGTATGTGATGATAATTCTGTATTTACAAAAATACAAAACTAAAGCTAATAAGGCAAAACTAATGCATTTTTTGGAATAGGTGACTTTGAAATATCCTGAAAAAATTTGTAATATATGAGGCACTAAATTGTATGTTGACCAGTGTTATGTATATACATAATGTTTATCGAATGTATCATTCATTGTATACACAATGACTTCTGGAGAGAAAAAGATTTCAGAAGCAACATGTATCATGTCGCAAAATAGCTTTGGTATCTAAAGGGGAACAACCTAAAAAATACCGAGCTTAAAGTTTTAATAAAAAAACAGACAGCAATGTTAAACAGTAGCTGGAACATAACCGAAAGTGGAAGTGTGTCGTGCTATTTCCGCTCTTCAAATTATTTTCTGATTAGTAAAATTAATTTCTACTCGTAAAATAGTTTAATTCTGTAACAATACATTTATTTAATATTTGTAATTAACAGCAATTTAGTTATAACTAATTTAATGTAATTAAATAAATTGATCTTGAATGAATGTAAACATGATATCATACGTGGGTGATCTGGGCTGGAACCCGGATGGTCGAAACGTCGGCAACTCAGCCTTCGACG
Source organism: Gryllus longicercus (assembly GCA_038098605.1). Taxonomy (NCBI): domain Eukaryota; kingdom Metazoa; phylum Arthropoda; class Insecta; order Orthoptera; family Gryllidae; genus Gryllus; species Gryllus longicercus. The sequence goes on along the minus strand of JAZDUA010000064.1, from coordinate 4,706,211 downwards.
CGGCGTCACCCGGACAGCCCAGATCACCCACATGACTCTGGCCGCGGAAGCCTACGACTTCATGATATCATACGTTACAGCATGTTTAACAAGATTACATTGAAATCGTTCCCTTCAAGGCAAATCTTCAGTTTAACACAATAAACTTCTTAAAATTGACGAGCTTGGAAATAGATAATGATCCATCACCCTACATATCTTTTCTTTAAAAGGAGAGGAAAATAAAAATTCAAAGAATTCTATAAATCAGGTGATTAATACAAACATATTTCTTGCATTAAAATATACTTCATACGCTACTGTATTATATTACTTCGCCAGTGACATACAATCTTTAAAAAAAGAAAAACAAAAATAACTCAATTTTGCTTGTTAAATGAATTACCACTGTATAGTTCCACGCGTCTCAATTTTTGCCAATATTTCTCGATCGAGTATCAAGTGATCTGAAATATAATTATAATTATGAGTCATTCGTACCATAAGAAAGTGTTTGCAGGTGTGATTGTCTCGTATTGTTTGAGCTGCAGGAAAGGGCTTCGTCAGAATCAGCGCTGTGTACATCTCCAGAGGCGACGCAAACAGAGGGTGAAGAGCGTTTGCTCACCGAATGTCAACGGTGAAGGGTGAGGGGGGCAACCCTCTGAGCCAATAACGCCTCGAGCGCTATCTTCAGGTGAAGGAGACAACTACGAGCGCCCTTTATAGAAAATACGAGGTAGATAAGGAGACAATTTTTAATACGAATGATGTACAAGTTCATGTTATGTGCAGAGAGCAGTGGCGATCTTCGTTAATCTGTTTTCTCTCAGTCTACCTTTTCTCTTGCCTCTCTGTCTCCTTGACTTTATAGAAAATACGAGGTAGATAAGGAGACAATTTTTAATACGAATGATGTACAAGTTCATGTTATGTGCAGAGAGCAGTGGTGATCTTCGTTACTCTGTTTTCTCTCAGTCTACCTTTTCTCTTGCCTCGCTGTCTCCTTGACTATCTCGATTACGAAAAAGACTGATCAGAACAACCATGTTCTAAAATTCTCGTCCAGCGATCGACGCAGTTAGATATCCTAAGCGAGCGTCCGCCGAAAGCATACCGTCCAGATTGGCACCTGGGATCTTCCCAATCAAAAATCTTCAATTACGAACTGGCAGGTTGATATACCACGGATATGACATTGCAATTGAATAATAAAATAGGTGTAGTCTAATACTTTATTTTTGATTTATTAAATTAATATATTCGGCGAATATATGAGAATAATGTTGATAACTAGAATCTAGTCAGTTCGGATACACTGATTGCCCAGTGTTACTTCCCTTAATACCTACGTATAAACGGAGTAATATGCGTAGTATAGGGAAAGTTAAGTAATACTGAGGAAAATCGATTTCAAGATTTCAAGGGAAATACACGTTTTGGGGGCCCCAGATACCGAAAATGTGATTTTTTAAAAGTCCGTTTCTCTGTGCGACCGTCTGTCTGCCTGTCTGTCTGCCTGCCTGTCTGTCTTTCCGTCTGTGCGTTCGTCTAGTTCTGTGAACAATACTGACGCCTAAACCACGCGTTTTTCCAAATTGAAGAAACCCCTGTCCATCTGACTCGTAACTCTAAGATTAAAAAAAAACATTCTTCAAAATTTCAAGGTACTTTACATGAAATTCCTGTGACATTTTCTCAAAAACGGCTTCAATTTTTTCTTCAAAGTATTCGAACGGAATGTGCTGATTGCACTCTCTAATATGACATGAAGTTTATTGGGGGTATTATTTTGTTTTTAAAAGAATACACAATTGTATTTTTTTAAATATTTTTCACGCCAGTAATATACATGTTTGTAAATATTATTGTATTTGTGAGTTATTGTGCTGCACATTATGTCTAATAAAGTTTTTCAAAAACTCAAAACTCTTCTGTGAAAATGTGCTCTAAATTTCGAATATCTGCAGCGTTTAACCGACATTTTCTTATAAACGTGTCCAAATTTTTCAAAGAAAATTGCCATTCATCACGAGGTTTTACAGTTCTTTAATATTAATAAAATAATATTTTCATTATACTATCAGAAAACCCAAAGACTCGGAAAATTTCACATAAATGTATTTTGGGCGGCGATAGATGGCAGTTTACAAAAGTATGTGGCAAGTTCAATTGCTGAAACCAAAGGAAATAGAAAAGTAATACAAAAATATCGAGATTTCGATATAAAAATGTACACATCTTTATTTTATTGCACTGACGTCTAACAAATGCATTTTCCCATAACTACACTCCCACGCTAGAGCTATCTATTCAACATTAAATATTTTCATAAATGCGAAAACATTTTCAATTTATTAATAAGTACAAAACATTTGAATACTGTGAAATATGAGTGGCATTTTAAATGCCTTCTGAATATATTGAATATAGGTCCAACACGGGCAACGGACTGACGATAGTTATACAGTCGGACAGACAGACACACAGCCAGACGAACGACGGACAGACAAACAAACATCGAGCAGACTGACGGATGACGGACACACAGACGGACGACGGGCAGTGATGGATGACAGACTGACGGATGACAGACAGGAGACGGATGGACAGAGACGAACGACGGTCAGACACACGGACGACGGATAACGGCCAGACGGACGGATGACGGACGACCAGACAGACAGGCGACGGACAACGGACGACGAATGACGGACAACGGACGACGAATGACGGACGGACGGACGGACAAAAACAACACTTTCGGTATCATGGGACTCGAAAACCTGTCCGTTGAGATCTCGAAATTGATTTTCCTTGCGCTACCTAACTTTCTCTGGATTACATATTAATCCGTATATGCGTACTTATATGAGATAATTGTAGGAAATTTCGCCGCACGCAACACAATGAAGCGAAGCTGACATGAGCCGCAGTTGCTGACGCGGTGGTGACCGCCATCAGCTCATAGCATCCAGCGATTAACTCACGGACAGACGTGATTATTGACAGGGTGCAGTGCTTTATCGTCGCAATTAACTGCGTCAGTCATAATCATTGGAGTCATTATACGGCTGCATCGCGGTCAGTGATTGCGTCACTGATTCGCCGTTTGTGTTTTAATTGGCTAACGGTTATTGCGTATCGTGCGAGTACGCTGGTTCGTAGCCTCATAGGAATGAAATTCCGTTACTGCAGCCCCTTAATAGAGTACAACGGGCATCTAAGTAGAGGGGATACAATAAACAGAAAAATTATGAGGCAGGCACATATGTTTTAAAATGTAATATTTACATTATACTTATATGAAGCCTTAAGAACTGTTTTAGAGGTGTTCCTTTCAGAGTCAATGACTATTTTTATTTGAAGGATGCGCTTGTCAGTCCGAGTTTTATCACGTAACGGACTTTCTAGGTCCTATTTTATAATTTATTTAACACCCTACGTCTTTTTGAATTGAACCCCAAATGGACATTTTTCAGTAATTTGGTTCCATTACTCCCTCTCAAAATTAACCTGTTTTTACATCACATGAATTTAGTAAAATCTCTGAATGAGAATGAAATGAATTCAGTCTCTTCCATGAGAAATGTTCTAGGGTTGGGGCGTAGTTAGTACTTCGAATCATATTTCCGCACATCACGTCATAGATCGACATAGAAATGTTTACAACATCTCAAAAATAAAGTGAAACCTCTCCATAACAAGTAAGCTCGGGATAGTAAATTTTATATATTGAATCAAATTAAATTTTTTTTCAGACTCGCATTGTCGTTTTTAATAAATGATGCCTTCTGTCCCATTATAATTAACCAAAAGATTTTGAGATGAGACAGAGAAATTCTACGAGCACAAAGAAAAAAAATGACATATATTTATCTTACATCTATGAAAATATGAACGCTACAATGCGAAAAACATATTTGAAAATGATACAGTTCGTCAAATTGATTTGGACCGTAAAAAGCATGCACTTTTAGAGATAAAACAGAAAAACGCAATGGTAGGAAAAATTAAATGGCTATAAATTAAAACTGAACAGATTGGGCAATGTTTGTATTTATATTCCAAATAACTGTAGCGGCAATCTGAAATATTACGCAATTTCGTATAGAGCTTGCATGAAGGTTCGTTCCACAAAAGCAGTTTATTCTCCGAGTTGGCTTCTACAGAAACCGTCTGGGGGCGATCCGAAGAGGAGCAAATGACCGAGTCTGGGAGTGAACGACCGGCCGCTAACGCGCTTAGTTAGAGTCTGTTAGAGCTGCTTTCAGGGGCATTCCCCCAACGGGACGATGGCACCGCGATGGCGCAGGCCGACGCTCTAAAGAGGCTGCCGTGAGAGGTGAGCATCGACCTTCGAGGAAGGGCGATCAGTCCAGTGGCCAAAGAATATTGGGCTCAAGCAATTCATCCTTCTGCGTAAGTACGCCTTTTAAACGTTCTAGTAACGCATAATCGAGTCATAGGTTAATTTGTCGATAATTGATAGAAATACGCTCTGAGATAGGATTAAGGGTTATTGATATCATGGAAAATACGAGTTTACGCTGTCTGTAAGTAGTATGAAAAAATAGCTGTTTAATATGTGTTGTTATTTCTCCGTACTGTTTTCTTCATTTTGCCATCATAAATAATGTAGATTGACGACATAATGACATGCAATCGGGCCTGCAAACCATCCATCAACCAATAGCGAGTGAATTACACAATGAATGAATCCATGTTCCTGTTTGATGACAACAAATAACAATTTTCGATTACGACATCTGTGCAGTGTATAATCGTTGTTTCTTCTAAAAACCCGTCGTCAATATTCTGCTGTTGAAGTATTTTAAATAAATTTTTTTTAGCGTTACCTGTGTAGCATAATATTTATGCGAACTACAATGTCAGAAATCGAATGGCATGCATTTCAGTGGCGACAATTTGCAACACCATCAAATCTGCAGCTCTTCTATTTTCAACGACGCAGTCATCAGACTACAGCTCACTGTTATGTGTAATTGTAAATTTTCTTCGAGTTATGTAGTGCGAAACTAAATTACATTCAGTAGAGAGACAGTTACATAAATCTGCCTATCGTAAAGCTTTATAACTAGAGAACTGCAAAAATCTTTTTAACTGTAAAAAAACAGCTCACATTATCTTGCAGTATTTTGAAATTTTAGAGAGTTCAAAGAAAATTAGATCTGCACCGTTATTTAAAATTCCTTTACTCTATCCGAGGAAGAAAAAATAGAGGAAAAAATTGAGCCGTGATTGAGGAATATTTTCTTTATAAATTGCTTTGACTTTCAGCAGATATTATGAAAAATTAATTATTACACTAGGGAACTCTTGGAAGGTAGAGTGCGCAACATTATTAATTTTATACGTATATTATGAATATCACAATAAAAAACATATCACTTCACAGTTTTCAACTGTATCACACCGTATTTTGCTATTAAACAAATTCATTTAAACTTCTCCTTTAAATATATAGAATAAATATGCATAAAATCTATTTAAAAATTAAATATTCATTCAGTTCATCGCTTTCGTGTTTTTTTTTTACCTTCTGTATGCGAAGAGTGCCGTCTTTACTATTGCGTCTGGTAGTCGCGCTCAATTACGGTTTCGGAGTGATGGGGCAGGGAGGGATGGGGTAGGGGGTGATGGGGCAGGGAGTGATGGTGCAAGGAGTGATGTGGCAGGGAGTGATGGGGCAGGGGGTGATGGGGCAGAAGGTTATGGGGCAGGGGGTGACGGGGCAGAGAGTGACGGGGCAGAGAGTGACGGGGCAGAGAGTGACGGGGCAGAGAGTGACGGGGCAGAGAGTGACGGGGCAGAGAGTGACGGGGCAGAGAGTGACGGGGCAGAGAGTGACGGGGCAGAGAGTGACGGGGCAGAGAGCGACGGGGCAGAGAGCGACGGGGCAGAGAGCGACGGGGCAGAGAGCGACGGGGCAGAGAGCGACGGGGGCGACGGGGCAGAGAGTGACGGGGCAGAGAGTGACGGGGCAGAGAGTGACGGGGCAGAGAGTGACGGGGCAGAGAGTGACGGGGCAGAGAGTGACGGGGCAGAGAGTGACGGGGCAGAGAGTGACGGGGCAGAGAGTGACGGGGCAGAGAGTGACGGGGCAGAGAGTGACGGGGCAGAGAGTGACGGGGCAGAGAGTGACGGGGCAGAGAGTGACGGGGCAGAGAGTGACGGGGCAGAGAGTGACGGGGCAGAGAGTGACGGGGCAGAGAGTGACGGGACAGAGAGTGACGGGGCAGAGAGTGACGGCGCAGGGGGTGATGAGGCAGGGAGTGACGGGGCAGAGAGTGACGGGACAGAGAGTGACGGGGCAGAGAGTGACGGCGCAGGGGGTGATGAGGCAGGGAGTGACGGGGCAGGGAGTGATGGGGCAGGGAGTGATGGGGAAGGGAGTGATGGGGCAGGGAGTGATGGTGCAGGGGGTGATGGGGCAGGGGGTGATGGGGCAGGGGGTGACGGTGGCAGAGAGTGACGGGGAAGAAAGTGACGGGGCAGAGAGTGACGGGGCGGGACGCGGCGCTGCGGGGAGTAACTGGGTATTGCAGTTGGCTTTTGTTGGGGGGTCGTGGCGGAGGGTCGGTCAGGCGAGCGGCGGGGGCGACGCGTGCCGGGCGCGGTGCCCGGGGCTCGAATCCTGCAGCCTGCGCCGCACAAAGGGTGCGAGAGCCCTCGGGTGGCGGCGGGTCAGAGCAGGGCAGGGCAGGGCAGGGCAGGGGCGAGAGCAACGGCCGCAGGCGCCCTCGAAACTCCGCTGCTCGAGGGCCCTCCATCGCCGCAGGGCGCTCGGGTTAATTGCCCTCCCTCCCCGCCACGCTGCGCTGCGCTGCGCCTGCCGCTGCGCGCCCACCGCGTCATCACCGGCGGCCTCCCGCGCCGCCTTTCGATCGACGCCTACACCTACACTACTGTCGCCCATTACACACTATCTCTCATCACCTTCTATTCCACCCTCATTGTCTTATCACGCCGTTACCAATCATTCTCCTTCCACACACCTACCCCATCCTCAAACACTTCCTCTATGCTCGTTTTCCTTGTTAACTCCGATATCCCTCGCAATATTCATCCACTTCCTACCACATTGCCAATTTGAATTTTTCTTCTTCTTTCTCTCTCTGTGTCATGTCCAACTTCTTGCAATCCCTTCTTGTTCCAAAGACTCCATGTAGCCCCCCCCACCCCCTAACGTCGCTGTTCCCGATCTGTGGACCCGTCGCGGATCCCGATCCGCACTCCCCTGTGTTGTCACCTCTCACGGCCGCCTGCACGCCAATTTCGCGGCCTCTGATCACGCGTCCGATTTTGTGGCTTCTAAAGTCAATCGCAGTTGCAGTAACATGTCGACTGTCTCAAAATACGGCAAAACGTTCTGTCTTCCCTTCCATAAATTCACGCCCGTGATATACCTGAACCTTGATAACGTATTTTTTTCCGTCGTCGCCCCTTTCAATTCATAGCTGCTCTCTGGGTAGTGGATTCATCGTCAGGTTCACCGAACATTTTAAACGAACATTGGTTACTCTGATGAAATCAAGAAATCGAAAGTCAGACAGCGTGTCACCATGGGGAAAATTTTGATGTACTAGTTGCGAACAATACTTTCCGATCTTGATCAACTGCAATGTTCAGGATATGGACAGGGCAGGCTGGTTCTCATCGGACGTTGACGGGTATTGAGAAATTGATACAGTGGCGCAGCCAAAAGTCAAAATCTTTTTTTAATAGAGAATAAAAATGGCGAACAAGTGTGATTGTGTCTTAAATACAGGTGAAAAGTATTTTGAGAAATAAAATTCCTCCGATTAGGAAACATTTTCATTTTCATTTGACTGACTCTTGATAACATCCTTGCAGACCTAAATGCTGCCGCAAATCCCGTTGTCGCGCATATACAACGCGCAAATACATATACGCCATAACGAACCTCTCCTGGTCACTTCATTATTTTTGCCGAATTTCACGTAATAGAACGAACTCCCACGTTTTCAACCACTTTTCAAAAGCTTCGTTCTGTTTAATCCATAATGACTCAATTTAGTTTTCCTGGGCGTTCGGTGGGTGACCGCTTGTAACACTCTTCAACACGCAGCAGTTTAATGGTATGAAACAACAGAAGCAAGGATACAGTAAATGGGTCAAAAACAACTAAAAGCCTAAACATTTGCATTATTTTCTCAGGTTCTAGGATTTCTGTCTTGTGATTAATGTATTTTAAATAAATGATTACTTCCCAACGATATTCCAGGATTATTTATCAATATTAAAATACAGGTTTCCTGGAGAGATCTAACGAAAAATTCCAAAGAAGTTGCCATTTAAATTTTTGAATCCTGGGTTTGCAACGGCGTGATGGAACGGGGCATTTCAGTATTTCAATCCTTGTTTAATTAATTGTGGAATCAAGAGCTAGCAATCTATGTAAACAACTGCCATGGCAATGTTAATAATTACACTGGATAGTGATAATGGGGTGATTACAAGTATGCGAGTGGGAACAGCTAAATTTTAAATATTATAACTTCATTGGCAAATACTAATCGAAGAGACAGAGGTGCAAGTAGATTACGAAGATTCATTCGTACACAAACATCATTAATTGAAGCTTATACAGACTAATCCGCATCACACGATGCACCCGCAAACAACCGGCTCAATTCCACAGGGAACGCACGCATATGAATCCAAAATTAATAGCTATTGGCTGTTCAATAAGCTCATCGATATTCGAAGTCCTAATAACAGCAGCTGGAGAATCTCTGTTCCCTTCCACTTCTCTCGTTGCTGAACGTCTTTATGAAAAAATCGACCTCACGGCCGCAGATTCCACCCCCTGCGCTATCGTCTTCCCGCCCATTAACACTTTTCTCTCAACTTCCCCCTCCGTCGGCTTTCATCTTCACATTCACCTATTTTCGACTTCCCCAATAAAGTTTACTTTCTCCGTCCCCTACTCTTCTCTTATACCTCTCTTTTTTTATCCCCGTTTTTATTAACTCCATTAATATTTCTGATTCAATGCCGCTGAAATGTTACTTCGGTACTATAGCTACCGATATAATTCCTTGGCTGAAAATAAAAATAAATAAAACGCATCTTGAATAGCCTTTCTTTTTCCCAAACCATTGAGACGCTTTCACCTCAAAAGCTATTAAGGTTTGTTTGGCTATCTGAAAGACGCCGGGGCCTAGTCAGAGATGTCAACGTTTCGGCCGTCATGCTGCGGCATTGATTTTATCCTGAGGAAGGCCGCAGGATTACAACCGAAATCTACGACTAAGACGCGTCGTATTCCAAACAACCAAGTAAATACTGACTGACAACGGAAGCCAATGTTTTCCGTTATTAAGATGTACCGCAACGTTTTAAATATTTTAGTCAAGTATCAACCACCTACGTTATTTATTTCTTATCAGCGACATCGCGTAACCCCTGTTTCATTCAATAGTTCCAGGTTCTATCAACCCCTGTTGAGATCACTCTATTTACCACCTCATCCTTTGTGTATCCCCGTCTGTACACACCTTGTGTAACATTATTTGTTGGCGCATTGCAGCATCACCATCGAATAGCAACTTCTTGCTCACCTACCCATCGCCACAAAATAAATTTCTGTTTGCGTCAATGCCTTTTGCGCTTCAGAAATATTACGTGATCACGATCGTGCCTTCTTCTCCTCTTGCGTCTGGGTCGATCCTGAAGAATGGCTCCGTAATCAGGTTCGTTACTGGGTGCAATCTGGGTGGGCAAGGGGCGGGGTAGGTTGGAAACGGGTGGAGGGCCGTGGTGGGCATGCCGTGGGTGGGTGGGGCAGGGTGGAACGGGGATGGTGCGAAGAGGGGGCGGGGCGGAACGGGGCGGAACAGGCAGCGACAGAGCGAGGCGGAACGGGCGAAGAAGGGTGGAGAGGGACGGAGAGGGACGGAGCGGGGCGGAGCATGGCAGGACGAAGAAGGGCGGGGCGGGGCGGAGCGGGGCGGAGCGGGTCGGAGCGGAGCGAGGCGAAGGGGGGCGGGGCGGGGCGGGGCGGGGCGGGGAGGGGCGGGGCGGGGCGGGGCGGGGCGCGGCGGAGCGGAGTGGAGCTGGAATGAGGCGGAGAGGAGCGGGGAGGAGTGGAGCGGGAAGGAGTGGAGCGGGGAGGAGCGGAGCGGGGCGGAGCGGCGCGCAATGCTTGCGTCGTGTTTGCACGCGGAAGGAAGCTTACTCCAGCTGCCACCCGACGCGGTGCGTGCGGAACTCTCTCTTCCCTTCGCCGTTTTTTCATTCGCCGACACTTTCCCTCTCTTTCCTCGAGCTCTCCGTCTCTCTTATGTCGGCCCCCTTCGCCACTTCCTCTTCAAATATTTACCTCGAGATGGATATTTTGAAATATTCAACTCTAGCGCTCCGGAGAGGCGAATATCGGATGTCGCCCTCTAACGGCTCGAGTCTGTGTTGATCTTGTGCAGAAGGATATGCTTGTTTGGGGTGGAAGAAGGGAAATTTTCTTTCAGCAGACGAGTTTTTCGCTGTAGCGCAGAAACACGAAAGTAGCATCCAATTGGTGGGGAGAAAATGCAATCCAGTTTGATCGAAAAGAAGTTTTATGTGCAGCAGTTCCGGTTAAAAGAAAATTGCATCAACGGAGAGACACAAACCAGGTAAAAGTTTGAAGAGAATGAAAGCGTTTCGGTGCATTTTAAAAGCCCTTTCCTCTCTGCACATCCAGGAGTACATTTTGCGAGGGCAGGGTTGAAATGGACGTTGCTCTGAGTACCACTGCATGTTGGCAGTTCATAAGTAATTACATCGAATTTCCGAAGCGCGTACGTGCTAATGAATGGCGATTAACACGGCAGGTGTACACACCGAAGGCGATGAGGGCGTGGGCGCCGTGGAAATTCATGGAGAGGCGCTTCGAGGCGCTATGGTCGCTGCGGCGGCGGCGATGGTGCTGCTGCAAATGGCGGGGGCGGACGGCGACGAGACGAAGCTCTCGCGGCATAAGCGCTATGTCGTGTTCCCGGAGGGCAGCACCTTTACCGTACGTATGCGCGAAACAAGTTGCATGTTGTAGAGAGATTCAAATATTTTTTCAGAGGTACACACAAAACTGATATTATTTCTCTCCATTCGATTTCCTCAGCACGGCATGTATTTGTCATTAATCGCATGTATCGGAAAGTTACATTAATGCTTTTCTTTAATGTAATGAAGTACACAGTACATAATCTACGAAACCAGTAGTTGGTGTTTATTAAAAATACAAAAGCGAAACGAATTAAATGTATTGTTCTGTTTTTATGGTGCATCAGGTGACAGTAATTTACCACACATTATTTCGAAAGACATTTATCATTCCATGAAAATGCAGAGTAAGCCATAAATGAAAATATTTGCTTAATATTGCACCACTTTATTTCAGTCAAACTTATGTTATTTTTCTTGTATATAATTTATCTTAACACAATAACATTTCATTCTGTCTAAACCTGTCATTGAAAGTTTAATGCTGATAAATTAGATTGAATATCTATTATCCAAAATGTAGATCCTGCAAATGGTGATCCAATCTCCTGATATGTATTGGATCACAAGAAGACAATCGCTTAAACATTTTGAATTTAATCCATCACGTGAAGTAATACAATTATCTACTAGGTACGGCAAGCTTGCTTCCCTCCGCTCTTCAGCATGATGAGAGTTGGTGTTGAATAGTTACACGATTTTCCACCCAGCAACCATCAATGAAGAAGAAACCAATGCTAAGAAACTTTTCTGAGATCGTTCATTAACAAGAATATTTCTATTTCGCATTTTAAAAATTGATACAGTTTTTATGAGTCTTAAACTCGCTGTCGTCATTTACTTCACTTATTTGAATGTGATATCGTTCTTCACGATTCACATTGATTTTTCTGCCGACCAGCCTTAATTTGCTAATGGCGTTTTACCTCAGCTTGGTTTTACAACGAAGAGACACGAAACTTTTACAAAAAGCATTACGATTATTTTGGTATTTGAATATCAGTTACAAATCTCAATTTAACAAAGACACATTCGGTTGTGTTATTGCGAGGAATATAAAGTATTCATGGTATTTTTATTCGACTTAACACTTAAAAATTATCAAAACGTATGACAGCGCCATCTTTTATTGGAAACCCCATGGGCCGACAGATGGCGTGGTGCATCACGTACCAGGTGATCCCGGACAACTTCGTGTGGACGCAAGGGCTGAACTGGGCGGTGAGCTACGACCTGCCCAACGAGACGCGCTCGGACGCGCTCGACAAGCTGCTGCGCCCTCGCTGGTGCAGCGCCGCCACCGCAGAGACCTCTACTCCAAGCTGGAGCTCATGCTGGACGCGTGAGTACTCGGGCGCGGGGGGTAGAGAAGTACAGAAGAACTTCAACTTCGTAGTGGTGCTCAAGCTGAACGTACTTCCTCGCCGGTATTTTCACGAGAAATGACCTTATTTCAAAATCTATCTTCAAGGAACATATTACATTAAGGGGAAAAAAGTACCTTATGGTCTCTTTTCCGCGGCTTTGATGCGATGGAGAGACCATTGGGGTGAATACCAGAATTCGAAAGATTAGAACGCGAAAGGATGTAGGTATTGTAATGGCTTAAAGGCCCTCGGCCTAGCCATTAAGGATCAAGTAAGCTAATTTGTTTGTAATAATTACCTATTAAATAAAATAAATAAATTAAGGGAAAAATCTCGAACTTCATAATTATTGTTGCAGGAAGACGCTAGAAAAATTGTGGATTTTTGCAGTTTTCGAAAAATCAGAGCTTTTAACGAAAATGAGATCTGCGACATTCTATTAACGTTCTTCACACTTTCCAACAACAAAATTGTGAGGTTCTCTATGATTTAAGTGTTAAAACTTATGGTCTAGAATCTGGTAAAGGGCATTTCATTGAAAAGGCCAAGTAAAACAATGGGGATTTTTAATAATAACTGATTTTTATTTAGGGACTTATAATGAACAATTATTTTTATGCGCAAACAATTTTAAAAAAAATCTTAAACAATAGTTCTTATCACATTTGAGAGAGCTATATATGTATTAAGAATATTGAACTGAATGTTTTTGGTAAACTTTGGACTATTTTTCATAGCAAACAATGCCCCTACGACAGTTTTTAGAACCTACAACTTGTAACACGTGGATACTTTGCTGGTCTTGCGTTGTCTTATCATAATTCCGCTATTTTTTTAGTCTCCTAACATGATCCTCTTTGAAGTGTGTATTAGACTATTTTCGTTTGCCCCTTCTTGATGTAAAATGTGAGAATTCACAAAGAAGAAGTTAATTCAATGGTGTTTTTGATATCGACTCCCCTCCATAATGATGTAATGTACGTTTCATTTAATCAGACAAATCAATATAAGTTTTGTGCTTGTTATAATCTACTACGTCAATTTCTTTGTCATAATTGGTCACAGCTGTGAGGTCTGACGCTTTTGTACTCAAGAGTTTGTCTTTCAATTTCGCACCAGCATGTCTCTATTGCAGGCTACCCTTTCCGTAATTTTCTCTCCGATATAAGTTATCAATTCAATTTCCTGTTAATTCTGAGCTTCCCTGGTAAACCAGTGCTTTTTCTCTTCCTAATGGGCTATAGAATAACTAGAGAAATAATTATCTGTATACCTGTACACTGTGCGCCATGTGTTCAAATTGTAATCAGAAAAAAAGACATTTCGAATGAGGTTAGTAGGCTTCATCCTTTCCACCATACACTTAAAAAAACGTGAACCGTTTTACAAAACATAATTTATAAAAATTGATTCCAAAAATTGTCTTTTATTTGTAACATACAAACATGTGGGTATGAAGTTTCAGATTCCAAGAATAGACGCGCTAAAATCAGCTTGTGATTCACAATTCTAGTGTCAGTGATCGGACGCAAAAAAATTATTTCAAAAAATACAAATTAGATCATTCATCAACAGTACATCTATTCTTAAGAAGAAAAAAGGGTCCGGTGAAAAGATTAATCATTCTCTTGATTAACGTGCCAGTTCTAAACTACAAGAATATTATAAACTTACGTTTCCATGTTTTCAAAATTCCTTTCAATTAGATTGACTTAATACAATAGTGTCTAAGTAAAATAACACAAAGAAATGCGAACAAAAAAATAAGTTTAAAATAACAGTTTCATAATATTTTTTGTTTGTTTTTTCAATGAAACCCCTAATAATTCGTACGCACGACAAGTGAAGTCATGTAAATCTTACAATCATCATATTTCTGTGTGATTTATTTCCTTTAAGAGAACATTCTTTCTCCGTAATGCCTTAATTACACATGCTGCTAGTTTAAACTACCTGAAAATGTTTACAAATGGGTTCTCTGTTTTCAAGCCATAATGCACGTCATGAAGTACGCTCTCCGCAAAATGGACATTTTTCTAAGAAAACAACTTTCGGGAGCTTATTCTTAAAGCCTTGAGACGAGGCCGAAGAAGCACGGCTTAGGTTGGATTAATAGCACAGACGCTCTTTTCGAGAGAAGAGGGCGTTTTATTACTGCAGGCTCTTAGAAAAACTATGAAAGTACAAGTGTGATTTAGTATTACAATACTATTTAATCAAAGCTCCCAATACTCTCCGAGAAAGTACATAACAGTAATCATTTTATATTTACTACAATGGGTAAATTTGCAGAATGTAATATTAAGTTTTTACTAACAAAAAATTGGAGCAGTGTTCGAGAAATGTCGTTTGAGCGTTTTTGAAAATGCTAAATATTATGCTAATTGTCACATAAAAGTTTTGTTATCGAAAAATTTTATTAAACATAATTTAAAGCTATTTTACTTGCAAACAATGTAAATTAACTGCTGGTAATTTGAACATAAATCACGAGAGAGAAATATCACAAAATAAATGAGTAAAAAATGCAAATATGATAGGAAAAATAATATATTTTAGCAGCACATTGATCGCAAACTAAGGTAACCTTTTTATATTAATTTTTGTTTCTTGTATGGCAACAATTGATATTCATATTTACCATATTCTAATTATAACGTTAAATGAAGTAGAGAAGAAAACATTCTTTATCTCAGGCTGTAACATGTTCTACGTCTACGGGACTAACAATCACAGCAGATGACCCGCCCGAAATCAGTCAATTAAAAGACTCTGGCTGAACTGCAGGTACGTTAGTTCCAGGAAAAAATCTTAGATGCTAGCCCCACAAAGAATAAGTAAGCAAGTAGCACTGGTGAACAAGAATGTGGTTTTGTGGTTGTGCTATGAGATCCGAAGCGTACCATTTGCCTAAGATGTATCTTTACTAGAGAAGTGTTATAAATAACACGATATCACATAATATTTTCAAGGCGACCATACTTATTTAATTCAAATAAAAAGCATGACAAACTAATTGATTACGAATTATTTAAAATATCAAAACCAATTCAGTACCTCTCAAGTTACCTCTAAAAACTTAAGACAAAGCTACAAATATCGAAACCAAACTACTTTAACATTCAAAAAATACCATTTTTAAAAAATTTAATATCAAATATTACAGCAGAATTACTGAAAGAAAAAAGAAAATAAAACATTTCCTTCCTGTTTTTGCCCTCACACGCGAGTCCTCCATTGTCCTCCCACTGACATTCAACTGTCCATTAGCCCGTACGATGTGGCCGTCTCGGTGCCCACCCCACCCCCACCCCCCGCGAGAGCGCTGCGCTGCCAGCGGCAGGAGAGCTGCCGTTGGCTTCCGCCGTCTCGCGGTCACCGTAAAAGTCGCAGATGCAAGTAACGCCCTCCGGAGACCAGAGACGCCTCGCCCCGCACCGGGGCGCAGCACGGCGGGGGCGCGCTGTAAAGTCACGGGATGCGCGCGGGCCGCGACGCCAGTAAAGTCCGCCGGCAAGAGCGCATGCGCGCGCGAAACACTGAACGCAGTAGGGAACCACTCGGTCTCAAACGTCTGTACTACTTTTTGTATTGATTTGTAGTATTTATTGATTGATTAGTGTTTCCGGGTGCGTAAACTGCCAAGATCGTTAGTATCGTAAGTGCATGTTTTAACGCGGAAATCGGGGAGAAATGGCTCAGGGTATCAACTGATGTCGCTGCAGCCCCTCTGTCCGGAAATCCCTAGGTTCGAGTCCCTACGGTTGCAGACTAGTGGTAGTTGACGTGCCCGGAATCAATAAAAAAGTCAATCAATTAACGCGGAAGGTGGCGGTGAGTATTCTGTTTCTTCATATGTACGCTAAAAATTGGCACTGATCCCGTTTTCGGCGTACTCACTGTATTTTCGAAAATTACATTACATCAACATTACAAAAGAACAATATAAAGATATTTTTTGGAAAAGAAATATCATTAAACAATAGGTCTTTAAATAATGTCATGCATATTATTTTGAAAATAAATTAGTTTTGGCGTAATTTCTGCTTGGTGCAGCTAATGCAGTGTGTAAAAAATTATAAAAAAGGGCTCCAAAATTTTCTTTACAATTTTTCACGGATTGGCGCAAATATTGTCTAAAAATGGAGAATTTTCGTTAAACTCTCTGAATTTTTGATAATTAGAAAAAGTTAAAAATAAAAAATAATGCGAGAAAATATTTTCAGTTGTAGCGACACTACTACTTGCATAGACTGACCGATACTGTGGCTTCTCAAAATACAGATGTTCACTTCTGGAACATTCCATATAATGAGATAAGCTGTGAGATACGAGTTCTGGTATTAAAATCATGAACATTTTGTTGTAACAATAAAATGATCAGTGGATCAAAGGTTCGATTAAACCGATATCAATTTATCTGCAATTTATGATCAACTATGTGTATTTTGCTAATACTAATTCATCTAAGATCAATGTCACACATATCAGGTCTGCCAAAGAAAGAAATTGGACAAAATCTCGTTTAGTAAGATTCATTATCGATGGTCTTGAGTCACTGCATAGCTAGGTCGAAATTACCCTCTGTCTGGAGGGGAATGGAACGGTCGGCTGCTCTGTTCGGAAGTTGTCCATAGTTTCTCGGATTAATACCAGGCGAATGCCGGAGAGGTATAGCAACAAACGAACCACGGGCCGCCGGCGTTCTTTCTTTCCTCTTCCTTATCCTGTTCTCACTCCTTAGTTACAAACATCTACACTGCACAACCGCACATGCACTGCACAACCACACATGCCGAGAGGCTAGCCAGGAGTTTACAACTTGTCCGAATGTGGAGGTGCCCCGCTGGTAGGAGATACTAACTTGGGGAAAACCAAAGTAGCCGGCGTGCAGGTCGGCTCCGGATCTCACCAATCATCGGGGAAGATCACCGCCACCTCCGGCGATAAAAACATTTACACTTACGGGACTAATGGCCGTAGAAGTTGACGCGCCCGTAATCACCAATCCATCAATCGGTAGTTTAGATGATCCTTATCACAGTTTCTTTTATGAAACCTTCAACGGAGTCACTGCTAAGTACTAACAACTACGAATGCTTTTTTGTACTATCTTAATATAGGGTGTACGTTTTGTAAAACTTCAATATTATTGCGTACATCATACAATGTTTATTTTGCATCTATGAAATGTAAAACATACAAAGACCATTAATATCAGGTGGTTGTGTTCTACATAATTAATGCATTATTAAATACCGTTTGAAGAATATAAAGGAATGGTTTCTTTGAAATACTATGTATTACAATATATATTTTATGTAAAAACGTAAGTAGATATGTTTACCACTTGTGCTCTAAAAGGACAATGCAAGCGCCGAGTATTTTTCCTGAAAAACAGCAAAATTATTCACGAGATAAATGAAATACGCGTATTTAATTAATTAGAAATACTTTAGGAGAGCTACACTAGCGAAGCGAGTCAAGTTGAAGAGGTTCAAAAAATAACTTTTTATTTAGAATAAGCCTGTGTTTCGGAAACTGTACTAACTGCCGTTATGGGGCAGTTTCATTGTTAATTATTTCATGGACGGAATCGGATTTTTTAAAAGGAATAATGATACCACAACAAATTCATTAGCGGACGTGGAAAGGATAAGATGCATTTCTCCGTGAAGTGTTGTATTAGTATTGTATCGTTACATTTGTGAATAATTATAAATCAATCAGTGCCTTTATGATGCGTTGTAGAGCAGTAGCTCCTCCCTACATTTAAAAGAAATTTTACTCATTTATTTAAAACTGAAATACATTTAATCAAAATTCAGAAAAAAACTCGATAATCAATATGGCTGCACCTTCAGGTAGTCTGAAAAAATACAGGTATAACAATAAAAACTGTTTCTTTGCAAATGAAGTAGTTTGGAGAAAATTTTCCATAGCAAAAGTAATATTTAAAAGATAGAATTAGTAATTAAATGTTGAATGTAAAATATGGAAAGCAAATGTGAACGAATTAATAACACAAGGTAAAACAACCGAACCATTTGTTGTCAAATGCTTATTAAATAACATTGAGTTTACCTTTTATAATTTCATTTGCAAACAATTGAAGGATACATCCATAAGTGGTTCGTCGAGTTATTTATTATCTGCTAGTGACGAGAATATTGGAATAATATGAATATATATTATATTGGAATAATTGGAATCATAGTTTGTATTTTTAATAAAATAAAGCTTTTCCTTTAGAAAGGATGTGTAGTTCACATTTCAATTATTGCACATAGAGACGAAATTGCTGGACTTCTGGTTATAATTTGCAGGAATCTGCATTACAATTTACCCTGTCTATGAACAATTCAATCAATTTCCTTGGAAGGGAATACAATTTCTAACAATTGTTTTAGAAAAAAAATCTTCTGGAAGATGTTGGAGTTATTTTTCCTCCCATCTCATCCATCAGAAGTTAGAAATTGTTAGTGGTTTGGTTACATTTTCTGTCCCCTTTAACCATGCATTAAACTTAAATGTGTGATTAGGAATATTCATAAAAATACATTTACTTTGCAGTTTTCATCAATAAACTTATAAAGAAGAGACTAGCCCATGATAAGTCAAGAACGTTGAGATCTACATATGAACAATCGGTCAATGTTTTTAATGATCATAATCAGAAACAAATTAATAATACTTTCATATTCCCAAGGTTCTGAATAAATTTATAAAACAATGTGCTAGATCAAATATTGATATTAAATCGGAAAAGTCTTATCAAAAAAGGGATTTATCAGACATGTTAAAGAATGTGTTCCTTTTTTAGTCAAAGAAAATAATGTTTACTTCGTTATTAGCCTAGACCGCCCGTCAGACCAAACCAAAAGGCGCCTTAAACAGAGAATAAAAGAACATTAGAGGAACATCAAAGCTTCCACTACTAAATTAAATTCTATTTCCTACCACAAACTTAATACCCTACATAATAACGATTTCCAAGGCCCTTGCACTTCGGATATGCAATCTGGAAATATCCTCGATTGATTTATGTAACTTTAAATTTTAACATTAATCAAACTTTCAATACGAATGTAGTGTCAAATATTTCCCCAAATGCATACAATGTATTGCCCAAAATAAAATTAGGTTCCAGTGAATATTATTTGAGTAGTCCCATGTACTCATTTTTTTCTTCATTTGGCTAATTTTTTCCTCGCTCTTGTTTATCTTACTCTTCCAACCTTCCCCTTTCTTTTCTCGCCTTATCCCTTCCCCTCTAGGCCCCTCGCCACAACATTTTATTTGGGGTCCTTCATTTGCGAATTGCAAAAACTTTTTCATTTGCGACCAAAAATAAAAATTGTAGAGATATATAGGTAATTTTCTTAAAATATAATATGCAAGGAAATATAACTGATCCTCAACTAGTGGAATGCAAATTAGGTTTTTGGCAAAATTAAATAACGCTCTCTTGGATAGATAAAAAATAATCTTCTACAATTACCATTTCTTCTTTTTATCTATCCTTGTGGATTTCGACGATGACCATCGATTTTACGCTCCTTTGAACAATATAAGTGTTTTGCTCTGCAACAGCATTGCAAAAAAGCGATGGTCGAGTATCGCCGTTGACTAAGCGTGAAATGCGCGCGCGTAGCAAGTCTAACTGGCTTGTAAAATTGGTGAATTTTTGACAATCTAACTAAGCCCAACTTCCTTAACAAGTGGGCGCATTACCCACGTGATCCACTGACTTAGATGTTTGACCTTTCGAAACGACTGGTGGTGCAACAATAGCACATGTTCTCCTATTACCTGTAAACAGTGGCGCTCCCAAGGGGAGGGGGGGCTTCAGCCCCTCCCGAAAGCTAATAATAAATGTTTGCGCGATACTCGCATCTGCAAGTGTTGTCAGCCAAAGTGTTTGCTAAGTTCTGAACTTGTGGAGTAGGTTTAAGGGAATTATGGTAACCCCTACACAGTCACAGTGGTTAGACAGTTCAGAGTCCCAGTCATGATCATTAAAAATAGGTATCAAATTTTAAATTATAAAATTTCAATGAAATGGTACTTATGCCACACAATTCTCTGACTTGTCCTCGGAATATATATTTTTTGGGAAAATCCTGAGTAGGTTAAGCCGCTAGTGATGTTCGTAGAGAGGGAGACGTTCGAGTCCAGATAGCGATGGATTTTCGTATGGATATCGGCAGTTGCTGCGGCTGTTGAATAGCTAGGTTGAACTCAGGCACTGTCTGTAAAATAATTCTAGCTATAGGCTGCTCTGATTGGTAGTTTTCCGTGATTTCTCCTATCACTGCCATTCAACTACCAGAGCAATACCCTGAAAACGGTTCACCAACAGTGTGATCTTTCCCTCCTTTCCCCTTCCTTCACACCTAGACTTACATACACTACATTATTATTTACGTCGGGAGCTTAGAGCTTCAATCGGATGGGGCGGTGCCCCGCTGGCTAGAGATATTTGGAGGGTGTCATACCCCGCAAGTCGCCGTGTGAGATGGAGCCACCTAGCGGGGATGGCACCGCCATATCCCGGGATGAATCATACACTACACTAAAGAGGATTAATGATCATGTCATTTGCCGTGCCCGGAAATAACCCAATCAGGACACACGCAGGAAAGACAGATGTTTGGAAAAAATGTTATCAGTCTCAGGGACCTTCCCAATGTTTATTTCCTGACATCTTGGCTGCCCGGGTGACGCCGCGTCGTTAGATGAGAGACCAATTCAGCCAAAGATGTGGCATCACCCCGACAACCAAGAAGACATGAACTTGAGCCGCGGAAGCTTCCGGGTACGTAATGTTTTATTTCCGTCAACATTTCTTCATCACTTTTTTGCAGCAAATTAAGTAACTTTCTCTATGGTCTGTTCCTGATGGTCTATTTTCCGCGACTTTGATGCAATCGAGAGACCATTTGGGGATAAATACCACGATTCGAAACGGTAGTGTATAGGTATTGTAATGGCTTAAAAGTCTTCAGTCTAGCTCCATAGTATCATGTTATTTAATTTATAAGTGTAATAATTACCTATTAAATAAAAAATAATAAATATAAGACTTATATAAATACAGCAATGCCTCAAACAATGAAACATAAGCTATAAAAATCCAAATAAAATACATTTGTATTATTTATTTATTTTTAACTTTCTCTACCCTTA
The DNA here is from genome assembly GCA_038098605.1 of Gryllus longicercus. Taxonomy (NCBI): domain Eukaryota; kingdom Metazoa; phylum Arthropoda; class Insecta; order Orthoptera; family Gryllidae; genus Gryllus; species Gryllus longicercus. The sequence continues at coordinate 4,684,648 of JAZDUA010000064.1, read as the reverse complement.
GTATTCATGATACATTACAGAACACGGAAAGGAAAAACACAGACGTGCGTGTACAGTTGCTGCGCGCGGATGCCACATGTGCGTTGTGTGTTGCAGCGCGGGCACCAACGGGCGCGCCTGCGTGCTGCGGGCCCTGTGCGAGGCGGCGCAGCGCTTCCTCTCGGGCGGGTCCATGGTGGACGAGATGCTGCGCGCCATCTTTTCGTAAGTAGCATTCGCCAAGTGTCGACTTCTTTCATTTGAAGCTCCTCTCGGGCGGGTTCATGATGGACGAGGTATTGCGCGCTATCTTTTCGTAAGTAGCATTCGCCAAGTGTCGACACCTTTCATTTGAAGCTCCACTCGGGCGGGTCCATGGTGGACGAGATGCTGCGCGCCATCTTTTCGTAAGTAGTATTCGCGAAGCGTCAACGCTTTTCATTAGAAGTGCACCAGAGTCCCAAAAGCACATTTTGCGGGAGATAAGAAATAGTTATTTATGAATCAAGGGTGTTAGGGTTTTAATCATCAAGTGGCTACAAAAAGCTGTGGGGCGGGCGAAAGACCCTCGAGGTTTTTGTTGCCGCTCAATCATTATAATCTTATAATGAGCCCGTGGTACATACATGATTTTATTTTTTTACGTAAATTAATGATTCAAATTTATTTATTTATTTAATAATTAAATACTTGTAACTTGACTCGGTTTGTATTTCCATATTTCCCTCCCATAATTCCCTTCACAAGAGAACATGTAGCACCATTCAACTGTTTTTATATTTCCTTCACGATCCTCTCGACCAGAAAATATATGTAGAGTATATTGAACTCCGTATTGAAAACAATAACGTATAAGTTAAAAATATAATTAATTATAATAAAATATTATCAAAATAGGGATAAAAGCATCAGTATTAAAATAGTTTGTTGTTATTATTGTATCATGAGAAATTAACAGCTTCCTAATACGGAAATTACCTAAATTATAATCACTTTCCTCATCAAAGGTAGGCATAAGTTGCTCCTGACCTCCCTCTAAAAATCTTTCAAAAATGCATGAGCATATGAAATCCTCGTATTGACTTGCAGGGCTTGTTGACACACTTAGGAGGTTTCTCAATTCACATTTTTATTTTTTAAAGATATGTTATATGGAGGGAAATAAAACTTAGAGGAAAATTGAACTTTTAAGCTTTTTCATCTAAGAAAGAAAGAAATAATTTGGTTGCATTATTTTTCAGATTCAACCTAAAGCATTATTTAAAATACATAGAATAATTTTACATTTTGTATAAATGAAAGTTACACTAACATTAACTTGAAGAAAAAAGTGATGACATTAAAATGAATTTAATGATACTATTGGTACTTATTTAAACAAAATATATTTTCTTCACATTCTTCTTAGCTGACGACTACAATTCAATTAAATTTAAATCGTTTTCTAAATGATAAAAAGCGTACGCATTTGCTTGTTCTAAAAAAATGAAAGGCCTGGCCAGAGATCTTTAGAAGCATTCCGTTTCCTACTGCTTTGAAAATACAATCTGTCTCACGATATTAAAATCTACCGATTATTAAAAATGATATATGTCATAATTCTCTTGCAAATTTATCTGTGCTTCAAAGGCGACTTCAAGTTCGTAAGTATCACTTCTCAGCGAAAACCAAATTACTTTCTAAAGAGTTAATTTCTACATTGAGCGAGAATTTGTGATATGACTTTATTTATTTCAGTTTTTATTTTAAAGTTTTAAGTATAAAAACCTGATACACTGCAAATAATATATCCTAATATTGATATATCTTTTAGTTAAAATAGAGACAATTCTGATTTTTTTAAATAAAAAAATGATTAAGGCAATAAAACATTAAGAATTCCTCTTTAGGGTATGTATCGCATATTAGCTACTAACACGTTTCATTACTAATATTCAATATTAAAGGAGTTCTTCAAAAGTGAATTAACATTATATAACCAGACTATTTCATCAATATATCTTCAATGAGGTCATTTACGTACTTTTAACTTTAATTTATTTTCATTTATCTGTATTCAATCGTGTATTCAATTGTTGAGTGCACTCCAATAAACATTTCGTGGCATAAATTGTTTGACTCCCATTTGAATGTCCTCAACAATAAACTAATCTTAGCCATTCTTCATGAAAGTAATTTTTGGTCAGTAATGTCGATGAAAAAATGTTTCATGTCTAAGTTTCATTTGTTCGACGTTCTTCATGGAAACCTTTCACAAATCTAATGAAATGTTCAGCCTTTGACTTGACTTACAAAGGAAGTATTATGATCCATCAAAACAAATTTCATGTTCCACCTGCGAGACCATCTTTTCGCACTATGTGGGACTTCTTGGGCTGCTGAACTCGGGCAGCCATTCTTCAAGCAGGAAGTTCTTTTCAACCTGTTTCCTACCTTCTCGATTCCGCTCTCTCGGAGTCGGCAGGTCCATCGTCAATAACGTGTCAGACATGAAAACGCTGGTAAAGCAGTCGAGTAGCCCGTGAAGAGCACGAATTCAAGTGCTCGACAAACAACTTTCCCGGGGCCTCCTTGGGCAAAGAGTTTAATTCTTGCTTGCGCAGAAGTTGCGATTGCGCTGATTCTGTGGGGGGAGGGGAGGAAAGGTTAATGACTTAGGTGCAGTTTTCTTGAGAAAAAAACTAGTGAGCTTTGGTGACTCATTTTATCAATGCGATTAAAATAGAAGCATTTTTCATTTGAAGCGCGAAACAGGATTAATGATATTCTGACTAAACACGAAAGTACTGACGTGAAAGAGAGTATCCTTCAGACAAAGTTGAGTAAATTCATGTTAATAGGAAACAACTGAGCTTTTCTTAAATAATAAATAATTCTTTGACTCGTGCAAGAATTCAGATATTTGTAAATCATTGTTTCAAAAGTGAAAATAGATTCATACTGGATCCCAACATTCCATGGCCAACCTCTGAACTGTACTTTAAATCAATATATGGTCTTTATGACAAGTGGTACGGGAGTGCATAAAAGCGTTAAATATCCAGAAATGTAACTACAGCTTCTAAAGGATATCAGTAAGTAGAATACTGTTTAAGAAAAATACCTCGGGTTCTACCTGTCCCCTGTGTGTTGTCCCGAATATTCCACGCACGTTACATATTCCTTAACATGTTTTTGCATGTTTCATACGTTTTCTACAGGTTTTGCCGCATGTTCACAACAAGTTGCGGACATGAATCCTTGCAAGCACTTACGAACGTTTCCCCTCATGTTTCCCCACATGTTCATCGCACGTTTCACTGAATTGTTTCCGATATGTTCTTCATGTCGTGCCCCAGATGCCTTTTACATGTTGATCGCGCGTTCCAACACTTGCTCACCTGGAAATTCAATAACTTAATTGAAACTCTTTTATTCGAAAAACTTTTATGTTATTGCGGTGGATAGTGGAGGAACTTCCCTGATGGATTAAAAAGAATGTTCTGAATAACTAGATTATCTAAAAGAGGAGAAATTCAAAAAATGTAAATAGAAGGGACAAAATACTTTGCACAACTGTCGAAATTTCCAAAACATTTCGCTTTCTAAATCACTGCTTTAAAACTGAAAATAGCTGCATATTAGAGTCCAACTTACAACGATTCTGGCAATTCATACTACTGGGTGAGAAAACAATCCAGAAACGTAATAGAACCAAACAGACTATTGTAGTGTGTAGACTATTTCATTGCAAAAAAACTAAATCCGTCAACATACCTCAATGCCAGGTAATTTCTTATTCAGAAGTAATGAACTTACTGAGTTTTGTGTCGATACGTTCTATGATAATAAATTACACAAAACTGATATATTTCCTTACTGCATTATATTGAGAGAACATATTAATTGGATTGTTGGTGATGTAGATACCTTTTTATGATAAATGACTAAAGATATGACAATATCTTTAGTCATTTATGAGAGAACATATTTAAAATGTACCCATGTCAATATATTTTAGCACTCAATTGCAGGACGATCATAGAATTAAATGACGTAATCTAAAAAAAGGTTCACCTGTATCGATATCTCTGTAAAATGCTTTGCCAAGTACACATAATTTTTCATAGTTGTTATTTACCATCTTATCTTTAATTTAATAATTATATCAAAAGTATACTTTGAATAGCTTCACAAGGCATGGATATTTCTGCCTATAAACTTTCTTGAATTTTACTTAATTCTATTTATTTATTGATTAGTGTTTCCAGGCGCGTTAACTCCTTAGACCGTTAGTCCTGAGTGTTAAGTATAGTGATGTTTTAGTCGCGAGAGGTGGTGGTGATCTTCCCCTGACGGATGTGGAGACAAACACGTCGGCTGGCAGGGTTATCTCAACCAGGTATCTCCCACCACCATGTCACCGCACCGACCGGGACAAGCTCTGAGCTTCCGACAAGTCTCCTGACAAGTGTGGTAATGTAGTGCATGTAAGGGATGATGAGAGGACAAGGAAGAGAAAGGAAAGATCGCGCGCGGTCTGTAGTTCGTTTGTTAGAGTGCTGCTCCGGCATTCACTTTGTGTATATCGGAGATCCCACGGAAAACTACCAATCAAAGATCCGGCCGCTACCATTCTCCTCCAGAAAGCCGTTGAATTCGATCTAACTACATAGTGCCGCAAATATTGCCACCGTCAAAGATTCGAAGTCTAGGCCCTCCAGGACAGAAGCACCGCCGTGACGAGAATTGATGCCCTTAAACATCTTAGCCGGGAATTTCACTTAATAATTGTATTTTATTTCAACATATATACAATACAAATTCAAAATTATCGGTATCTAATATAAAAAATAAAGATAATTTTTTTCAATTCATTTGCGAGTATTGTAATGAACAAATTTCGGATTCATTTTATTATTACCTTGAATTTTTAATTATATTCCAAGTCATGAAAATTAATACATAATTACATTTCAAGATATTCCAATAGTACGAAATGAACATGTAGGGAAATTAATATTTGAGTTTTAAGAAATCTAAATTTAAAGTGTTTGGTCGAACCGTATTAAAATAACTACGTAAGCGACGACGCATTGTAAAATAGTATTGCATGTTCTCGCATTTGTTTCCATGTCAAAAAACGTCCAATGGACATGGCCATTTTTTGTTGAGGCCAAGCAATGAAATATGATACAGTGTTTCACGATGCTGATGCAAAATTGTCTCCTGAAAACCACTTACATCTACCGTAAAGGGGAAAGCGAAACGTCATCGAACAGAGAAAACATTGAGCGCAGACAAGCAAGAGGACCGCAGTACTCGTTCCTCTGAGCAGCAACTTATCTTTGAAGTGATAGTAAATAAATACTATGTTTTCGCAGACTATTTCTTTCGTTTTGAATTCATCCTCTCCAAAGAAATAACTAAAATCTCTTTTGTGTTGATAACAAATAATTCACGATGCTGTTTTTTTAATAGTGACATAGTTTTAATAGTGACAATAAGCTGTTTTTTTAATAGTGACATTATTGATGGAAGAACATTCATTAACAGTGTTTTACCCGCTTTGCATCATATCGTTCCAAAGCCAAACGAAATAAAAGTTGTCATAATTGCGCAGGCGGGTGTATCAGGGGGACGCCTACGATAAACTGAAGAACTCAAGTGGCCGAGATGGTACGGAAAACGCTAGATGTGAGAAAGACGAATGGCTGGACTTGAGTTCGGAGAGGCGCAATCTAATTATGCATCGCTAGCGCGCGTCGCTAAGATTCGTTAAATTACTCTTCACCCCCCTCCCGCGCCAGCCTGTGCCGCCTCGCCCAGTGATAAGTAGCGCAGAGCTGTGACGCCATCTCCTCGGCCCCGCGCCGCGCCTCGCAAATGAGGTGGCGGAAGAGGGAACTGCTCATCGCAATCATCTCCCTTCGATTCGGAAACGAAGTTGTTTTGCCTATACTTGTCTGTCCTGTTTCAACCTGAGAGCCTACGGTGCTCTTTGCAGGCTACTATTGACTATTTTGTTTGTCGCTATTTCGTTTCTTGTATTACTCTTGGGGCTCCTCCACACAAGCGTTGCGTTCACGCACGTTGCTTTGATGCGCGTCCTAGAATGACACTGTCTAAGCTACGTCTCACGAGGGCTTTAGGCATACCGTATAGTGTTGATCTGTATCTTGCGCGTCAACGTAACGCTCGTGTGGCACAGCTCTTAACTAGCTGAAAGGGGCATCGCTGACACTTTAAATGGCGTCAAAAACATTTTCAAATGTTACAAATTCCTACTGCGCTAGTTCGAAATAAAAATATATTTTAAACATACAGTTGACTCATTACTTCATCGTCGAACGTAGTATGTAAAAGACAATGTTAGACGCGAAAAAGATAATGTTAGACGCGAAAAAGATAATGTTAGAAATAACAGCTGTTCTTCCGGGCTACGACCACTACCCACCCCATAATACGGTTTTGAAGAACCTAATTCGAACGCCCCTAAAATAGTTGTTCTGAAGATTACATTTTATTTCAGGGCAGTTTATTAACGCAAATTTCAACATTTTAAAGTTCCGATTCTACAACATACCCTTCAATTCTAAAAAGGTTTATATTAGAATATAATTTTGTTGTCCAAATTATCTTAAAAAAGGGAAGAGTCCCATTAGCACTATCATACTACACATACTATCCAATGAAATAATAATTATCTTACAGGGTGACAAGACTGAAGATGAACCTTTTTCCTTTGAAAGGTTCAAGCGTATTGTTATCAGTAGAGACCGGAAAAATATGTAGTATGAAACGTCAACATATGTAGGGTCTACATAAATTAGCAATGAAAACGGTAAGATCATGTAATAAATATGAATACATGTAACATGTCCCCGTCTTCCCACCTCTCCGTCTCTCCGTCTCTCCGTCTCTCTCTCTCTCTCTCTCTCTCTCTCTGGAGATTTTGTATCACAAAATTGCCGTTTTATGTTGTAACAAATAAGTACTTTCTCTAAACTACGTAAGTAGTCAGCAAGAAAGAAAACAAGGAAGGAAGGTAAAAATGTGCCTACAGTTGAGTACTGTATTTTTTTTACACAATTTGTTGAACTGCCTGGGTTGCTACAGTTACATGCAAAAGTGCTCGCTATTTTTCCAAGTGAAAACGAAAGTACAGGGTATAAACATATTGTCATTACACGCTACATTTTCACTTTCCCTCATACTCACGGAGTACTATTACGCATAATGAAAGTTATGTAATGCTGCGGAAAAACGATTTCGGGATTTCAAAGGAAATACAATTTTTGGGGCCCCTGATTCTGAAAAAGTGTTGTTTTTTCAAAACGCCTGACTGTCCGTCAGCCTGACCGTCCCTCTATCTACCTGACTGTCTGTCCGTCCATCTACACGTCTGCCCGTCCATCTACATGTCTGTCCGTTCATCTACATGTCTGTTCGTCTATCTACACGTCTGTCCATCCATATACATGTCTGTCCGTTCATCTACATGTCTGTCTGACCGCCCATCTGTCTGTCTGACCGTCCGTCTGTTTGTATGAACGTCTGCCTGTCTTCTGACCGTCCGTCTGTCTGTCTGAACGTCCGTCCGTCCGTCTGTCTGACCGTCCGTCCGTCTGTCTGACCGTCCGTCCGTCTGACCGTCCGTCCGTCTGTCTGACCGTCCGTCTGTCTGACCGTCCGTCTGTCTGTCTGACCGTCCGTCTGTCTGTCTGACCGTCCGTCTGTCTGTCTGACCGTCCGTCTGTCTGTCTGACCGTCCGTCTGTCTGTCTGACCGTCCGTCTGTCTGTCTGACCGTCCGTCTGTCTGTCTGACCGTCCGTCTGTCTGTCTGACCGTCCGTCTGTCTGTCTGACCGTCCGTCTGTCTGTCTGACCGTCTGTCTGTCTGACCGTCCGTCTGTCTGTCTGTCTGACCGTCCGTCTGTCTGTCTGACCGTCCGTCTGTCTGTCTGACCGTCCGTCTGTCTGTCTGACCGTCCGTCTGTCTGTCTGACCGTCCGTCTGTCTGTCTGACCGTCCGTCTGTCTGTCTGTCTGACCGTCCGTCTGTCTGTCTGTCTGACCGTCCGTCTGTCTGTCTGACCGTCTGTCTGTCTGTCTGACCGTCCGTCTGTCTGTCTGACCGTCCGTCTGTCTATCTGACCGTCCGTCTGTCTATCTGACCGTCCGTCCATCTGTTGTATGTTAACAACACTAGCGCCTAAACCAGGCGTAGGATTTTTTCTAAATTGAAAAAACCTTTGTTTTGTTTGAATCCAAGCTCTGCGGTTTTGAAAATCATTCATTGGTTTTTGGGAGTACTTTATATGAAGCTCCTGGGAAACTTTTTCCCAAAAATGGCTCCAATTTTTTTCTTTAAATTTCTTGTAAGAATAGAATAAAATATACTTATAAAGGTGACATATGGCCGATTTCCGCGGTTAACTTTGAGTGTTCGAAAATTTCAAAAGTTAGAACCGTTTTCGATGCTTCCTCCAACTATAAAATTAATGATAGAGTTTTTCCCTTTAAATGAAATTTGTCCATAGTGAGTTCCTTCATTAAAAGAATGTACACTTCTGTGAAAATTTTAGTAGTTTTCGCGCAATATTGCGTGCAATTCGGGCAATTTAAAAAAAAAAAAACTACAAGATTTTCTCAAAAACTGCTCCAAATTTTGTCCGTAAACTTTTGGCAGGGATTGTGCTAAATGAACGCTATGTGATGACATAAACGCCATATTGCTCTATTCTTTTGTTTTATCAAAATTTACAATCATGTAAATTTTTTGACTTGTTTCGTCGTTAATATCCTAGCGGCAATTTGTTCACATTATTATATTTAAGGGTAAATGTCCTTTAAATAATGTAGCATAAAGTTTCTGGAAAACTGAACCGTTTTCTGTGAAAATTAGCTCAACCTTTCGCATATTAAGAAACGTTCAAACGCCATTTTCTCGAAAACGGCTCCAATTTTTTTGTTCAAACTTTTCGAACGGATAATGCTCTTTAATATGACGTAAAGTTCATTTCGAGGTATTTTTTGTGTTTTCTAAAATTACACAAATGTAATTTTTTTGAAAGATTTCTTACGCTGTTAATATGCACATTAACAGCAATTTGTACACACTATTGTATTTGTGAGTTAAAGTGCTTAAAATTAAGTGCGTCAAATGAAGTTGTTCGAAAACTCAGAACTTTTCTGTGAAAAAGTGCTTCAAATTTCGAATTTACTGTAGCAATTAAGCGCCATTTTCTTTAAAATGGTTCCAAATTTTTCAAAGAAAATTGCCATTTAGGACAAGGTTTTACTGTTATTTTATATTCTTAAAATAATATTTCCGTTCTAGAATTAGGAAACCGAAAAATTAAGAAAATGAATTACAAAATGTGCATTGGGCGGCGATAGATGGCAGCAGGTAAAAGTATGTGTTGGAATAGCTAGCCGAAACCAAAAAAAATAGAACATTAATACGGGAAAGTCTGTGCCACCACTAGTTATGTAGCCCCACTAGTAACGTGTAACTTCAATCGCAATTAATGACAGTGAATCGCAGTCAATAAATTGATGATTAAATGTTAAAAATACTTATTTATTTTGAACTCGAATTTAACAAAACCGATATTGACTGCTCAAATTTCACTTCAATCTGAAGTTTAATTTAAATATGACTTTATGTAATCAAGATGATAAAAACACACAACACAAGAGCCGATCTGGTGATCAAGATTGCTAAGGCAGTAGTGCCGTAGCGATATCGGACCAAAGGATCGCGTGTTCGAGTCCCGCCCGGCCATGGTTGTACTCGTGTTCGTTCCTTTATCCGCTATTATCACCATATAATGTCGTTTTCACAGTTAGCATACCGTTAAATGCAATGAGGGTCGCTAATGACCTAGATGTTGATGCAACTCTAACAAAAAATGTAATATAATTGTAACAATAAAACAGGATTACGGAATAATTTAGAAGTTTCTAGAAAATACATTACTCCATTGAATCTCTGAAAATTAAAATATTTGCAATACAGAAGGATTATCATTTCAAGATTTCGTCATGAAAACCCGACTTAGCTTATGAATACGAAGTATGGATATACGTTTCTGAATTGGGAGAGAATCTAAGTGGAAATAGTAAGCCTAGATATGGATATTAACTGGACAGGCAGGCGACTTAAAACAAAACACGTGCGCAACCATTAGAAAAAAATGTGTTATGAAGGCGGGAATGTGTTTTGAAAGAAGAATTCGGAATTAGAGGAAGGCACATAGGAAAAATATAATTTTAAAATCAAAATTCGAATCTAAATGACCATACATGTATTGAAGAGAAAAGAGAATAGAACATGATCGAATTGTGAAAAAACAAATAATAATAATGATAATAATAATAATAATAATAATATGAAATGTTACAAACAAATGAAAAATACTAATCGTTAAAACTAAATGTTTATTTTCGAAAGATAAACTTTTGTATTGAAGAAATTACAAGTTGAATGGGTATTGAATTGAAATATTACTGAAGAACGAGAAATAAATATGTATGGAATACTACTAGATGAATCGCATTCCTATCAACACAAGCGTTCACCTCCTTTAATCAACTCGAATGTCAAAACTGTTATGCTAATGACTTCCAAAAAAACATTACATTCATTATATTACATGGTCGTCAAAATATTCGACGAGGCAATTTCGTGACAGCAGAAGACTTTAATACCGAAACTGATTACGAAAACACGCAAGAAACAGAAAATTCGTGCTTTAGAATTTCGAGAAGGACTCGATTTCAGCAAAGACATTTCCTTCTCAATTACGACTGATTAAGGAAAATTACGTTTAAATTGACTTTCCTGGAAGAGCGAACGACAGAAATGTTCGAAAGACTGATTTTTCACTTCGATAAAGTGAATTGAAAATCGATTCCAAAGCTGCAAGTGATGGGCCTAGCCAAGGGATTGGGTCGAAGGCAGAAGAAGAGATGTCCCATGAGCGACCCCGTTGGAACGCGTGCAACTGTTAGTGCTCATGGAGTTGAAATGAGGGCATCCTCTCGGTACGAGAGGGGGCAGGGGCACAAAGAGTGAGATGTGTGTGTTGTTGCGTGGGAAGAAGAATAGAGAGAAAGAGAGGGAGAGAGACAGACAGACGATGGTGATGTAATGAGGTGAGACATCTACTTCTGAATAAACAGTTCTGACAATGAGTTCCAACATTGATTAATAAACGGAAGTTCTAATGGCCGGAATTTCAGTGGCAATATAATCATTCAAAGAAAGACGGTGCAGATGAGAGATGAAGGTGGACAGTGAGGTGTTTTGGAGAGTTGGACTGATGTTATGTGCACAAGGCGGGGATGGACAGCGAGGCGGGCGAGTGGAGAGAGGGACGGACAGTGGCCGGTCCTGTGGGGAACGGGTGGGCAGGAGGCCGGACGGGGTGGAGGCTGGGCGAGGTGAAGGACGAGTCGGGTGGAGGACCTCCACCCCAGAGGACGGACAGGGGTGGAGGTCGGGCGGGGTGGAGGTCGGGCGGGGTGGAGGTCGGGCGGGGTGGAGGTCGGGCGGGGTGGAGGTCGGGCGGGGTGGAGGTCGGGCGGGGTGGAGGTCGGGCGGGGTGGAGGACGAGTCGGGTGGAGGACCTCCACCTCGGAGGTCGGGCGGGGTGGAGGTCGGGCGGGGTGGAGGTCGGGCGGGGTGGAGGTCGGGCGGGGTGGAGGTCGAGTCGGGTGGAGGACCTCCACCTCGGAGGTCGGACAGGGGTGGAGGTCGGGTGGGGTGGAGACCGGGCGGGGTGGAGGCCGGGCGGGGTGGAGGCTGGGTGGGGTGGAGGCCGGGCGGGGTGGAGGTCGGGCGGGGTGGAGGTCGGGCGGGGTGGAGGTCGGGCGGGGTGGAAGATGGGTGGGGTGGAGGTTGGGCGGGGTGAAAGACGGGCGGGGTGGTGGACGGGCGGGGTGGTGGACGGGCGGGGTGGTGGACGGGCGGGGTGGTGGACGGGCGGGGTGGTGGACGGGCGGGGTGGTAGACGGGCGGGGTGGTAGACGGGCGGGGTGGAGGTCGGGCGGGGTGGAGGTCGGGCGGGGTGGAGGTCGGGCGGGGTGGGGAGCGGTCAGGTTGGGCGACGGCAGGATGGAGGGAGGAGTCGTGAATGTGGTGGAGGACACGATGGAGAATGGGGAGAAGGGTTGGGTGGTGAGTGGGGTAGAGGGCGGTGGTGATGAGAGGGGTGGAGCGCGAAGTTGGAAGGTGAGGTAGTGAGCAGAGTCAGGGGGGGGGTTCGTGGCAAGGGAAAATATTGTCGATGACCGAAAAAAGGCGTGATGTGGGTGGGTGTGGCCTGGAACAACCTGGCAGCCTGGCAGCCTGGCAACAACGCCTCGTGCACTTGTTCGGGGAAGGACTGTTCGCCACTCCCATTATAGCACCTTTAAGATACGTCGAGCTAAAGGGTGAAATGCGATCCTAAGGATCAAGGGATTGCAAACTCTCTTTTCGAAGTTTCGGAACGCTTCGTTCTAAGGGCGCACACCACATCAAACACTTCGTGTTTAATTTTAGGCGCTTGTCTTCAATGTTTTGTTTACCTGAGACGCGCACTCAAGTAACATGTTTGTCTATTTAGTTATTTTTTAAAACTAATAAATAATCTAAAGGTTGTTTGAGTGGGACGTTAAGAAAAGAACGTCATATAATAGTCACGACTGTAGTGTATGAGTATTAGAGTTTATGAATGTATTATGATAATTGTATTCATCCTAGAATGGTAGATATGTTAATCGGTTTCGAAGTTCTGAAGTTAGTAAACAACATGTTTTGAAATCATTTGGCAAAATTAAATTCCCAACGATTATTATTTTATTAAATTATTAGAATTTAATGTATATCAAAACAATTATTAATGAATCATATTGTGTTTTTGACAAGCATATTGAAATAAACTAATTAAACCTACCAACAGCATCCCCTTCACACTGGTTACTCGGTTGGAGAACGCTGGCAACGCGTGGGAGCCCTGGCAGCGGGCGACGGGTGTCGCCGCTGAAACATCTGTCAAGAGAGATGTTCGTTCGAGACGACTGAATCGAATGGACCCGCCCTGCCTCCCGAAATCGAGTTAAGTCGCGGATCGGAACAACAAGGATGCATCACTTCTGTTAGCGAGAGCGCTTGCCGTAACTTCGGTCGACGTATTGCAGAATCGATCAAATGTAGTTGTTTGGTTCAAGTTGTCTGTCTTTAGGGATTTGTCAATGCGAACGTCGTTTCTTCTTATAATGCTGTCACTTTTTGTATTCATTTTATAACCTTGTTTAGTAAACTGTCATTGTGTTTTTTTTTGTTCTCGAAACCGTTTATGATTTCATTTCAGTTCCCTCATCTTGAAACTAGTGTTGAGTAAATAATAGTATCGTTTATATTAAATTCAAAATATTGTTTTCGGAACAAAAATATACGAAAATGTATTATCCATTTATTATTATTATTATTAATAATGATAATATAAAATATTCAGAAAAATGATAATCTAACGCGCTCTTTTTACAATAATTTGGAATTTTTGTAATCTAGTAATAGGGATTTTTAAAATTTAAAAAAAATTATGTTGCACCTTTACTGTAAAACCGACCCTTAGCCATTTTCCTGGCATCAAACGAGTATGGAGTAATTCTCCGTTAATTTCTGCCTTGTTCATAGCTATTCAGTCTGTCATTGCCTTTTATCCCTTCGGCTAAGGAGCTCGACGCTGTTAGTAACCAGAGTTCCCAGATGGTCACCCACCCGGGAATCCGTAGGGTCTCGAATTGCATAACTCCCGTGACTTCACGGTATTCAATTGATAATGCAATAAATTCGGCCGCCCACGCCGGCATAATATTCTTCACAAACGTACGTTTATTATTGTGGTTCCATTATGATGTTGGACAGCACTCTGATTTACTACTATTTACTACGTGAAGAATGAAAGTAGTCAGTTTAAAAATGTGTAGATACTTTCTTCGATTACAGAGTATATTAAATAGTTTTTGTTGAATAAATATTTTCATACCCATGTTGTCTGTCAACACAATCATCACGCTCGTATTATATATACATCCTAGTTTCAATGTGGCATGATCGTTTCATATTATTTTGAAAAAGTTTGAAACCGGAAGCAAGTTTGTAAAAGTTAACAAATTCTGTAATATTGATCTATACAATATAATTAGGTTTTTCGATTACTATGAACACTAAAAGTCAACAAAACAAAACAAGTCATTAATTATTCAAGAATTAAATCCTACACGTTTTGTTCCCGACTGAAATGGGGGTGCGGTCTATCCCTTAAATCTTTGTTGCGTCGCCAAGTTTCAGCCGCTAAAGCCACAGATCCTTTTTCGCGCGGCATGCGCCACATAGCTGCATTCTTTTGAACGGATAACAGCGGGCAGCGTAATATGAATTGATGAGTTTTTCGGAGAGAATATCGAGCTAGCGGTGGATAACGAATGGCGCGGCTGAAAGTTTCTTGGGTGTGATGCATCACCCTCTAACGTGAGCATAACCAACTGTGCGCGGTAAATCAAACTATACACAGACTACACACATACTTCCAAAGCAACGCCTGAAGTAATAATGGCATATTATATTCGTGCCTTAAAGGGCCAACGCGTAAGCAAATTTTGGACGACTTCTATTCGATATATTTAAATTTGATTATGCCTAGTTTCAAGAAGGTATTTTGAAAATAAAGTCGTCTGACAAATGTATTTCCAATCTTTATTATTTACCTATTATTTAGTTTTTTTCACAATCCTAAATGTTCATAAAAGAAACTAACATTAAATTAAAAAAATGAACGAAAAAAATATTAGTATTTCTAGTGAAAATGAATTTGTTTTCTTATTAAATACTAGTTTAACCAACATTTGCATTCTAAAAAATTATTTAATCAGGTTCTTCATCATAATAGATAGATCCATCATTAACAAGCAATCGATACTTAATTTGCTGTAATGAAAAATATGTTTGACACAGTTCATTACTTTTGGCTTGGCTCTTCGTAGTGTAGTCAGACCTCATCCGATACCTTCAATAACTGGAATCGTGACGTGGAGGAGAATATTCAAGTTCAACATATACTAATTACTAATTAAATACAGATTAATGTGTTTCTAGCAATGTTTCTCCTATAATTTCAATGACTTCTTAGGTTGATGAAGTTCATTTACTTTATGCAGAGATAATGAACTTGAGGTGGTAAAAACACTTCAGCATGTTTCTCATAATACTCGTATTAGCACTAAAAATTACTCTACCGTTTTAACCTTAGAAGATTCACGAGGAAAGTACTTTTTAAAATAATTTTGTAGTCTTCCTGGTAATTTAGCCTGTATATCACCGGAACTTTATGAACATTTTCAAGCACCAAAACATTGTTTTAGACTCGAGAGGTCGTTGATGTCATTTATGAACGGCGAATGTATTGCATTTCTGTCGGCCGGCAAGTGGACTAAAGATCTACAATTGCAGGGCCGCGCAAATACAGCACTGCCGTAATATGCATTCCAAAACAGTTAATTTAAAAATTTGCCTTTTTTTCTTTTTTTTTTGAATTCTAGAAAAGTAATTTCTTTGGCAAAACTTAGAAATAACTTCGGCTCATCGACTCATAAGTTTAACATGCTAGACGTTAAAAAAACGTCAAGAAACAGCTGAACAGAGATGAAGCATTTCTGAGTAAAACGCAATAGAAAACATTTGTTTTTATCTAATTGAGGGGGATTTACCATCTGAAATAACTTTGAAATTGATCAAGTTATAACTGCGTACACTGGTATGACCATTTTTGCGACACACCTTGCAAACTGAACTGAAAGATTACTCGCAGGAGAAGCAAGGACATAGATTTTTACAAACACAATAACAAAAATATGCACATTTTTATTCTCATTATAAAAGTAGGCACAGATCAGAAAAATATAACTTAGATATTGTACTGGAAGACCGTAGTAGACATACTTACAGAATAAAGAATGGTACCTTTACTGTTTTGACTGTGTCAAAGAATGATAGTGATCTGCGAATAACTTTGTAGTCTATTGTTTTTCGTCATTTAGAACTTAATATCATAAAGTATATAATAAATTATAAAAAAACTGATTCAAAATTTCCAAAATGGCAATTTTAACAAAAAATATTTCCGAAAAAAATTAAAAAATCAACCCCTGTTCTCCCTATTTCGTGTCATTTTCACTAAGTTACAATAATTTAACTTATTCATTTAAATCGGACCACAAACGGTCAAATATTCGGTTTGTGGGTGACCAATTCCATTTACCATATTCAAGTAAAGTTCTACAAACAACAATAATAGAAGAAAATTTCCATAAAACAGTACCTTAATACTGATATGTACAGTAATATATTCTAGATTGCAATCGGCTCTTAGGTCATTTTACTCTGCTCTTCAATAAATTCCTCAAAAACTTAAAAAGCATATACACCAGCTTTTTTCGCATTTGTTTGGAGCAAGTAATTGTGGAAACTATCCTACAAGAATCTGAAGTTGGTCTTAATAGCTTAATAATATTTAAATCATCTCTGTACGTTAAGTATCATTAACATATTAGGCACCAACACTAACTTTTAAGTAAGCTCACTATGTATTATTTTAGCCCCAATAGTCCATTAAAAATTAATTACATTGAGACTTGATGATATATTTGCGTCTGATATTCCGGCATAGAATTAGAAATAGATCTCTCAGTTGATTAATACTTTTTCCTTAGTTGATTGATTGGTCTTACTATTTAATGATAACACGAAATTAATTGACTTGATATTTTGAGTTTCTTGGCACTTCATCCGCGTTCTGAACGGTCTATTAGTACCGTCAGTGAGTGCTGCCTCTCCCACTAGAATGCGATATATGGCGCCGACCTATACAAAGGCTTAAGGGGTTGTCTCCTCCAGGTGTCTCTACGAGCAGGAAAATGCTCGTGACAGGTCTACTCACATGTATGACAGTGTAGGGCACGCAAATGTGTGTATGTGCGTATATATTTCTGTGTGTGAGAGAGAGGGAGAGGGATATACAGAGAGAGATAGGGAGGAGGAGGAGGATAAGAGAAAGAGAGAGAGAAATAGAGAAAAAGAAAGAAAGAGAGAGAGAAAGAAAGAGAGAGAGAAAGAAAGACAAAGAAGAAAGAAAGAAAGAAAGAAAGAAAGAAAGAAAGAAAGAAGGAAAGAAAGAAATAAAAGAAGGAAAGAAAGAAAGAAAGAAAAAAAGAAAGAAAGAAAGAAAGAAAAAAGAAAGAAAGAAAAAAAGAAAGAAAGAAAGAAAGAAAGAAAAAAGAAAGAAAGAAGAAAGAAATAAAAATGAAAGAAAGAAAGAAAAAAGACAGAAAGAAAGAAAAATGAAAGAAAGAAAGAAAAAAGAAAGAAAGAAAGAAAAAAGAAAGAAAGAAAAGAAAGGAAGAAAGAAAAAGAAAGAAAAGGAAAGAAAAGGAAAGGAAAGGAAAGGAAAGAAAAGACAAGGAAAGGAAAGGAAAGGAAAGGAAAGAAAAGACAAGAAAGAAACAGGAGAAGAGGGAATAAAGATGAGAATCGCGCACAATCCGTGATTCATTTGTTGAGGTACTGACCATCATTCGCCTGGAAATGACCGAACAAACTGCGTACAACTTCTGATGAAAGTAGCCGACCGCAAGGATTTTCCTCCAAATAATGATTAAATTTGATCTATCTCTGTACCTGAAGTCGAAATTCTGCCACTCAATTCTGTCACTCGGGACTCAATCACTGGTGCCTTCCGGTCAGAAAATGAGTAATGATAGCTGTAGTGGCTACGATCGTTGTTATGAGATATCTCAGCGGGTTTCATGTTATCGGCAATGTGACATTCGAACGAAAAGATTGCCCAAGACATGTAGCGAACCTAAGCAGAAGGAACTGCTCTGGAAGCAGAACGACGCGACTAAGAATTCTATTAGTACTATAATGCTACTTCTAATAAACACAATATTCAATATGTTAATGATTCAATTAGATAATTTTTTAAATGATTCTAAAGATTTATTTCTAATGTATAAAAAAGAAAATTGTTTGTTTTTTTTACAATGTTTATTTTTCAAATATTTAAAATATCTTTGTACACTTTTTGGGGAACTTATGACTAATATGTACTCTTCAGCAATATTGTTTGCATCACTTTCACTCTGTGATGTACCAGTTATTACAAAATACTTACCGAAAATAAAAAAAAGTTGAAATTTGAAATAAGATATTTGGGTCCCAACAATTAGGAAATAGCCGTTTGTAATTTTTCATTATAATGATGATATAATAATAATAATAATAATAATAATAATAATTATTATTATTATTATTATTATTATCATTATAAAGTACTTGACTTAGGGAAATAATAAACTCTATCATACACATTGTCATTATTTTGGAAATTTACCGGAGCATTTTCGCTATACAAACTGCAGTATAAACAAAACGCAAGTAATACGAACATCGTTGGCTGAAAGGTTAAAGGTACTAAGAGTGAAACATCATATTTAGGAGACATACGACCAGAACAAAGTAGCGCGTATCTCAATGTATTACAAAATCTTTACCATTCCTCCTGTGCTAAATTATTCATCCTTCATGAAAATCAATAGAAGCTTGCGAAAATTGTAAAATATCATCGTCCTCAAAAGCCTTAAAAGATTTTAAAAATACACGATTTAAAAAAATCTGTTTTAGAACAACGTATTTTAAGAAGCACTTAGACATTTATACAAGGTCACCTTATTTTCATCTATCATTTATATGAATACGTGAATGATTTATTAGGGGTCATTTTAGTTGCAACTCTAAAATATAACCATTTTAACTGATAAATTCAAGAGGTAACCAAATGTTCTTCAAACATTTCAACGTAACCAATAAGTAAATGAATTCTACCGATCTTTGAGGTATACATACTAGTATGTGTTAAATTTCTACTATTAAGTAGATCTATATATCAATTAATTAAAAAATACTTTCTAAACTTTAGAAATAAATATTCTCCTCCAGATAGTATCTAAATTCTGTATAGCTACTCGTAGAGCTAGGTTAAAATATTCGTCACCATCAGGTCTCGGACCGTAAGACCACCGTATCTGACTCATTGCAGCGACAATGGTAATGATAACTCTGAGCAACTAAGCTGGTGAGTGAAATAGAGATTGAGTTAAGTGAAAGAAATATGTTAGTTATTAAAGCACGTATCTGATAAATTGCAATTGTGTTGAAACTGAATGGTATCATAAAGGCTGCAGTGTAATATCGACTCTCCATCTGTGTTGTAGTCAAATTGTTTGCCTTCTACTCCTGGGTACCTAGCGTGAAATTACAAAAGATCCATATGGAGATTATGATAGGCAATCTTTCTCTTTGCCTCTTATTCCAACATTGCTCCATTACAATTACCAATTCACCAAAACCATTCGACTACAACCGATATACGGCTAAGAGCTAGTACAATCACTAACAGAACTAGGCTTTGTACAGAATGACATGTCTTCCTAAATATGTTCATTCTTTTAGTCGAAGAATATTCAAATTGTGGAGTAAAATATGGATTAAAAGAGAATTAGAAAATAAAAGCAGAAAATAATGCGCGTTTAAATTGCATAAATAGAATTACCAAATAAAGTATTTTGTAACTAGCTGAAGTATCTTGCTTTGTAAGGGTGTTTATTAATCGCAGTCAGCTATTAGATGGGAAAGGAATGGATTTTTAATGTATGCCTTTCCCTGCCTTTCTCTGCTCTGCCCCCAAATCTTCCCTGTCCTGTCCGACCTCAACCTCTTCTTTCTCACCTCCCCAACTCCACCGTTCCCTCCCCCCTCTATCTTCTCCTGTCACTTTGCCCACCTTGCCCTACCCAGTTTGCAATTTTGGTCGTTGCTACCATAATAGTTGCTACAAACAATAGCAAAGAGATTACTTTATTACGCACTCCCTGCAAACATCCAGTGGCAAATTTTACCTTGATTCACACAAAGGCTAATTGCTTTATTGGGATGAATGAAAATATATTTACTAGAAATTGTATTGGCTTGAAGAAACGTTTCATTCAATTTGTTGGATGTACTCACTTTTTCAAGACATTTATGAAAAACTGATTGAGTTCTACTTAAATATTTTTTTCAGGGGTATGAAAGAGATGGAGCTAGTTTCACGAAATATCATGTAGAATAACATATCACTTGTCTGGAAGGTTATGTTCACAACTTTTCATTAAGATGGAAGTAAAAGTATAGATTTACATGCAAAAAACAAACATTTTTCTTGAAAAAAGAGAAAATAGTTATTTGATAAAAGTAGCCCGAAAAAACACTCTACCTTTCGGTGAAACCCGCATTTAAATTGGCTTAGCCGTTCCAGAGATTAATGTGGACAGATAAAAGTCGTAAAATCATTTGAAATATTTTTATATAATCATCGTCATTAACATTATATATCGGCAACATAGAAAACAAAATGATGGTAAAGCATTTATTTTAAAATTATAGGCAGAAGCTTCGATTTTATATTCGCCATGGATGATTTAATCATTTAAAATAATATTCTTAATCCTTTCCTGGTAGCTGAACGTTTACCAAGCAGAGGGTTCCTCTTTTTAAGTTTAATTTGATGATTTAATTTGAATTATGAAATTGCGCATTCTATCTCTTAATATTGATTTGTTTTTGCTGAAACTTTCCTCAACATCAGAAGAAATCGGGATCATCTTGAAACACGCAATATACATTGGGATTTAATATACGAGTGGATATTTCCAAACCACTCAAAACTCCATTAAATTTTAAAAATAATATTCCATAAATAATTTTCAAAAAGTATGATATGAAACATATTGCAAGTGAAATGTTGAAATATGGTACGAAATGTTTTTTTCATTAGCCAACTGCACATCTCATTAAGGGCAAGGGCCTCCTGCTTGAGCAGGGAATTAACAATGCTTCTTTAACGAAGTGATAGGATGATGGGTGAAAGGTCGATCACAAATACATCCATGACCGAGGCGGGATTCAAACCCGCAATCCTTCGATCCGAGATGACAACGACACTACAACGTTAGCTACCCGGATTGGCTGCTACGAAATGTTAGGTTTCCTCAAATAAAAGTAAAAGTAATAGTGAAGTAAATAAAAGTAATATTGAAAGAAATGTGAACAAAAATGTATTACTAAATACGTTTCAAATCATTTCAAAAGTATAAACGGTAAACATGTGCCAAATTTTGTATCTGATGAATAAACGAATACGTAATTCCATACAAATCCTATCCCCGATAGCACTAAATCCATCAAAATCATTCATTTGCAGCTGGTTAATTTTATGTACATGCATATCTGTGCATGTTTACTGGGTGTAACTAAATATATGTTCTTCATATAAATGTAGGTATGTATACTATGTAGGACAAGTATATATAAGAATGTGTATGTATGAATATGTGTATGTGTATGTGTGAGTGGGTGTGTATGTATATGTGTGAGTTGGTGTGTATACACACACACACACACACACACATTATATATATATATATATATATATATATATATATATATATATATATATGTGTGTGTGTGTGTGTGTGTGTGTATGTGCCATAGATGTATACAGGTCTGTGTATATGCTCGGAAGGAGTGTATTGTAAATTGTTTTTGAATTGTAAGTGTACATATATTGTAAAACTGTAGGGTTATGGCTACCACCTGTCATTCAACCAATTGTAGCCAAATAAATATTATTATTATTATTATTATTATTATTATTATTATTATTATTATTATTATTATTATAAGTGGTTATGCGGCTGCGCGAAATAAAGAAAGCCATTGTGTTTGTGTGTGTGTGTGTGTGCAGGGTGCCGGTGTCGCGCGTGATGAGCTGGGAGCCGCCCGAGCACTCGGCTTACGCGGACGCGCACCGCGCTGGCTTCAGGGGCGCCGCGTGCGCCGCGCTGCACCCCACCTGCCCCGTGTCGCTGCTCGACCTCGCCCTGGGCGCCACGGCCGGCGCCACGGTCGCCGCCGACACGCCGCCGCCCTGACGCACGCCTTTGCTTCCAGCCCGTCACACCGCCAACCCTCGCATTCCCGCCGAAGACGCTGACTCCCATTTCATAATTTTCTTCAGTATCTCTCAGACATTAGATCAGGATATGGTGTTTCTTACATTTACCTACCTCTCCTACCGTATTGTTTTCTAAACCCCTGTCCTCGCCATACAACTACATTTCCAAAATTATCCATTCAATAACCTTGGCTGAAGGTTTCAGCTAACGAAATAATCAGACAAGTTACCCCTCCCCCTTCACACTTCGGCGGTAAACAATTATGCGGCCAGTCAACTGCAGAACCTCACGCCTGAAATTTGTACTGTCATTGTAAAACAAAATTCAAAAATTATTTTTAATAAACGGAGACATATTCCTGATCTATTCCTCCACGTTTTCCCTCCCCAAGTTATATGCTTCATATTGTTACGTCGAATCAATGAAACATAAACGGGAAGAAGGAGAGGACTTGCGCGCTTTTTTTGCAAATAAAGATAGTTTACCATATTTTGTATCAGAATAAATATCACCAATGTCTTCAGTGAAAACGCTTATAATTTAAGGCTCATCTCACTATTACAGCTATTTTGAATGCTAAAAGTGGCTTAAATGCAATCGGGATTCCAACATCTATAAACGTTGTGCATTTTCATAAAAACGTAATTCATATAACGTGTTGCGCGAAAATAGGTATTGTTTTAATATTTACGATAAAGTAAGATCATTTTATGTTTTTTATCATAATGAAGATGTTTCATACAAACTTGTAGCATTTACGACAAAAATATTAGCAACGCAAATTTTTTAGCAAAATTGTAAAGTTTTGCTTAAATCTTCATTTTGTGTATAAATAATTGTAAGGAAACGATAAAAATTGATAAAAATGTATGCCGAAATCATTCAATAAAATATCACTTTCACACCAGAATAGATGACATTTACATAAATTTTGCCGAAAGCAATTTTTTTGATATAAGTATTTTTGTATTTAAATTCTTAATGTTTAAATTACTTTAAATAAATGCATAAATTTAAGTTAGTAACTCATATATTTTATTGCAAAAAAGTCATTAGACATTTCATATTAAATATACTCGTACTTAAAAACTCACTCCAATTATGTAACTATCGGTCGTGAAAATTTAATACATAAAATAAAGAAATCAATACGTGAAATACGAACAAACTTAAAGGAAGTGGATATAAAAATACTGCATTTTTTATTATCGTACGTTTATGCATTTTACATTTTTAGGGTTCAGAAAGTCGAAACCAATAAGCGCCGATATTTTTCCTTTTCAACTTCAACTTCTCAGAATATACATTATTGACCATCTAATCATTCACTATTGAATTAAGAATGAGAATACTTATAACAAACAGAAGACGTTGCGTGTATGTCCGTAACCGTTTCTGAGAGTTGTTGTTTATTTCATGGCGTCAGGTCCGAAAACGCGTGTGTTGTGTTTCATATGATATCTTTGCTATATTTTTTGAGAAGGTGGTATTTATTTTATTTATTTTCTGCTCGACGACACAAGTGATGGACAATTGCATTTTGTATGGATTTGCGTATATGTAAGTTGCGCCTGTCATTATTTAACCAAACATTACAATATAAAAGAGAAAAAAATAATGTGTATGTGTTTCAAAGGTTGAAATCGAAAAAATAGAATTCATTTGTGTACGTATATCTAATTCTGAATACACTACGAGACTACAATGCGGAGTACTCACACTCCAAAAGTATTGTCAAAATTTCTTAAGAATGTAAACTTTTCTAAATACAATGAGTGTAAATAGTAATCTGCGATCTATTAAAATCATCATGTTCTAGTCAACTTTAGAATGATTGTTCTTCATTCTCTTACAACCATTACATACGCAAAATCTGGATTATTTAAGAAGTATTACAACATAAAAAAAAGTTTCATACTTAATATATCACTCACGATATTCACATACTACCTTGTAATTTTACGGTTATGATTTTTTTTGGGGGGGGGTCTTGTAATGTGTCAGAGTTTATTTTTAGTAATTAGCTGGTGGTGATTTAATATGTTAAATGCGGGATTTCAGATTTCAGATTTGATATTCAGATTTGCTATACAATGTCAGAAGATAAAATATGATATTTTTCTTGTGATATTGTATAGGGATGACACCGGGACAGGTAGTGTTGAGTTAACAATCCGGGACAAATATTTTCAATTTGTTACGACTTTGTCAGTTTTATACTTTTGTCACACTTCTTGCCCACGGTATATTCTATTTTCATCTGGCGACGAAACCATTTCCCCATCGTTCGTGGGCTGCAATACTAGCACAAATTGAAAAATGAAGTTTCGAAAAAAACGTGTTCAGAGTTGTAAGTGGTAGTTGAATTATAAGTATAACACGCTTAGTAACTGGTGAATTAAGAGATTATAAAATGTTTTAAAATGAGTGTCATAACATAAAATTTGTATTTTTTGAGTTGTACCAATGTTGCAGTACACGATATTTTCTTCCACAAATTGGTTTAGACGCGAAAGTGGACAATTGATTAAATAGGCATTTTATTAAGCTCTGTTCCAGCTAACACGTATAACATCAACAATTCTTGCCTTTGTTTTTTACAAGGTGTCATCTTTCTGAGTAAATCCGATCTTTCGAAAACAATGTTTTGAAATAAAAATAGTGTTAATTTCCTAAGTGACTAAAATGAAGGTTTTAAAAAGGAACATTCTTATTACCGTTTCATAAGATATCAAGTAAAAGAAGATGAAAAGTAATTCACAAAGTGACGCAGCACAGGAGAAAATTTTATCCGAAGTAAGTAATTTCAGTAGTAAGTAATTTTTTCTGCGGTAAAGAACTTTTCTCCTTTCAGTGCAGAAAGTATTTACGTGGAATGATGCACAAGGTACACGTTACAAAGAGACTTCCGGTTGTATCAGTGAAAAAATGTAGTTATGCAATATCAGCAGACTGGTTGACGAAATTATAATGATTGCCAAGCGAGAATTAAACCTCCCTAAATGTCTCTTTTCCTTCACTTTTAAATAATTAGAAAAGAAGTAACTATAATTTTCCATTAAGAAATAACGATGACATAAGTCATATTAATTATTATTAACTTGTCTTCCAGAAACTTTGTCTAACCAGAATGTTCTATGACTTTATCCTCAATGGTCCAAGAACAAAATCCATCATGTAGAGGTACAAATATTGATGACAAAACCTTACCCCATTCACAACTCTAAAGACATTCACATTAGTGTAAGTGTTTGTATACACTTGTGTATCATTGTAATGATATTTAATTTAGTTGATTTTAGACGATTTCAAACCCAGAGTACTTTATTAAGGTAAAAACAATATGCGTTTTGATTTCTCACGATTCTGTTAAGATAGCAGCGCAGGATCATCCATGCAAATTACACAATTAAACATTAACATTACACATTAAACAAATAACCGGAGATGTCCAACGAAACAGTGTATTTTCTCAAACGTAGGCTCATTTGCATATACTTTCACCCCTTTCTAAGACAATCGCAGGTACTATGTCGTAAATAAAAAAAAACATATATCAATTTGTAACAGTGTTTGAAAAAAAAGGCCATTTTTGAAGAAAAATATTTCGCTTCATTACAATACATTCACGTATTAATTTCTCCTACATATTTGTAGCTAATTTTTTTTAAAAATAACTGAGCTCATATTAGAGAAAATAAGGTATACGTTTGGAAATACGTTAGCTTTACATCTCGGAAAAGTATTGTTGTGTGTTCACCAGTTATGTTTTCTTCGACTTCCTCCAAAATGCAAATATTACGTTTGTTGAAGTTCATTTTTTCTCTTCTCGCAGCACATTGGCAAGATCGACATTTACTTCAGATTGGCATTTTCTAATCGGAAGCAGCAGCTTCCGCTAAGAGAAAATTGCTACGGGCCTCTCGCAGAGCCAGAGCCAAAGATCGCGTGCCCCCCCCCCCCCCCCCCCAACGCGCGAACCAGGAGCCAGGGCGCGCGGGCGGCCTGTTGCGCCCTCCACCGCCTAATTAAAAGCAGCCTCCGGAGACGGATCGTCGTCGGAGGCCACGTGGCTGCAGCGCGGGGGGGAGCGGGGGCGGGGCGGGAAGCTGGGCTGGAGCACCGCCCGCCCGCGCGCCCGCACTGCGGCGCGGTGCCGAGCGCGCCCCGGCCGCCCCCGCGTCCCGCCCACGCCCCGCCCGCGCTCTGCCCGTCCCCTCCATCGCCTCCGCCTGCGCGATCGATGCCGCGGAGCCTCGCGCGCCCTCCGCCGCGCGGCAGCACCGGCGCTGGCGGCGGTGGCGGCGCCACCCCTTCGCTCCCGGGCTCACACACGCCGCGCCGCACAATGCTCGCCTCGCCCGCACCGCCCTCGCGCCGACAAAAGCGACCGGCGTGGCGGTGGCGGCCGCAGCTCCTGCTGCGAAGCCGCGCGAGGACGAGCAGGGGGAGGGGCGGGGCGGGGGAGGGGGAGGGGACGGGGCGGGTGGGGGAATGCAGCGGACGCCGTCTTTTTGAAGCGACGCAAGCGCTCAATCTGCGAGGCGGCCGCTTTAACCGCTGCCGCACCCGACCACGCCCCCTCCCCTGCCCTCACCTTGCACTCACTAAGCGCGCGCGCGTGTGTGTCTGTATGAGTGTGCGTGGCGCGCGCAAGGTCGCGTGAGTTGGCGCACGCACAACCACGCGGCAGGCGCGCACGCGTCGATACGGCGCTGCGACGCCTAGCGAAAAGCAAAGCGGGTGGCCGTGTGCGAAGCACAACTAATAGGTTGGTGGGGGTGAGAGGGATGGAATTAAGAGGGATGGAGAAGAAGGCGACGTGTGGTCACAAGAAAACAGATAGACAAATCAAATAGGCTAAAATTAAATGAGACGAGAATGACTGAGGATTCGGGAATAAGCGAGGACGAGAGGGAAGAAAGTTGAAAGGGAAGGAATGCAATAAAGGGAGAAAGAATTTTGAAATGTACGATGGTGCTGAGATAAGCAGGAACAATGCAAAGAAATGTATGATCATTTACGCTTAGCTCAAGGTCATCCTCCTTCCCATTTATCGTAGTACCACAGCTGTCTTTTCTATACAGTATAATCGCATCTAGTTACTACGTACCTGAGTGCACGGTGCCTTCTTTTTCTGTAAAGAAGAGACGACTAACGAATTCCACTGGCAAACGAAATGTTCCCGATCAAATAAAATGGTAGGGGGGAGGGATACTTGAAAAATTTTCTTTTTGTAATTTGAATGGAAACAGATAAGAGAAATACAACAGTTCGTCGACATATAAGCGTATTATTGGCAAATACTCCACCCCTGATTTTGAAAACCGCCGCGGATATTAACGGAAATAGCAGAACGCCAATCTCTGTGGAGACAGACGAGAAAACGCGATAAAAATTTCATTTCGTCAATACGTCTCCTTCTTCCTTTGGGGTAAACCGACTGAATGAAACAGCAGTGTTTGTATTTCCGGAAGGGAGATGAAATATTTCGCCTTTCGCAAACAGCGCCCGCGCGTTCGCGAGGCTCCGACATCTCGCGGTCTCTTTAATGCTGCCCAGACCCGTGGTGAGGGGCGTGGCGAGGGGCGTGGCGGGGGGCGTGGCGTGGCAGGGCGAGGCGCGGCCTCTCCAGCGCGGAGGCAGGCGCATCTGATGCCGCGCATCCGAACCGCAATACGGCTTTGCGCGCGCGAGGGCGAGGGCGAGGGCGGGACCTGTGATAGAGGGGCGGGGCGGGGCACAGCGCCACCCGAGACCCTGGGCTTCATGACGATGGATGCTCCCAATGACGATGGTGCCGCTGCTGGTGCTTGTAATGATGATGAGGAACGGCAGGGCGGCGGCTGATGCCGCACCCGCGGGCGCGACTGCAGCTTCCCCCGTTGCTCCTGCCGCTGCCGTCGCCGCCTCTGCGGCGCTGGCGGGAGAGGCGCGCGGGTCGAACCCGGTCGTGACGTCATCAGTGCGGGTGGGCGGGTCCGCAGGGCGGAGGGGAACGGAGCGGAGCCGGACAGGGCAGGGTAGGGCGGAGCAGGAAGGAGGCTGGGAAGGGCGGGATGAGGTGGGGTGGGGAGGGTCTCGTCGCACAGGGGAGCGCGCATGAACGGGGCGGGACGGGACGGGATGGAAATTTTAACGTTGAGATGCAATTATGAGAAGAAAGAGAAAATGTAATATGGTCAAAAATGAGTTGAAGGGAAAAAGGTCAAGAATACGCGATAAAGGTCAGAAAGGTTTTGATGAGGATAGCCAAGGAGAATAGGTCGCTGAAAAAATGACACTTCCACACACGCACACAAGGAAGTGTAGTTGAAACTGTTACAGAACAGTACAACTACTACAGGAAACTTGTTTCTGGTCAAAGGATAGCCAAAAATAAGCTTCAGAGCTGCTGCTCTTAGAAAAGAAGAGAAAATAGGGAGAGTCAAAAAAGCACCTGAAACGTCTACAAGCTCGTGGCGTGAAATTAAGATATTCTACGGGGAAATTAAAGCTTAAAACATAAAACAGCAGCAACAGTTTAGACTGCTAAAGTTTTAAGAGGCAATCATAAAACCTTGGGGCTTCGTGACAGGATTTTGTACAGATCTGGTGCTGCAAACTTACAAAATCGATCGAAAGTAGCAGGAATCAATGGGAGGGCTAAAAGAAAAGCTTTCTTGCAAATCCCCAGTTTACAGCTAGGATATCGCTTTAGGCGGAGGATTTTTTATTTTTTACACTTCGGCAACAGAGGGCAGGAGATAAAGCAGGGGCCCCAAGCCTCTCCCGGGGGATGTAGCACAGCTAAGTAAAATGAGTGTCAGAATGAAAGAGAGAACAGGGGTTTCTCTAAAAGAGACAACATTTACAGTCTCGAGAGAGGTGTATTTTTCTCTCTATTACTGCCATTTATCATGGCGGGACAGATTCATTCTCGTAGAGAATATCTCAAAAAATAGTTTATCAACGTGCCATCAAATGTTGACAATTGGCATGTTTTTCTTTACATTGTACACTAGGATGAAATGAGTGAGTCAGCCCATGCTCGCTCGCCTGGGTGAACATGGCGCCGCGCCGTTCGCCGCGCTATCACAGTAACAACCAGAGCTGATTGTCAGTCCGCCGCCCAAGGCGGGGATGGCTGTTAGTTTACTGCAACATATTAGGGTTAGGCACACGAGGCGTGGTTTTAGATGGGACATGTGGCTTCTTTACATGTATTTATTTAACGATATTGTTTTATAAACATTTTAGAACAAAACCTTGGTTAAATTTTGTTATCATATATCTTCTACGTGTTATACCTGGTTTTTGAAATATTGTTTCATAATTAAAGAGAATATTAATTAAATAGGCCTAACAAGTTTTAATTCTTTTTAAAACAATTTTAAAGAAGTGATTTTTGTGATAAAGATTACACTGGGAAAACTATGTTACAAAGACAGTCCAAAAATAAGATGGTAGTACGATAGACAATGGCTAGAGCGGGACGCTGGGCTAGCTACCAGCAGACTAGGGATAGCGGGCGCTAGCAGAACCTGAAACACACCACAGCTAGCACGCACGATAGAGCGAACAGAGCAACAGACTTGGAACGTCAAGACAGTGGAACGAAGTTTTGAAAAAACATTTACTCTCTTTTGTCTTGCAACAATGGTGACATTATAACAATAACAAACGTGGAGGCATCGAACTTGTGAGCAAAACAGAGGAACTCAAGAACACAGGCTCCCGCGCGCGGGGCGGGGCGACGCTACGTCGGGGGTGGAGGCTGGAAGACATCGATTGAGGGGGAGGGCGGGGAGGGGGGCAGAAGCTGGGCGGGGTGAGGAGAGGGAAGAGGAGAGGAAGAAGTCGGCAGGTCGCTTCAGAGCAGTCACTTGTTTTTTGTCCTGGCGAAGATTACAGTGAATCGTTTTAATTAACCAATATTTCTTAATTGTTTCTTTTTAATATTCCGAGAATTATCAAGGTTTTATGTCTTTTTCAAAATGACTTTATCTTTTTTTCCTAAACCAAGAAAAAACCTTTTGCTTTTTTAAAATGGGCTATGCTACATTTTTTGAGTGGTTCTATTTTTATCGTATGGCTAAATTGCACCTTGCGTCAGATGTGATATATTTACAATTGTTTCCGAGTTGTGTGAGTATGCAAACTCTCTGGCGTTATTTGCGTACACAACCTTAGTTAAGTAGTTAATTCTTGATTGTCTTGCTAACTTCAAACGTTCTAGTCGAAACTCAGAAAACAAGAACACAACGCAACCTCTTCGTGGGGGTGAAAAAAGGGATGGGAGTAAATTTTCCATTTATAATAACATTTGAAAATTACCTCCAGCGGTTCTTAAACGACGAATACGACTCCGTTCGTCAACTGTCTAACCAATGCCTTCTATACTCTCCCGCGAAAAAAATGACTGTCTACATGTTAAGAAAATCGTGTTAGAGTATTAAACAGACATTTATTCTTTATAAATGAGCAAATTGAGTGTCGTCTGTTTTATTATCATATAAAGTATTTGCTTTTATTATATCAAGGTGAAAAACTTATGAGAGATTAAATTTTTCCCGGAGAGAATATACAAGACATTAATGTCAAGGAGAGTCGACGATTCTCGAGTAGTCCACATTGCACACGCTCGACAGTCGATATAATCGTAAACTGTTCGCATCGGTGTGCTTCACAAGCCGAAGCCGGAACCGGAAACAGGAACGGCGCTGGTGTCCTCTTGCGGCACTGAGGAGCAGCCGGAAGGGGGCGATCCCCGGGTCCCCCGGCCCGAGCCGACACCGCGGACGCAACAAAACAACTGCGAGTGTTCGGTTCGCGACAGGGGCGCCCCTACCGGCCACCGCCGGCGCCTCGCTCGTGACCCGGCGCGCGCGCAAAGACCCTGATGACGAGTGTGAGTGATTGTGAACATGAATGAGTGTGTAAGAGGAAATACGTGAATGTACATATGTTGTACGTATTGCTGACGTCGACACGCTTATAAGGCTTATTGCTTACGAGGTCACCGCTCGAGTAACAAAGGTATGTCCATCTGAGTCACGGACGCCTCAAGGGCGACTGTGCCATTTTCGTACGGGGAACCAACCTGCAACGTTTTTGTTTTAAATTTTGAACGAGTTGTCCAATGATACCATGTACACATTATTTTCTATGTCCACTTACACCAGTATGCCCTGAATCTCAAAATAACGTGTTGTGCACAGTGATACATTCGAAGTGAATCAACATTTCTCAAAACAATGAATAACACCCTTGTTTCCCCCGAATGAATGGACCCCAAAGGCGCCTCGCGGTACTCAAAATAACCCAAATTACTCGCTGGTTCCAACGGAACCTGAAAGCGCCTAATGGTGTTAAAGGCCCCAAATGGTACTCCTAGACCTCGAACTATGTCCAGTAGCACCCGAAACGTCCCCCCCCATTCAAGCAGGTGGTCCCCAACAGTGCCGTGGCTCCCCGCAGCAACGAGGTGGTTTCGACGATAACAAAAAGTGAGCGAGCGCGTCGAGTCCCGTGCGGGCGGCGAAGGCGAGTTCGGCGGCGGTGGCGCGGGCGTCGGCGCGGGCGGGGGCGTCGGCGGCCGGGGCCGGGGTGGGGGCGGTGGCGCGGGCGCGGGCGGGGGACGGCGGAAGGGGCCGTGGTGAGCGGAGAGGCGGCGGGCGCGGCGCCGCGTGTTCAGTCTTCCTCGGGCCCCATCATCATGAGCAGGCGCTTCTTGGCGATCTTGGAGTACTTGATGTCGATGGGCTGCGTCGTGTCGTACAACGACGGCGCCTGCAGGATGATGAGCGCCGTGCCCAACACGCACGCCACGGTGAACAGCCAGAGGAACAGCCTGTCCAGCACCATGGCCACGTACTTCCAGTCCTCCTCCACCTGGGGGCGAGCGCGGCCGCGTGAGGATGCCAATCGGTGGTTGGGGGTGGGGTGGGGGTGGCATGCGGAGCAGCTTGGTCGTGCATGGGGGATTTACGAAAGGGAACTAAATCTCCTCTCATGCACGAGGTTGAAGATGTTAGAGCAAGACATCTGGTACAAGATCCAAATCCAGAAAAAGCCATATTTACACAAAACTCTAAGTATGTTTATAAAAACAAATATTTCATAAGATGGCAAGGTCTCTCAGAGAAGAATGACTTCGATAGTAAAATAACTGAGAAATGAAGAACGTTCATGGGATAGGAAATTTCCTGATTTCAGATCATATTTTAATCGGTTTTATAAATGTGATTGACTTTTACTTCGTAAAATGTAGTTAGAGATAACGACATTTAAATGTCAAGTAGTGAAAACATGGATGCTCAATTAGTATTTCGCCTTTATTGATCATAAAATTATATAGAGATAACCATAAAATGTATTATATCACAAAAACACATTTAAGCTTATCTGTGAATTTTGACACTTCAGTTCCTTGATCTATCAGTTATTCATCGTGCTCACTAGTCAATCTCGGTGGCTGAAACTATTAAGAGATGGTACAATAATTTTTTAAGCAAAATTTTGTCGATTTGCATTTGACAGCGATAATTATATTTTCAATTTCCCTTATTACTTTCACAACTTTCTAAACGGAAGGTCAATTTCTGGACATTCACGGATAAATTATGGAAAGGAAAGCGCAACATTAAAAAAAACGTTTATTTACTGTTAAGTAAGTAAAATTATATTGATGTAAAATATTCATAAGCTAAAGATATCAAGTAAAGATATCAAGTAAAGATTAGAGATGAATATATATGTTACTTTAAAGAACGTCTCCTTTAATCTGAACGGGGCAGGCCGTTTGGCACGACAAAATAGTTTAATTCTAGATACATTTTGGTATGTCACATATTTGATTTTTTTAAATATCTTATAAAGCATGCAATTTGTTAATAGAAGTATTCATTGTATTCTAAAAAGAAAAAAAAAGAAACCGGTAAATTCGTCGGATAATAAACTGGTAAATGGAAGCTTAAAAGCTTCTTCTATGAATACTAATGTAAATAATTCTGTATTGATTATTATATGTAGCTTTGTGCCTCTATATAATTCAGAGTTAATCACAGTAAGAGTTAGGTAGAACATGTATCTTTTAGCGTATTAAAATATGGAAAGCATACATATGCTCAATGGAGGCGCAGCATTTACTAGGTAGGAAAATATAAAATAACTTTTCAAAGCAAATATTATTGTTTGTAATAATAATAACACAAAAATAACTTAATTCTACACAAACCACCCAACAAACTTATTAACAAGAGAAGTATAAACAACAGGGAAATAATTATAGGTTGGTATAATTACTTCATTTATTATAAATATTTATTCTGAAATTAACGTGAACAAATTACTTAACGAATTAATTGCGAACTAACATGAAATATAATTACGACTGAATCGCATTGTGGAATTTATGAAAACATAGATCATGGGAAATCTATATTTGCCTTAAAGAGTCTGAAGTGCTGTGGAAGGTGATGTATACCAGCTGTATTTATGGATAGTTACTAATGAGTATCTTCCCAATCAGTGTCATTTACAAAAGTCGACAAATATACTTATTGTTAAAGTATATCAACAAATGCTCAAAACAATTAATTAGAATATGATAATATTCACTGAACTGTACTTGCAAACAGTTTTGTAAAAAACAACCAACTTACATAAAAACCAAAAGTTATACTAGTTCGTTAGGTAACATTTCAAATGAAAATAAAAATAAAATCACTTCCAAGAAATACTTCTAAGAAGGCGGAAAAACAATCCCTCCAAAATTACTCTCTAAAGACAAATTCTACAAGTGTAAATAATGGCATTCCAACTTTCATTTTAATGCCCAAAGCATGGCAGGCACAACGGGAAAACGACAGAGGCACTCAGAAAATAGCATTCACAAGATTTCTATAGACTCAGCTAAAATAAAAATGAAATTGATGCACGATGAACTAAAAGATCAAACAATCCATAGCCACTTACTGAGTCTTAACGTATAGAAAATATATGTTTTTGTTTCTAATAACAGACAATAAATATATACTTATTCGCAAAACGAAACATAATGTAATATAAGTATCTAGAATACTAAAAAGTGAAGAGTAGCAAAAGTTTAGCAAATTAGAATACGTCACATGGTATTAATTAGTGTTTTAAAAAAATCACTGGAAGCAATGTGTAGGTTGTTAATATTTTGTAAGACAGTTTTAATTTTTAAGAGTATTTTAACGACTTTCATGCACATATATCTGCTTCACGCATTTAAACTTTTTATTCAACGAACGAGCACCCATATGCTTGTGGCATATGCAGAACAAACATAAATAACACATGCAAAACACAATGTCAATAAAAATGTAGAATTAGAAATGATGTTATTTCAATTAATTATATTTCTATAAAACTGACTAAGAATTTTTACTCAGAGGATTTATTATTCCATTTCGTTTACAACCTTACGAAAGAAAAATGAAGACGGTTTAACATATCGAACAGAGATATCTTTCCCAATAAGTGCTTTCCATTAGACAATATCCCCTTTACTAATTTTCCATGGAAAAAGATTTGCAAAGGAAAATATAAAATAATACATTTTTCAATTTTTTAAATTTATGACTTTTGCTCAAAACAAGTACTCAATATAAATATTTTCGTTAAAAGTATTTCTTAAGAGGGACCCGTTGTTGTCACTTGTTTCCCAGTTAGGTCTGAATCTTATTTCTCTCGAAAGTGCTTCATATTAGGAAAACAATATTAACAGCTGGTTACCCAAATCGGACACTTTTGACTTTGTAAGTTTGTAATTTTCTTACACCATTTTCATTTGGTTTATTACTAACTCAGAGTCAGACTATTCTTTTGAAATTCACTAATAAAAATATAAAATCTTGGATGATAGCGACCTACGGCTACATGAAAGCGATTGGACCCCTCTTAAGATTTTGTAAATTAAAAAAAAAAATGTGGTTCTGGACGATCATATTCTGATGGCACTGTCGAAGGACGGTGCTCTTTTGTCTATGTGCTTGCAATATTATTAAATTCAAAATCATCGGCTACCGGGGTGTATTGGTCAGGAATACGTATCTCGTGCAAAAAGGGTGTAAAAATGAAGAACGAAAGCCATACGTCCATTCAAAAGACGTAGTCGAAGAGTAGCAGCCATAAGTGCACATAAAATGTGTAGTAATTAAGGAAACAGTCATAAGCGCACGCAAAATGTAGTAATACGTATAAACACAGCAGCAGGAGTTTTCAAAAAGGCACAATTATAAACAAAATAGAAATTAGTACACAAATAGGTGTACGAATAAACAAAGCAGTCATAAATGCATATAAAAGGTGTAGCGGCCACAAGTGCACATAAAATGATGTACGTATAATGACAAGCAGCAACGAGAACACAAAAAGTTGCACGAATAAACAAAGCACTCATAAGCGCATACAAAAGGTGTAGTAGTCAAAGAAGCAGTCATAAGAGCACAGGCATAAATCAAGCAGCGATGCGTGCCCCAAAAGGCGTTCGAGGGCAGCAGCGCGTGCGCGTGCGCGTGCAGGCAGGCAGGCGAGCGGCGGCGCCGTGCGGGGACTCACGCTCTCGAATTTGTCCTTGTTCTTGACGTGCTGCGCGATGAAGCGCGCGTCCTCGATGGTCTTCTCCAGCTCGTGCGTGGGCTTGTCGAAGGTGGGCGAGGCGTCGTGCGCGCCGCACAGGGGCAGCGGGGGCGGCGCGACGGCGGCCGCGGCGGCGGCGGCGACGGGGGGCGGGGGCGGCGGCGCGCCCGGCGAGAAGAGGTCGTCGTCGGCGGCCGGCAGCGGCAGCGGGAGCGGCGGCTCGAAGCGCGCGGGCGGCGGCAGCGCGGGCAGCGCCGGCAGGTCGTAGTCCGTGGAAAAGCGCTTGCCCGCCCCGCCCCCGCCCGCCACGCCGCCCCCGCCCCCGCCGCCGCCCACGCCCACGCCGCAAAGCTTGTCGAGCTCGGGCGCTACGTCGAACACGCCCGCCAGCACGGCCTCCGGGGGCTTGCCGCCGCCCCCGTTGCCGCCCGCCGCCGCCGCCTCCTCCTCCTCGTCGTCCACGCTGTCCTCTTTCTTCGGTCGCTCGATCAGCAGTACCTGCAACCGGGCGGGGGTCACGTTACTACGGCACTCGGTTCTATCATCTATTCTATTCATTTAGCTCATTTCATTTATCACTACATTAATTTATTATTTCATTAATTTGCTACTACACTCATTTATTGCTACATTCATTTATTAGTACATTCATTTATTACTATTTTCTTTATCATTATTTCATTTAACTCTTTTGCATTGTACTTCCATTCCGATAACACACTTTAAGCATATTACATCCTTATTTTATGTTTTTTTAGGAACGTTGTTTATGGGATATGTGTAACAGGAAGGTAGAGATAAACAACGCTTCGTCACAAGACAAATTATTCCGAAGTAAGTTTTCAATTATACCTTTGAACAAGCTTAATTAAAAGTTCTATATTTCTACAAGGTATGTTTTCCAAGGAAAAGATATAAAACATTTATTCCAAACTCGTAACACGAGAGATGATGTACAAAGAAAAGCGGAGGTTTCTCGTAAATGTTTCAAAATGATTTTTATAACTCTTAATCTACTGCTTTACAAATAATTCCGTTAATTTAATAATAATAACACTGGTTAATTTAATATTCACATTACACACATAATTTCACATGTTCGAACGTCTGGAAGAAAGTTATATCCACAACCACTACTGTCAAAATGTTAGTTTTGGATATTTTGAGTTAAGAATAGTCTTCATTGAATCAATTCCGAATATTTCAATATTCAATGTTTTACAATGAATATTGAAAATACAGCAAGAAAATACCTATGTTTTACTTTTCAACTACGCATTATTTACAACATACGTGATCAAAGTTTGGAATTAAAATTAGTATTAAAAGAAAATGTCGTATTATTTTTAAAATAATCACTACAAAAAAGAAATGTCTAGAAATACTCAGCAATGTGAAATTCTTTAACGATCACAAGAAGTTTGAAACATTGCCTTACCATATTTCACTGAAAGGCAATCGGATTTAGGTTAAAACGTAACTATGAATGTAAAATCTTGACTTTATAGAATATGACTTTATGGATGAATTTTGTTTAGGCATCGGTGGAAATTATTATCATAGTAATGAAGGTTTAAAAAATTAATATTTAAGAAATATTTATGTAAATATTGTTTTGTTATGGATACTTATCTTATGTACTGCGAATATTTATACATCTTCTTTCATGAAAAGATATGTCTGCATTACAACTAATTATTAGTAAAAAAGTGAGTCAATTATACATAATAAATAATTGATATTAATTAGGGACTTATTGACAAATAGTTAAGTAATACATGAAATACATAGAAAATTATTTAAATTATTTTAAATTCAACTAAGTAATACATTTTACAGTTATTTACATGATGAATATTTAGAAAAGGAAAAACAACAGATATATAAATTTTCTTTGATTAAAACTTCGTGTTCTGATATACAATAGTGATAATTGAAAATAAATCAACGGATTTTTGCCTCTTTGTTTATGCAATGTATGATTAAATTTAATAACTAAAAGATTTAAAGCGTTCATCCAGAACTAATTTAATACACTAATCAGAGTATGTTATTCAAAATAATAGTGATAATTGTTCATGTTATAAGCGGTGCACACAAGACCCCATAGTGTAAGCTGTTTTGGGGAGGACACATAGGCCACCCGTGTCTCACCTTGGGCAGTAGTTGTATGAAAAGCCGATGGACCCACGGCCTCATCCGATGCGTGACCGGCGACCGGAAGTTTACGTTGAGCACGGCGATGGTGACCACGACGGACAGCGTCACCAGCACCATGGTGAAGAGCAGGTACTTGCCGAGCAGCGGCACTGTGAGCGACGTGGGCGGGATGATCTCGGCGAGTAGTAAGAAAAACACGGTGAGCGACAGGAGAATCGAAATACACAGCGACACCTTCTCCCCGGAGTCCGAGGGCAAGTAGAAGACGAGCACCGACAGGAACGAGATGCCCACGCACGGGATGATGAGGTTGACGGTGTAAAAGAGCGTCTTTCGGCGAAGCGTTATGTTGAAGATGATATCCGGATACGGCTCTTCGCAACAACTGTAGAACTTCTCGTTCCGAACGGCTGGCACCTGTGGGCAAAACATGCAATTTAAATAAAATTTGCAGTCCTTTGAATTGGAAATTTACCAAACAATTGTGTACTACAATAATTTTTTACAATGCCATTATACAGTAAAAAGGTACATTGGAATCTTTAACTTTCCTGGTACGATTCGCTGAGATACGCATTCCGATAATGTTGATGAAATATTAAAAAAAATTAACTAGTTTCAAGTTTTTTCCGTTCCTTTGGAAGAAAAGCATTTTTTAAGTCACAAATAGGTGAAGAAAACAGAAACTTTGATCTGTTGGTACATACTAAGTAGCTAGGGGATGAAACAACTCCCCAACGCTGAGGTCTCTATATAATGTTTAGGAAGCATTCCAATATGTACATAATTTCAAAACTTAAGCAAATTGTACAAAAATATCTAAGAAATAACACGTTAAAATAATTAGTGATGCATCAAATATTGCAGTGAACACTTTCAACAGGCCAAATATTCAATAACTTAACTAAAAGAACTCTTGTATATTTAAAAATTAAATGAATGGTATGAATTGGAAGCTAAACAATTCGAAATGGAACGTTCAATTTTAAAACACAAGTTTACGAATAACTTTTTGACTCTTATATATGACTCGTGTATGTCTTTTTGCAAAAGGGTTACTGAAGTTGCTGCCTGAATCACAATACGCTAGATTCTCAAGCCTCTCTTTCTATCGCAGAGAGATATTTATGTCATACATGTGTCATATTGTCAAAATTTTGTTTGTAGGTTTTGATTCTATGAAAACTATAGCACCTACGTGATTGCTAAACGTCCATTTCGATTCAACGTAAAATAAGAAATCATGATTTTTTTTTAAATTTTGTGTTCAAACATCCATGGAATCCAACAGAACTATGGCGTTTACAGTTCTCTTCAACGGCGCAGAGGCATGGATTCGCAACATCTCAAAGAGCAATAAGAGTAGAAGGAGTTTGCTGGCACTGCAAGCGGATTACACTTTACGGAACCATAAAAAATAAATATGTTATATCAAAACTTCAAGTTAGCAATGTAAGCGTTTATATAGGTCGCGGCACGGCTATCAAAAGAATGCACAGTTCACTTATCCCCCTACAATGTTTGAGTATAAACCTCAAGACAGACGAAATTTGGAATGTCCAAGATTGCTGTGGAATGGCCAAGTGAAATTCCTGGAGCCAGAACAGCAGGTTCTAGTTCGTTCTGTAATGGATGGACACGTAGGAATGATGAACTTCCTTACAACGTATTTTGTAAGTTTATCTTTGACGTAGACATCTGTCTTTCTATATTGTTTTCGTCCTCATCACTTACTTACATCAACGATAAGTTTAAAAGAGCTAAGTATTTACGGGTAGTAAATATTATTGTCCTTGATGGAGTAACAACGTTCCCAGCTGCAATAATCATTTTATAAATCATTTACTAATTGTGATGTCCAATGAAAAAGATAAATAGCATTTCTTCAGTAAACTATTGCGATTAAGACATCAATATTTTTGAGAGAAAATTTCTGTCCGATATTAATAAGAGAAGAGAAATTTACATCCCGGAATAATGCATTCAAAATAAGAAAATTTAAACGTTCCTTATATATTCATTGGATAAAAACAATACTTAAATACACATCCAGTCATTTTGTAAGTAACTGCGTTAACTAGAAAATTCAACGCTTAAACCCAATAATCATGGCGATACGTGTCAAGAAATGTGCAAACTATTTAACATGTCTGTGAGTGCTGTGACATTCAAGAAAACTGTCTTGTAAGTAGATTTCATTCGTTTCCATCACATTTATTAAAAATTCATTTGTCAATTTTTAAAATTTCGCTGAATAGTTGATCATTTTTTGTTGCTGCAAAGTACAAGTCTACATTCAAATTTGCGTACATCACCTTCATAATGTAATACGTTCTCACCTTCCAAGAAAGCGCGTGCACAATTGTCTTCTGTACCACACTCACTGTTGTTGTTGACGTTTTCCAACGTACTATGAAAAAGAGCTCGCATAACCATTTATCAAAAAATCAATACATCAGAAACGCAAATTAATCCTGAGCGAAAGATCTGGCATTGTGTATTAACTAGAACTGCCAAGTGAAATTCAATATATCTGTTGAAGGGTAGCAAAAACATCAACTTCGAAATACCTGAAACGCATGTTACAAAATATGTAGAACAAATTTTAATACAAAGGCGTGTTCAGATAGCACGTTATTAGTACAATGGAAGGTATGTTAACCAACTCATCAATCTCCACTTTTGAAACATTTAGGTTATTAGCAAACAATTGCAATCAGTGCTCATTTTCCGGGCAATATAACTTAATGAGTATTTTGTCGTTAGCAATAATTTCACATTCACATAGGATACTTAATACAATATTTCAGATTACCTATTCCTTTGGTCTGGAAGTGAAACATGTCGTGAATTTTATTTAGGGAATCGGATATATAAAGTTGTTCGGATTCACTAGAACATTTGAACTGAGAAATTTTATCATTAAAATCATTTCAATTTTTAGGTAAACAGTTAATTGACATAGTTTTTTTCTTAGACGACAATATGTAGTTCATATTTTAAGGAACACAAATTTGAATAGTCAAATAATGCTCTTATTTCCATCAATGCTTTGGAAAGTTAAGAAATTACAATGTAAAGAAACAAAAACGAATCTTTTTTATTTCACTAGTAATTGTACTACAAGAGTTTGGGATGCTCACTAACTTACATTTGTCTAGAGATGAGAAAGTCGTTGAGTTTGTTCTTTCATTTGACTCGTTATATGCGAATTATTTTATTACTCGTTGCTTGTAGATGGGTTGGCCTCACGTTATAAGTGACGGAAGATAATAGTGAAATCCTTCGGTATTTTTATGGAAAAGTAAACGGTGCTCAAGTGAGCAGTTACGAGGTTGAAACTTATTAACAATAGTAACGATTTCGACTTTGTGCAAATATTACGATCCACAAACTCCCTTTCAAATGATGAACGGCGTCTCAGGTACATTTAATAATGGCAAAAAAACTGCACGTTTCAGTTCCTCCAATAAATTTGAGGATCAGGCAGCAATTAAATATCTTGAAACTATCTGTCACTTCAGTTCAAGCGATTGTAAAGAAATGATGAATGTATGTTCCGCAATGGTTCCAATGCAAAATGTATTTTTATCTAATCTAATCTAAAAAAAATCCGCGCCCGATTGTGTTAGTAGTTGATGAGGTCAGAATATTTGTTTGTTAATTATGAAACTTAGTGAATTTGCGTGATTTAAATATTTTTAAAGCTCATATGGTTTATGGGATGGGTTTTACATGCTATTAATCTCTTCCATTTGTTTTCACAATTTTTGTCCCTCTGTATGTCATTATGTTCAGGCTAATCTCAAAAATTGCTAAACCGATGACGATGAGACTTTCATGAGGTGGTTTTAGTTTTATCTCGCATAACTTGAA
Source organism: Gryllus longicercus (assembly GCA_038098605.1). Taxonomy (NCBI): domain Eukaryota; kingdom Metazoa; phylum Arthropoda; class Insecta; order Orthoptera; family Gryllidae; genus Gryllus; species Gryllus longicercus. The sequence continues at coordinate 4,642,961 of JAZDUA010000064.1, read as the reverse complement.
TTAATTGTTTAAGGGCATTAATTTCTACATAAATAGAAGTTTAAAAAATTATGTTTACCGACTAATTTTTCCTCGACGGTACAACTAATGTAAATGATTTCTAGATAGAGGGCGGCAGATTGTGTCCCAACTTTCGATCTTATGATATTGCATTGATGGACGGCTATCAATATACAATGATAATCTATTTGATATTTTGCCAATGGACGTTTGCCGGGAGAATGCAAAAATGCATTCAATATTTAGAGCTGTCGTAGCAATGCAGATGGTAGTAACCGATAGAGCAGTTGGGAGCGGGATTGGCTTGGGGGGGGGGGGGGGCGTGGAGGGGGCATGGAGTGTGTTGTTTGGCGCTGCGTGGCGCGGCGCGCCTTGAGATTCCTTGAAGTAGTGTGGAGAAGGGCGTGGCAGGGTGTGGCGGGATGTGACGGGGCATGTCGGGGCGTGACCGGACGAGACGAGAAGGGACGATGCTGACCGGAGGGGAGGGGTGAGAAGAGGAAGAGTGGTTGGGGGGAGGGATGGAGTATTTATAAATGGAGAGGGAGGTGTGGGAAGTGCTAGGAGGGTTGAGGGGTGGGGAGATGGGGCTTGTGAGCAGGAATTGAGTTGTGCGGAGTGACGAGAGGAAGAGAGGGATTGATAGGTTGGAAGGTCAGGCAGGGTTGGGGGGCTAAGGCAGGTTGGGCTGGGCTAGACAATGAGGAGAGACTGGGATGCAGAGAGATGTGGGGCGTCGCTGAAAGGGGCTGGGCGTGGAATAAAATTGAGTAGTGGTGTGGAGTGAAATGGTTTGAAGTAGAGAAAAGTTGAAAGGAGAAAAGTAGAATGGAAAGGAGGGGAATGAAGCGCAGAGGTGTTCACTAGAATGGAGTAGAGTAGAGTGGTGTGAAGTATAGGTAAGTAGAATGGTTAGGTGGAAGGATGGTGGAGTAGTGGCGTAGAGTGAGTGTATGGAAAGGAGTGCGATGGAATGTAGTGGGATGAGTGGGTTGGAGTTGTTTAAATGAGTTGGGGTGTGATGAACGGGATGAGTGGGTGGATGTCAGAGTGGAGTGAATTGGATTGTATTGGATTGAAGTGGAATGGAGCGGAGTGGGTGTGGTGAAATGGAGTGGAGTAGAGTGGAGTGTGGAGGGGTGGAGGGGTGTGAAGTGGGGTTAGAATGGAGTAGAGTAGAGTGGTGTGAAGTATAGTGAAGTAGAATGGTTAGGTGGAAGGATGGTGGAGTAGTGGCGTAGAGTGTGTGGAAAGGAGTGCGATGGAATGTAGTGGGATGAGTGGGTTGGAGTTGTTTAAATGAGTTGGGGTGTGATGAACGGGATGAGTGGGTGGATGTCAGAGTGGAGTGGATTGGATTGTATTGGATTGAAGTGGAATGGAGCGGAGTGGGTGTGGTGAAATGGAGTGGAGTAGAGTGGAGTGAGGAGGGGTGGAGGGGTGTGAAGTGGAGTTCAGTGGGGGAGAGGAGTGGGACTGTGGCGTAGTATGACGCAGCAGGGATACACTGTAGAATGAATGAATAATTACTTTTACTGAATAATTGATAATTGTAATAAATAAATCAATACTGGAGCAATGTTGTGCATTGCAGATAATAATAAAATTTAAATGCACTAACAATGCTGTTTTATAATTACTATTTGTGTAATATTTTTAATGTTTAATAGCACTTTCACAATAAACCTGTGATCGTCAAAATCAGTAATCATCAAAATAAACACGATTTAACGTATAATTTCAGTGGGGTTTGAACTACGTTGTGAACAACGCACATTGCATGTGAATTGCATTAAATTCTAAGAACTTCGAATTTACCTAGTTACAGATAATGTCAAAGTCAAATACCAACGGGCTTCCAGCCACCAATATTGTGTTTAAGAGCTTTTATATCATCTCAGTTTTCATTTCTTCAAAAAACATTAAAGTCATGTATCGTATTCTAATGAAGAAAGAATCGTGTGTGTAGAGCAGAAAATCGAAATGTGTGTGTTTTAGCAAGCATTGGAATAATTTTACAAGAGTAATTCAAAGAGTAAAGAATTGAAGATGTCAAAGCGATATTCATAATTAATGACTAGGATCTTCATATTTTCTTATTTTTTGACTTCATATTATAAAGTATATTTAAAACAATTCATTGGAATAATTTTAAATTTTTAAATAAAAATAAGTCCTCCATAAATAAAAAAATTAAATAAAATGAAATAAAATATCGGTATTCGCAACAATTTAACAGTACAGATATCACGAAGTCAAGTCAAGTCTTGAAATAGAAGAAAATGCAGTGAACCCAGTACAACATATTGTGTTATAATAAACAAAAGTAACATGAAGCATAAATATTAATAAAGGTGCTAAGTATCGATAAAAGTGCTAAGTACCGAAACGAAATTAAAAATAAATTTCCAGAGACATTTTATGTCATCAAGAAACGTCGTAAGAAAAACCAAATCAAAAACCCATGTACCGCGGCAAACATACTTCTAACAATAAGTGTAAACTCGTAGCGAATGCATGTCCAGACTATTCGCGCAGTGAAAAGCGCTTGAACAACGCGAAACTCGCGTCGGCGCAGCGGTACCAATTAACCGGCGACGCACATACAAAGAGCAGCTCGTTGGGAGCCCGTTTTCTTCACTTTAGCACGCGAACGCCGCAGCGCGCGGGGCGGCCACTTGCAGGAAAGTGGGGCGGGGGGCGGGGGGCGAGGCGACCGCTGCTGGCGGAGACGGGAGGAGGAAGGGCGCAGTACATAATTAACCGCACAGGGCCGGCGCGGCGTCGGCGGCGGCGGCGGGTGCATGCCACGCAACTGCGCGCCACAGATGCGCGGGGAGGGGGAGTACGTGGCGGGCAGCTCAATGGAGCGCGCCCTTCCACATACCCCAACCCCCCCCGCTCGTCAGGCGTCCCGGGGACAGGGGACGCGCGGTTCGCCGGAGGTCAAAGGTTACTTCGCCCGCAACGCCCTCTCTCGATCACTCCGTCCGTCCCTCCCTCCTTCCCCCCTCCGGTCAAACCGGGAGAGATGGCTCAGGATGTCTATCAAAACTTACTGGAGCGCCTGACCGGGAGGTCCTGGGTTCGAGTCCCAACGGTAGCAGGATTTTCGACAAATCTAGACCAAGGTCAGTCGCTGTTTAGAGGAGAATTCCAGCGGCCGGCTGCTCTGATGGGTAGTTTTCCGTGGTTTCTCCGGTCAACACTAAGCGACTGTCGAAGCAGTACCCTAACAAACGGGCCACGGACCGCGCGCAATCTTTCCTACCTCTTCCTTGGTCTATCTTCACCTCTTTCACACACACAAAAATGCATTACACTAGCACACATGTCGGGGAACCGGTCGGGAGCTTAGAGTTTGTCCCGGCTGGGATGGATTTGGTTTCAGGAGAAACCTGGTTGGGTAAAACCCCGTGTGTCGACGGAAGGTCGGCGCGGGATCAAGCATGCACTACACTTACGGCACTATTGACCTTAGCAGTTGACACGCCCAAAATCACTAATCAATCAATCAAAAATCCTGCTTAGTTTCCTTGTCTCTCGCTCTGCCGTTGCGCTTTGTCTTTCACAATATATTTGCATTTCCAAGTCGTATGCCTATTCTTCCGTTTCTCATGCTTCTATGCCGTCCTTATTATTATTATTATTATTATTATTATTATTATTATTATTATTATTATTATTATTATTCATTTTATAATTTTTTCTCCTTTATTTTTCTACGCATGTTTCCTTCGTTTCATGTATTTCTTTCGACTTTTGATCTGAAATTTTCTCATTTCTTTCATTCCTGCATTCGACTCTCTCAAGATCGATATGGTTCTTCTTTAAGATTTTATAGTATCACTGGTTCACTTAACTGCATACCACAACATTCCGTTTCTCGTTACATGACATCCTCTTCCACTAAGGGTTTTTCTCTTCGAGGCCTCCTTTCTCTCTCTCCTCTGCTCCCTGCGCTGCTTCTTCGGTTCAAGTTTCGCCCAACTATCGGCTTTTTAATTGGTTTTATTTATCAGGGATATCGAGCCGCCATCAAGCAACGTCGGGGCCAGCCCTGACACCAGCGATGGCTCCTTGGAAGAATTAAAAACTTTCTAGGCTCTCCAGTCGCTGGTAGCGCCCCGACCGGCGGAGGCGGAGACTAATCGAGGTGGCTGTGCGAATTTCGCGCTCCGCAGCGCACGCTCTCGTCCACGCCCCCCTCCCTCTCCCCCTCCCCCGCCCTCGTCCACATCCGCTTCCGCAAAGCGCTTAATTGTTCGGGTCCCGCACGGCATCGGAAACAGATGCGAGCGATGACGTGGAATTAACTAGGTGGTTGCCCTTTGTGCGGCAGCAAAGTGACATGCAGTCGCGATTCACGTGCAGCTAATGAGGCGTTTCTTGAAGATGAAAAGAAAACGACATCAACGAAGAATTTAACGTCAAATCATAAAAGGTTGGCAACGTACAACGTGATTGATGTAAGTGAACTTCCATTTTCAAGTTTTTTCATTATTTTTTTAAATTTGTTAGCCCGTTTTTCTTTAAATCATGAACATATTTGTTTAACAGTCACACTCCAAAGCCACCCGCAAAACACAAATCAGAGTAAACGGCGGTCACCACAATAAACTGTAATGTCATTAAAGGACAATTTTATATATTTAAGAACTAATGATACTTGTATTTAGTTACACACGAGTATAATAATAATTTTCTGAACGTTTGTGGTATAATATTATCAGTTTAGAAGGCATGAACATGGACAAATACCTAATATTTTCTGTACTTGAAGCCCCTTTTGACAGGACAGAGATGGAAACGTCCTATTTTGTCCTATTTCAGAAGAACTAGTTCAAAATTCATTCTGTTTCTTCGATTGCACAATGGTTATCAACATCGATGTATAATAAAATATTATTGGAACGCGTTTGTTTTCAGGCCTGGTTGTCAAAAACGCCAGAGTTTTAATGAAGCGATTACGCATTGCAACGGTTTCGAATTTTTTGTAAACATCCGATAAGCACTCAAACGAAACTCTCATTAGAGAGTTCAGAAACGTTATATCAATGAAGATACTAAATAATGAAATGGTAAATCCTTACCTAACAAAAATAGGTAGAACATGTTTCTTCAATATAGAACACTTTCAATTAATGATTTGGTAATTACTATTACTAAAATACCTCAGTATATCAATAAATTTCAATAATTAATTAAGACAACCATTATAATTTGATACGAATTGATACGAACGAACGTTATATTCGAAGGTCAGAGATAAAAGTATTTTTTTTTCTGAACGAACGTCACATTGCTTATTAAATGATAACTGATACGTAAAACCGAATTTGCTAGTTCACAAATATATTTATTTCTTTTCTTTAAGACTGAATATTTGATAAATCTTGTTATAGTTGTTATAGATGTATAAATGGGTATTTCCAATAAAATAATTAAATTATTTTTATTAGTTTAAAACAAAAGAATTTAAAAGTTATTCTTAAATTCAGCAACAAGTCATTTAGTCAATTTAGTTTACACCCTCTAATAAATACAGCTTGTAAAATATTACACTTGCTGAGAGCTATAATAAAGTTTTATTTGGTGCAATATGAATATAAGTATTACATTAATTTTTTACACTACTGATGTGTACCCCATTGAATAAAATAATAGTATTTTCGAGTTATTACCTTATTTTTTTTATTTAACGTCACACCATCATCTAGGTCATTAGCGAACACTATTGGATTTAACGTTACGGTAACTGTGAAGACAACATGATATGGTGATGATTGGAAGTGAAAGGGCAACCAACAAATAGAACCATGCTCTAGGCGAGACTTGAACCCGCGATCCTTCGGTCCGAGATCGCTACGGCACTACTGCCTTAGCGATTTCGGCCAGCGGATCAGCTACTTTATTTCTGTACGTGACAATTGTTATATGACGTGTTTGGCAAATGCATCGCGTTAGTAATATCGTGACTACCCAACAGATTTTACTGATCAGTCTCGGAGCCAGCACTTTAATATGCATCACATTTCGTATTCGCTTATATATTTCGTCGCGTCTAACGTAACGATTTTCTGTAATGCTGAATCAATGAAATTAAAAAGCTTCACCTGAAATGCTAGCGGGAATAGCGCCAAGAGCTTGCTTTTCACGATCTATCCCGTTTTCTAAAATCCACAATAGCCAATAAATATATATTTGAGCCAAATTACTGCCGAGCCGTTGATAGCACTGGCACATCATCCCCAACAAGAACTCAACTTCCGAACTCTACCACGCTAACTATTTCCGGGCGAGAGCTGCGCTGGCTGTGTCGTTTGCGCCGAAGCGCTCGTCCCCGCGGCGTCACGTGTGGAGTGCGCGGGCGGCGCGGCGTCGTAATGCTTCCGAAGAAACGACAACACACTCCGCGCAAGGCGGAAGCAAGGCGGGTCGATACGCCGTAGCGCGCGCATCGCTCCCGAGAACGCGAAAAAAAAGAAGAAAAAGCCAACGCGTTTGTTTAATGCTCTACAATCCCGCAAAAACGGGCCGAAAGGAGGGCAACCGCGAAGGGTTCCGGGAAACCATCTCCGCGCCTGGGGAGCCTAGGGGGGGGGGCGAATAATCGTAAAAGACGAACTAAATTGAGTTTCGTTGTAAAAAGGAGGATTGATTATACTATTTTTCTGAAAAAGAGACTGAATTTGTAGATATGTTATAATATTTACGTATCTCGTATTATAAGTTAAAACTAAGTTTGAAAAGTTTGAAGAGTGATAGAAAAACATTTGTTTTGTATTTCGAAGATGTGAGCAAGTAGTTGTTCAAAAAATAAGGACAAGCGAAGATGTATGAATAAAAATATTGATTCCATTATCTTTTATGAAAAGGGTCAGTATTTGGAGATGTGTTGTAATATTTTACAGTCTTGCATTTAACGTTAAAACTTCATTTGAAAACTTTGAAGAGGGGTGAGAGAAAAGTAATGTTTTGTATTTAGAAGATGAGTGCAAGTAGTTTTTTCAATATTTACTGAAGTACTCTTTAAAATCCTTTGTACAAACAGTTGTTTGGAAAGATTTTTAAAGATCATTTAAACTTCTCAAAAACAACTTCAAAGAATTTGGACATTTTCTAACAAGATTTCGTCAGTAACTAGATATTTTCAAAGAATTGGACTCCCTAACAGGGATTCGAGCCCGGGTTTCCTGGTTTACGCCCACATGCTTCACCACTAAGCTACGAGGGCTACCCGCGATATGGCCAACACTTCGATTTCTTTACTGCTGCGGAACATATTTCCGAGCATAGTTGCGTTCAAGAATGGTGGCAGGGTGGTGACAACTACACAAATATCGTTAAGTATAACTAGAGAAAATTATCGAAATATAAACGTATATTACTAAACTTGCAAAAGTCAGACGTATATGGGTTAAGTAGTATAAAATAAATATATAGGTATTATTATTATTATTATTATTATTATTATTATTATTATTATTATTATTATTATTGTAGGTGTAAAGGCCATTATTGACGCTACACGATTAACGTGCGTAATTTCAGGATCAGCTTTTCAGCTGTATCCCTCAGTATGACAAGGTTGGTACGACTTGAAGTGTGACTTATGAGATGATATGATGATGATGATGATGATCCAACCTGCAACCTCCTCGGGGCAGACGACGGCTGCCGCAACCGTGTGCGCCACAGGGCCGACTTATTAAGATTAAAATTATTATTATTATTATTATTATTATTATTATTATTATTATTATTATTATTATTATTACTATTATTATTATTATTACTATTATTATTATTATTACTATTATTATTATTATTACTATTACTATTATTTCTCCTTGTAGGTGCTGAATTGAAACTACGATATTCATTCGCACTTCACGATTAACTTCAGATTCATAATAGTACATAGATAATGCAATGAAATTTACAGTACAAACTGAACATTCCTCACTGATAAAAATACTATTTAAATAAAGGAAGCATCCTTTCTAACCAATGCCAAGTCATTTATACGCATTACAACACTTTTCGAGAGCAGACACAGGGCGACACTCTCAGCAGCGAAAGATGTATGGAGACGCGGCGGCCTCCGCTCGTCCCGCAGCGCAGTCGGCGCGGGGCGCACATAACTCACGGGGGCGACGCGGCGGCCGCAGCCTCGGCCGCGCCGCGCCGCGCCCCGCGCCGCGCCACCCGCGCTGGCGGCTCACCTTCATGATGTCCCACTCCACGGACAGATAGTAGTCCTGCAGGTCAATGCCCATCTCGATCATGTCGGAGTCCGGCGTCTGCGCGATGTGCCTCAGGTCCACCTGCGGACAGACAGGGCCGACAGGGTCACCACTTGTCACACACGTCTCCTGCCCGCCCCGGGTCGACGACGAAAGCCGCACGCCCCCGCGCAAATGTGCGCCCCGACGGCTGACAGCCCAAGGCCGATTATACGCGCTTTCATTCACAATCCGACTGCCGATACGTCCGGCCCGTTTGGCGATAATCGCGATATAAATCACCGCCGTTTTCAGGATTTGGCGGGAGCGTAAATTCGAGTAACGCGGCACTAGGAGCATTAAGAACAAGAACACTGAACAGATAATGTCTTTTTATGGACTCTTCTATGTTTTTAGAGTCTTCTTTTACCATATTATAGCTACATGCGATGTCACATTATGTTTGGGCTCTATACCAAACACCAATAAATTAATTTAGTACTACATAATATGCACATGACTGTTAATAGGATGGAGGGAATGAAGCGGTGCATTCCGACCATGCGCCACGTAAACTTGCAGTAATAAATAAATTATTCATTGGCATCCAGTTAGTCTATATCTAGCCTGATAAAATCCGAGCGTATATACTCTTAATATTCAGTATCATTATTGAAAATTTAATATTTAAATCATTTTAAATCTTTTCATTAATGAATATTGGTTACTTATGAATATATTTTTAATTTAAGGTGCATGAAATAAACATTCACTAATATAATAATATTAAACAGAATGCTTGTAAAATAGATTACTCATGAGGAGGTGTTCATGCCTATAAGGAATCATATCAAGATAGTTGGCTCGAATTAAAAGGCAAATTTTTATGTAATAGTTTGTTTTAAATTTTAAGTGTTTAAATTAAAAAAAATCTTTGAATGGAGAAGCAAATTTGATGGTAAAATTTCTATTATGTAGAGGAATTTATCAAAATTAAAATGCACCAAACGTTTTTAGACTCCACACATGATACAGTGTAGCGAGGTCATTTCTCACCAAAGCAATTAAGAAATCGAGTAACTTTGGTGCACTTGCTCGAGTCATGGAAACTAAATCAGTAAACGTCATCTTGCCTTAATATATAGGCTTCTGCTGTTAAGAACAAGCAGTCACTGAAGGGGCCGGACGCTTGGTCGTTATGAGAGAGCGCGACTGACCGGGCTCCCGCTTGGAAATCACAGTCGAGAGTTATGGCACAATATCCGCGCGCGGACGCAAAGGCAGGGAGAGGCGAAGGCAGGACGAGGCACCAAAACAGGAAGGTTTAAGGAGGAGACCGGGAAGCAAGAAGAAGGGTGGGGTGGAAAAGATGTAGTGGAGAAGAGAGGAGAGGAACGTGGGAAATAATGAGGGGCTAGAACGGGAAGGACAGGAAAAGCCTGGCTCAGGCGAAATGGTGCAAGCGAGATGGGTAAAATATTTCAGGTTGGCGGGTGATCACGGAAAGTGGGCGGATGAGTGGCTTGGTGTTTGTGTGGGTGTTTTGGTGGGTTGGTGGCTTGTTAGGTTGATTGGTGGCTAGGTGGGTGGGTGGGTGTGTAGGTGGGTGGGTGAGTGTGTAGGTGGGCGGGTGTGTAGGTGGGTGGGTGTGTAGGTGGGTGGGTGAGTGGGTGTGTAGGTGGGTGGGTGGGTGAGTGGAAAGGTGGGTTGGTTGGTTGGTGGGCAGTTAGGAGGGTGGTTTGGAGGGAGATCTAAAGTATAGAAGTCAGAGAAAATGGAGTGGCAAACAAGGCGTACAAGGAGAGAATGCAGGACGAAAAGGACCAGGGGAGGAGCAAGACGAGCAAGGACGGGTAGGAGGATGTGAGAGACAAGAAAGGGGTGGTGCACTAAGAGATCAGTTTGAATGAAGTAGGCAGGGGTGAGCAGAGCAGGGGTGAGCAGAGCAGTCGTGAGCAGGGCAGGCGTGAGCAGGGCGCGAGAGGTTTAGCATGTCGGGGGAAGTAAGTGTTGTTGATGTGCTCAAAGGGGAGGGCGAGGGGGAAGGGAGAACAGGATGGGCGGGGTTGAATTGGGCAGGGTTGAATTGGGCAGGGTTGAATTGGGCAGGGTTGAATTGGGCAGGGTTGAATTGGGCAGGGTTGAATTGGGCAGGATTGGGCAGGATTGGGCAGGATTGGGCAGGATTGGGCAGGATTGGGCAGGATTGGGCAGGATTGGGCAGGATTGGGCAGGGTTGGGCAGGATTGGGCAGGGTTGGGCAGGATTGGGCAGGGTTGGGCAGGATTGGGCAGGATTGAGCAGGGTTGGGCAGGGTTGGATTGGGCAGGATTGGGCAGGGTTGGATTGGGCAGGATTGGGCAGGCTAGGGAGGGATTGGGCGGGGCTGTGTGGGGCTGGGTGCGGCTGTGTGGGGCTGTGTGGGGCTGTGTGTGGCTGGGTGTGGCTGGGTGTGGCTGGGTGAGGCTGGGTGGGGCTGGGTGGGGCTGGGTGGGGCTAGGTGGGGCTGGGTGGGGCTGGGAGGGGCGGGACGGTCTTGGAGGGGATGGGCGGGGATGTCGGGGTTTGGCGTGGCTGGACGGGGATTGGAATGGGAGCGGAGGGGCGGAGAGGGGAGGGAAGGGAGGAGAGGGGAGGGTGGAGATGGGCGGGTGGGGCCGACAGGAAGATCGAACTTGATGGGCAAGGCAGGAACGGGTGGGCGCCGGGCTGGCGTGAGGGCGAGGGGCAAGAAGGGCAAAGCCGATTGAGAGGCAGATCCAGGGCAGCGGGGCGAAGGGGCGAGACTGCCAGAGGGAAAGGAAAGAGAAGGGGAACGGGGCCACGAATCCGGGCGAGGGCGCGCCCCGGTCACGGCGGAGGGTGACGTATGGGGGCGCACGCGGCTGACGCCGTGTCCTCCGCGCAGGGCGTGATGAAGAGGTCGATGGGAGGCAGAGCTGCGCGTGGGACGCAAGCGGCTACTGACGACGGAGATGTGAAGGGCCGTGATGTTACAATATGAGTCTCTGAAACTCCAAGCACTAGTAGTTCTCTGTTACTGAATTTTCTCGTGCAAAAGGGATTAATTTAATTTAAAGCAAAAAGAGATATCTAGTTCTACGGAAGTGTGTAACTAAAATAGTTTTGTTACATACTAGAGATTTGTGCACTTTTATTAAAATAGAAGTCATGATGAATGTAGGTTATTTATACACCAGAAATAAATTCACCGACGTTGCTAGTTGTATTTAAATGATTGAAAAAAAGTACAGAGATCTTTGCTCCTTTTTGCACTTGTAGTATAGCAAAATTAATGAAAGTAATTGAAACACGTCAGTAATCAAAACGAGTACATAGGCAAGGATAGATGCGTAGCTCTCTTTTAAATCGTAGAGAAATGTATCTGCCGGGATCGCCTCGTGCTCCATAAACGTTCCCAGTCAGGGCGAGAGTGGCTTCGATTTGAGAGGAGTCCATCCGGGTTGGAGTTTCGACAATGCAACACATTTGCGCACAAAGTGTCGGAGTGGGTCGGCATCCGCCATCATTCTATTTCCACCCATTCAGACAGGACATAAATAACGAAATGAATGGCCCAGTTACGGCTATTGATCATGGACCCCCTTCCTCCTCCCCCCTTCCGGCTTCCCCCCCTGCTCCCCCGTGCCTCCACATCCCCCCCCCCCGGCGCTCGGGGCTGCCAGGCGGGCAAGGCCACTCACCAAATATCCGTCGTAGGTCCAGGAGCCGAACTTCATAAAGCACGTCTGCTCGTCGAAGGGGAAGTACTCCACGTCGATCTCGCAGAAGGACTTGTAGATGGCGGGCGGCTTCCACACCACCTTGCCCGTGTGGTGCAAGACCGCCTTCGTCATGATGGTCACCTCGTAGTTCCCGTCCGCGCTGCGAAGAAGATGCACGAGTTTATTTTTGTTCTTTTCGTGTTGAAGCTGTGCCAAGAAAATTTGTTTTGCAAATGTAAATCCATATACACATTTCTTTTTGTTTAATAAAATGGAAGTCATTGGTCTACGTAAAGTTTTACGACTTACAAAACAACTGCGATTACATAGTGTTTTACAGTCGTTTCTCTGTTTTCAGTTAAACACTCCTTTAAAAAATAATTTTCACGGAGGTTATTATAATATTAATATTTTATCAAGTTATGAAGCCGAGGAAACGTCGCAGAGTTAATGTAAGAAGAAGCAAAGAAATTGTGACAATCGAAATGTGTCGGTGAAATATTCAAAAGGATTTTGATTAATGCTGAAAATTAAGCTCATTTTCCTTTACTTCAAAACTTTTCTTTAAACATTCATGTTATGTATTTGTATACAAAAATTCTTTCTTTTTTAGGTTATAGTTTTCTTACTTAGAACAAAAATATACATATTAAGAGACAGTGACTAATAGTGTTGATAAGGCACGATTATATGACCAAGAAATCTATTCTTACAATATACACAAATCATTAAAATGCGTCGAGTGGCCTAATATATGTGTACTAATAAATAGATAATATAGACATTGTAAAAGCAATACAAGTTCTGACTACTATTAACAAGAAATTGAAAAAATACGTCACACTAAGTTAAATGTCATCGAAATAATGAGCAATAAATTATCTTAGAAATTCAAAATATGTGTCTGCTCTCACAGTTAATATTTTATTTGGGAAGTGTTGACTACACAATTTGTGTGTAACAGTCATCAATTGTCGCAACGTTATTGAAATTACGTAGTGTTCCTTTTGAAAAGGGAGTCATTCTTACTTGTTATAAAGCACGATGTCAGGCAGCCAAATGTGTTCCGAAGGGACGTGTAGAGTGTCGACGCCGCCGTAGTCGTCCGGGTTCCACTTGAGCTTATAGTCGTTCCACTCCTGAGACAGACAACGCTCTAAATCAGAGAAGTATGCGTATGCGATCGGGAGAACGTAAACATAAAGTCGCAATAATTTAGCGAGGAAAATAAGCATACAATGGATTTAAATATAGATAAGTTACAAGTACACGAAGAAAGTTGTGTTAAACGTTTAAAAGAATTACAGATAATATAATCAGCATAAATTATAGCAACAGACATTACTAAGAAAGCTTTGAAAAAATACACATGAAGAATTAAAACTATTTGTGAAGTGATCTCATATATAGACTTTCAAAGAGTTACAAAAACGCAGAATATTTTTTGTTAAGATCTAACAAGGAACACTAACTTGTCAAAATTTAATCCATTAACGACGCACGAATCTATCGATTATTTCTCATTTCCTAGGAATAACGTGTCCTAGCAGTGTCTTCTGAAGTCTACTAGGAAGATAAGAGAGTTTAAGAAAAAAATATTAAATATCAAATAAAATATTCCTACGGTAAAATTGTTGGAGGGTTTCAAAAAAATTAGATTATTTTCCTACGATTGCTAACTTGTCAGAATCTAATCACTCTAACGACGGCGAACCTCATTCCCTAGGGAAGAACCGGGCAGAGGAGTGTCTTCGGGATCTGCGACAGACGTAGCGGCGCGGAGGCGTCACCCAAGGCGGGGCGGGGCGGAGGCGGGGCGGAGGCGTGGAGGAGGCGGGCGACGGAGGTGAAGGCTGAGCCGGAGGAGAAGCGGGGAGCGCGGCATCTTCCATCGACCGCCCTCCGGAGGCTAACCCATCTATAATGCATCCGGCCAATCTTGTGCGATCGCTCATTGCAGCGATGGGTCGTCCCAGGAGGGGCGCCCGTGGACCAGCGGAAGTGGCGCTGGTGGAGGGGGTGAGGGCGGGTACGAAAGCAAGGAGAACTGAATGTAGCAGAGGAGTACGGAGTGGAGATAGATGGGGTTAACCAGGGTGTACTGAGAAACAAAAGGGTGGGGAGTCGGGCAGAGCGATAGGCGTTGAAATGCGGAGGAAGAAGCTGTGCAAGTGAATGTGAACTTGGACGCTCTAAGAAAGTATTGGCTGGCTGGGTGATGTCTACTACTTGGAGGTACGCCAGAGAAACACTGGGATGAAACATTCATAAAGGGTTAATAAATGAGACATTATCAAACGGGGCGTGGCAAGGAGGAAGCTGGGATAAGCTGAGCCTAGAGATATTTTGATTGATTGTTTAGTGATTACGGGCATTTCATCTGCTTACGTCATTCGTCCCGTAAGTGTGAGGCATGTTTTTATTCAGGAGATATCGAAGATCTTCCCTAGCTGAACAATGAGATCTGGCGCCGATCTTGGCGTGGCTAGCGGGGTGTTCTTGAATTAGGTATCTCCCACCAATGGGACACCGCCCCAGCCGGCAAAAGCCCTAAGCTCCCGACTGAGCTCCCGACAAGCAGTGTAGAGCATATAAGTGTAATAGTGTGTAAGTAAGAGGTGACGATAGGACAAGGAAGAGGTAGGAAAGATCGTCCGCAGTCCGAGGCCCTTTTGTTAGGGTACTGCTCCGGCATTCAACTTGTGGTGATCGGAGAAAGCACGGAAAAGTACATATCAGAGCAGTCGGCTGCTAGAATTCCACTACAGGCAGCAGCTGAATTCGACCTAGTTGTCAAGCTAGTGCAGAAAATCCTGTCACTGTCGGCACTTGAACTCTAGGACGTCCCGTTCCGAGGCACACATCATTGGATACCCTGAGCCACGTCTCCCGGTACGGGTGGAAAGATAACAGCAGGAGGCGAGATATCAAGATTAATTCGAGCGGATCGAGTCCAGCCAAAATCGGTGGAGATTGAACAGTGGAACAGAAAGTGTTAAGCAGAAAGGAAAACACCAAAGAGCCGAACAAAATGAATCAGATGACGTAGCAATGAGGAAAAGGAGAAACGTAATAAAGATATGCAATGAAACCAATGATGTCTTGTGCAATTCAGAAAAGGAAAGCAGATGTCAACGAAGAAAATTATTTTGAGGATATTAACAAGAACAGGCGTACAACATATGGGAAAGTTGAGTAGTTTTTTAAATTTATGAATTGGCCAAAAAATTTTAAGTGTCAAAAGAAAATAATATTTACATTAAGATATGATTGTATGTATGTATGTATGTATGTATGGATGGATGGATGGATAGGTAGATAGAGATACAAGGCGAAGGAGAGTGAGATGAAAATGGAGGATGTCAGAAAGAGAAAGAAAAGAGAATAGAGAGAAAAAGAGAGAGACAATGGAGAGAGAAAGAGGGAGACAATGGAGAGAGAAAGAATGAAGAGAGAAAGAGAAACAGGGAGAAAGAGAGATAGAAAGAGAGAGAAACAGGGAAAGCGAGAGAAATAGGGAAAGAGAGAGAGACAGAAAGAGAGACAGAGAGAAAGAGAGAGAAAAGAGAAAGAGAGAGGGGGACGTTATCCAGAACGTGGAAACACCAGTATAAAGAGTAAAATAGAGATTACACTGCATATCATCAGCAGAGCACCCAACAGTCATATTTCTCAAAAAGAATTTAAGATGGTAATCAATTCAACATCAATTTTCGAAACGTAGTTGAAGCCATTGTTATTAGGCGGAGTAGATAGATAGTTGTGTAAATTGCGGTGCAAGCGGTTGTAATTCGTCGAGAAGCAACTCGGCCATGAGTATCCCGCAGCAGAGTCGTAGGTAGCGGGGAGCGTCTTCGTCGCACGAAGCGGAGCTTAAGGGGACAGGGGAGGGCGGACAGGGGACAGCGGACATCGGACAACGGACGAAGTGGCACGGAGCGCTGGGAGCCCGCGCCGCAGGGGACCTCGCCGCCGTCACGACATCCCCCGGGGGAACAGATTCGCGTTTTATTTATGTGTTCGGCGACTACTCCCTCTGCAGACACTGAGCAGCGGGGAGCCACGTTTCACGAGATGTACAATTCAGTCCGTCTCTTGTGATGGAGGGCCTGGAAGGGAAATGAGTCTCGAGGGCTGTGGAAGAGCTTCCCTCACTTCGACTCACGGAGTCTACTGATGGACGGAAATAGCCTTCAGATAATTCACCATTAACGATATTAAACCGACAAAAATATAGAAGTATTTACTCCATCTTGTACAAGGCGTCGTGTGCTTCATCCTCCGCACTTGCTTCCAAAGAAATTATAAAGTTGGAGGTCATTCTCTTATGCTTCCTGAATTTGTCAAAACCGATAAGTATAAATGATTTAATGTAAGATGGACTACAGAAGATATATCTATTCAATATGTAATAGCGATTAATGTCCTTCTGTTTTGTGTTTTTTCAGTCTTTCAGTAAATGCAATTAACATTTCTTATCTTTTATTTTGCACAATAAATTGTATACTATAATATGAATGCAAAAGAGAATTTACCTACATATGTTCTCTGTTATTTGGGTCTCCTGACGCAAGTGGCAGCATTATACTATTAAACGTATCAGGTAACTATACACATTAAGTGAAAACATATTTCATCACAAGACTGGATGAAAATATTGTAAATACGATTAATAATATCGTAATGTTAAGCGGGAATAGCAGTACTTATTCAAGTCAGCTGCTTGCGAGATTATCGGTAAATATTGAGATACCTACTTGTATAGAACATGGAAATAGTATAAAACAATTATTTTCTGGAATTTATCAAACTTTTTCAATGCTATTTTAACATGAAATAAAAGGTCCCCAACAATATTATAACACATCTACAAACTATGTTTCTTTTACAGAAAAATAAGAGAATCAATATTTTTTCTCTTTAACTTTATTTATTTCGTCTTTTAGGTGTAATTATATGTAATTAACAGCTGTTGGTGAACACCCACCCCCAATAAATACCCGTCATTGAACACCCGCCCCCAATAAAAGTGTTTTTCTATAATTCCTCAAGAATATTTTATAAGTTACGTCAATTGATTTGTTTTATCGACAGGCATCAACCAAGCTAGAGCACCTCTGTAAGTGCGTAACTCCCACCCCAAAGAAACGTGTTTCATGTGCTTAAAGCCACCAAAGAATGTTTTTCGAGATTTCTCTCAGAATTTCTGGAAAAGTCCAAGAAATAATAATCATTTATCAATCAGCGATCCAAGATGGATCGTTCGCTTGTCCCGAAAGATAGGCCGTGAGTAATGAATGCACACACACTCACACACACACCCAAGCAAGCCGGCTATCTGATTATCGTAAGTAGGACGTATGGAACTCAGCATTGGAATTCCTAAATCATAGGATATAAATAGTTTTTATGAGTATATAAATCAAGGGTTGTGACAAGAATTTCAAATGTAAGAATCTGTAAACAACCAGAACACGAGTTTGTGGAAAGGAAAGTGTAAAAATAATAGTAATAGGAGAAAATAGGTCATAATCTCTTAAAAATCTCCAGATGACGGACTGCGGTTTACCCCTTTACGGGAGAGGTCTCCGCTTCGGTCGCGTTCAAAAATAAAACGTTTATTAATAGGGGCACGCGTCGGAGGGCTCTCTGAAGTGGGCCGAGGGGCCTCGTATTTTCCGCGCCAGGGCGTTCGAGCACAGGGCAATGCCCGTTCGCTGCGGCCGCTTATGAGGCCACCGAGCAGAGTACATAGGCGTTAGGCAGACAGGGGTGGTGGCGTGGGAGCGCGATGGCACCTGGAGTAAAGTCTGTGGGATGAAAACAATGTTCAGGAAGAGGACGAGTTTACCTGGAAATGGAAGTGTCTGAAATGAGGGAGCACTTGGAAGGAAATGAGTCGCATAGAATTAGATAACGGATGGGAAGGAATGAGAGAATAAAGGAGATGGGAAGGAGGGTCGAGAAGGGGTGACGGGAAGGGGTGACGGGAAGGGGTGATGGGAAGGGGTGATGGGAAGGGGTGACGGGAAGGGGCGACGGGAAGGGGCGACGGGAAGGGGTGACGGGAAGGTGACCAGAGATAATTTATTTTCAATTTTTTTCTATATACGGCGAAAAATTTGGAGCAGATTCTTGAAAAAAAAATATTTTCAAAAATGCCTATATTTCATGAAAAATTATAAGACAACCATTAGCGTGATCACAAATTGTACATGATCTCCTTTCAAAATCTACCTTGGAGCATTAATTTTATTTAAAAAAATACCTATCTTCAATATAGTATATGTTGGAAGAGGCCAAAAAAATTTTTAAGGGGAAATTGTGAAAAAGTGAAAAAGTCAACAATTTGGATGACTTTTTTCAGAAAAGTTTTATTCAATTTATTGAAGCTTCATGTAAAGTACCACCAAAAACCAAAATATCTACTTTAAAAACAAGCTAGACCTCCAGTCCATTAAACCAATTGGGGAATATAAATTTAGAGAAAATTGTCTGCCGGTAGCGTTGACTACAGTCAGACTGTCGTCATCCTATTTTTCTGTATCATGGATTCTCAAAACGTAAATTCTTACTAGTGGTGGAGGAAGTAATTTTCTTTAAATAGGTAGAACATTAATCCACTTCGTTACTAGAGTCCGGCAATAGAAGCTTTTCTGCCAAAAAGTCGCAAATTTTCTTCGTACCATTATAAAATTTTATCTTTACTATGAACAAAGTAATGTGAGAAAAAAATTGAGTTCATCAGATAAGTTTTTGACAGTAAAATGTTGAAGAAACTTGATAAAAGTAAAGGAACAAAGATTGAGAAGTGAAACGGAAGAGCAGGAGTCGGCGAAGGAAAACGACGAAAATCGGATCTGGAAAACACCAGAACTAGCAGCAAAAAGCCGGCGAGGGCGCCTTTGCTGTGCAGTTCGCCGGTGGAAGCGCTATTGAAGGGGTGGTGCGCCGTGGGCCGTCGCTTGTGCACGTGTGTGCCAACGATGCGTGCGTTCAGGGCCGCGTTGTGTGTGCAGGCGGGACGTGAGGAGAACGGCGCGGCAGGCCGAGCAAATTACGCACAGTTTTGACAATAAAAATGGTGAAAGAAAGATCAGAAAGCAGGCCTGTATAGTCGGGGTGGCTAAGGTTGAAAGGCTGCAGCTGCCTCGGCTCGCATCTCGGCTCAGAAATGGATGTATATGTATGATATTGTTGTCTTTACGTATTCTTCCCACAGTTCCTCCGAAGTTAAAACAATCACAGTGGTCGCTTTATAATCAAAAATGTAAAAAAAGCGATCTAAAAAGCATAAGAAAAGTAAATAGACAAAGAATTACAATTGAAATGGAAGATTGTTTGATTACTAGAGATTCCGGGCGTATCAAAGGCTAAGAGCATTAGTCCCGTACGTATAGTGCATGCTTTTTGCTCAAGAGGCTGTGATCTTACCCCGCTTTATGGCGAGATCCGATGGCGATCAACTATCGGCTAGCGGGGTTTTCCCCAACCAAATATCGCCCACCAGCGGTGCACCGCCCCAGCTGGGACAAGCTCTAACCTCTCGACCGGTTTCCCGGCATGTGTGGTAGTGTAGTGGGTAATGTACGGGTAAGAATGTTTAAGGGGCAGGATATGATACGGTCTATCTGTGAAGTGCCGAAAACTCTGCCACCGTCGGGACTCGAACCCCCAGTATTTCCCCGATCAGAAGCACTGCAGTGACATCAGTTGAAGCCCTGAGCCACCTCTCCCGGTTGACATGGAAGAGAATTAGGAGGAATGGTCTTGAAGAAAAGAAAAGGAAAGGCAACGAAAAACAGAACTAGACGTAAAGAAGAGCCGTTGAGAGCGTAGAAAATGCCCTGGCATGGCCTGTTCGCCGGCGGAAGCTCACGGCACGCCACTACTCGCGCGCTGAACGATACGTGTGTGCGCGGGCGGAGCGAGAGGGGGAGTGGCGCGGAGAGGGGAAGCAGACGTCGCAAATTTTTCACAATAAAATGGTGAAAGAAAGACCTGAACGTAGGCCTGGATAGCCGATGTCAGTAAGAGTTAAGGGTCGTAGCTGCCTCGGCCCGAATGGTCGCGGGTTCGAATCCCGCCTCGGGCATGGATGTTTGTGAGTGTGCGTGTTGCCCTTAGGTCTTCTAACTACAGATCCCCCATCAGTTAAAACAATCGTAGTGGTCGCTATATGATCAAATGGTTAATACGCGACCTGAAAAAAAGGATCAAAAATGCTAAGAGACAAAGAATTAGAAGTTGAAACGGAAGAGAATCATCAGCAGATGATCATGGAGGGAAACGATAAAAACAGATTTAGAAAATACCATAACCGGAAGTAAAGAGCCTTCGAGGGCGTAGACAATTCCCCCGGCCCGGGCGGTTCGCCGGCGGAAGCGCCGCGGAGCGGATGGGGCGTTACCAGTACGCGCGCGCTCCGACCGATGTGTGTGAGTGAGCGGGCGGGCGGGCGGGCGGGCGGGCGGGCGGGCGGGCGGGCGGGCGGGCGGGCGGGCGGGCTGGCTGGCTGGCGGCGGTGTGTGCGCAGGCGGGGCGCGAGAGGGGGCGTGGCGCGGCGTGGCGTGGCGCGGCGGGCAGAGCAGGTGTCGAAGCGCGGCGTGCGCGCGGCGGAGCGGAAGCGCCCGCCGACATCACAGGCCCCGCGCCGCCCCGCGCCCCCTCGCCCGGCACGGGGAGCATGTCTGCGGTTCGCGTCCCCACCGCGCTCCCCTCCCCCGCGCCGTCGCTCCCTCGCTCCGACGCGCCGCGCCAAAGCACCCGCCCGTCCACCCGGCCCGCCCTGCGCGCAGGCGGAGCCGAGGGCACCCGTCGGATGAAGATAACCGCCGCGCCACGCCACGCCACGCGTTTTCGAACGCGCCCCCTGTTGCCGTGCTTTATTTAATAGGAATTAAACGTTTCCCGGGGCAACCACCAGCGCCACCGCGACTGGCACCGCGCCAAAATTAATACGGCTGAAATACGCCGTCGCCGCCGCCGACCCACATGCAAAAGATACTCTGCCCCATTGACGCGCGTCGTAAAGCACGCGGCGGCGTGCGCGTGCAAAAAGCGACGACCCTCTCGACCGTAAACAGCCAGTGAGCGAGGCGACGGCGATCGCCGCCGGCGCTCTTATCGGGGCTCCGGGCGGGTTAGTGCGCCCGCCGGGCTAATAACCCGAGGCCGGCGGCGGTGAGGCGGGAGCCGAGCGGGGCGGCTGTCGCGTGGGTCTGCAAGGCGGAAGCTACGTAATTGGGCGAGCGGTCAATCGGCGGAAGGAAGCGGAGCCCCGACGAGCGATGACGAAGGAGGAGGGTCGAATCGCGTGGAACGAACCACGGCGCAGCGCAGGAGCGTGGAGCAAAAGATGCCCTGGTTTGTGGGGAAGAAACTTGGGATGGAGGCGAATAAGGGTCGAAGACGTGCGAAGGCAGTAGAAACAGCAGGGGGTCAACTGATAAGCCCGAGGAAGACGGAGAGAAATGGCGGAATGATTGCCAGGGCAGAAAGAGCAATGAGGCAGCAAAAAAGCGAGGAGGAGGCGAAAAAATGGTGAATATGTCAGATATAATGAACGTGGAAAGGAGAACAGCACGTGTGTGGAATATAAAGGAGGGAAAAGGATCGGCAAGGCAAGAAGTACGAAAGCAGAAAGAATACAGATGACAAAATTATTTGGGAAAAAACTCACGAGTGGAGTAAATAAAGATATTGTACGTAAATGTGAGATGTGTTAATTTAAAATTATATGAGTGTAGGAAAAGATTAACGGGCATTAATATTACAAAGTAGTAACTATCAAACTGGTAAGTGCAAGAATAAAGAGGGCAACCACGAAGGCTTTAGAGCGGAGGACGGAGAGGGCAGCGACAACGTGATGACAACCAGTGGCGACGGAGGGACGCGGGCGATGCGATCTACGGGGCCGTGGCGAGCTAAGCAGGCTGAGAACCCGCGTCCCCTTATCTTCTTTCACGCGTCGCCGCCCGCGCCTCGGACTCTCGCGCGATTCGACGCATGCGCCTGAAGACTCTGAGAGGTACTGCGCGCGGCTAACCACTTACCTGTTCCACCCACACGTTCGTCGTCATGATCTGGTTCTTGAGATTCTGCAACAAACAGAAAAGAACGTCAGATTTCCGTGTTCTGTGACATGAACAAAATCGAAAAGACATATTCGTCTTTTAGTCAAGTGCTCACGGATTTGAACACATTGAGAGGCCTGGTCACCAACGACTATTTGCTACATTTTTTCCATTTTAATATTGTCAAAATATTTGTATTTTTAACTCCACTGACTATTTATTTTTATCAAATATAGAAATATCTCAGTTTTAAAGACATTTATTAAATTATCTGACTTCTTAAACTGTTTAATATAATAAACTTCCATTATCAGCATTTCATTAGTACACTCAAATTAAAAAATACAAATTTTGAAATACTTTGTACTTTTATAGATTTGTTTAAAACATTTACGTTAATGCAATAGCAAAATAATTCTTCAGACTAAAATATTGTAAGTTTTACATCAATTTAATGCGTGCGTAAATCTATTCACTCAAATGCTAATTTCGGCTCTTGGGCTATTAGGGTATCCTGGGTAAGTTGCAGTTCAGGCAGCGCCCTTGATACTATCTTCCTAATTTCACGTCACCTATGCAAACGCGGTTGATACCCAGCGTGTTAGAACTTTCCTACTCTCTCATGTAAACTAAATTCAGTAAGCGTACACTCCTGCTTTTCGGGCATCGACGTTGAGAGTTACAAAGCAAGCTTTCCAGGGATATTACAAGATATTAAGAAAGTTTTACGCTGACGAGCTATTTGTTCATCCCACACTTCCTTCACTGATCAGAATCCTAAGTAAATGTTCAAATATTTACTCTTAGCTTGGGCATGCAAATGTCCTACATCTCAAAACAGTAGTAATCCCTCTTTAGCATGAACTAAAAGACTTTTTTGTTTTCAATAGAAATTTTCTGAGAATATTCTGAGAGGAAGTAAAAAATGCAATGGGTGTCTTGTTTTATTTACACAAATGCAAGGTATATAAACCTTATAAATGGTGTAATAAATTAATATTTTTTTAAATTCTGAAGTGATATCAATAAAAAGTTTTGTAAGTACATGCGACCCCTGAAATTACAGGAATTTTCCGCGTTCCTTCCCAGGCAGCAGTTTTCACATTACAGTAAATGTCATCGGTACCACAAACACAGTTCTCAAATGTTGCTGAAAAGTAAATGGTGATAGATGGCAAAGAGTAAATGGATATACGTTCATGAGTGTCATAACAAATTAATGTCTTATTTTTTATAGAGAAAGAAAGAATAAGTGATAACTTTTCATCGATATTAATTGGATTCCACGTAACATGGATTCTGTGAAATTATTTAATGCCATTGAAAGATTTCAAAAATTAACTGATTTAAAGCAATTTAAACATTTTTAAGTTTTGAATTGAATCAAAACCGAAATTCATTGAAAATACCTCAATTTACGCTGAAACAATGCTATGATACATAAAAAGGAAAGTTTCATTTCACTCTTATAATTTCAAATATTTCACTCGTTGAAAATATTTGCAATTTCCAGTACAAAGAATTTGAGTGTTTTAAGTAATTTCTACACACATAGAAAAGCCGTGAGAGGCGACATTTCGAAGCTTTCTCAAAGATTTTTATTTGAAAATTGTTTCTCTCTGTTCATTTAATAACAATAGGTCATGAATACAAATATTATTTATCTTGTGTTGGAACTTTCATTGGTAGAAAGTTGTGCATTTATTATCTGTCGATTTTAATGGAAAAATCAAAACTTTTCTTTGAAGACCACTAGCTAGCTTCCGAATTCCCCTTACAGTCATTTTCTACAAATACGCGTTTTCTACACGAAGTATGGTCTCAGAATTTGAGAAGCGATTACATGTGAGTTATTTTATTTTGAAGTAAACTTCGAAGTGGTTTGTAGTTCACAGACTCTAATTAAAAATTTGAAAGAGCTACTTGAATACTAGTGATAGATTTGTTTCATTGTAATTCGGATATGTTTTTATGACCTTTACATGTGAGAACATTTTTGTTTTGTGATAGCATTAAATTGCATTTCTTCTGCATCACGGCGAAAACCAATCCGGTTCACCGTAAATGCACAAAGAGGCGAAAGGCCGAAAAGGAGAATGCTTTCAGGGATGATGAAAGGGTGGGTGGGTGAGTGGGCGTGCGGGCAAGCGTGCGTGCGTGCGGGCGTGCGGGCGTGCGGGCGTGCGGGCGTGCGGGCGTGCGGGCGTGCGGGCGTGCGGGCGTGCGGGCGTGCGGGCGTGCGGACGTGCGGACGTGCGTGCGTGCGTGCGGGCGGGCGGGCGGCTAAGTGGGCGAACATACGTATACGGTGGCGGTTCCGAGGGAGTGCGCGACTGCGCTTGCGAGAAGCGACGGAGAAGGCCTCGCCGTTCTGCACAGCCCACGTACGACCTCGAGCTGCACAATCCACAGGGACGGGACAAGAACTGGAGGGTGACGGGGCGAAGCAGGGCCAAGTTGGTGTGGTGTGGCATGGCATGGCCTGGCATGGTGCAGCATGTCATGGCGTGGCATGAAATGGCGTACATTGTATGGGGTAGGTGCAATGGCGAGGCATGCCGTGGCGTGACATGGGTGGCATGGGATGGAATGGCGAGGCGTTGCATGGTTTGGCGTGACGTGGCTTTGAATAGCGTGACGTGGCGTGGCGTGGCAGTGCGTGGCATGGCGTGTCGGGAAGGGTGTGAAAAGCGGGGCGAGTGTGGCAAGTGAGGTGGAAGAGACGGGTGTGGCAGGGCTGATTGAAATGGGGGGGACCTGTGGGTCAGAGCAAGATGAGTCACGGAGAAATGGGGCAGGACGTGGAAGGTCGGGAAAGGCAGGTCTGCGAGGGTTAGGGCGGTATACGCGTGGTGGGTTGTGACTGGATGTAGCAGGGTGTGGCGGGTGTGCCAGAGTGTGGCGTGCTGGTGCTGGTTGTGACGGACTGTGGTCGGGTGTAGCGGGATATAGCGAGGTGTTGGTGAGTTGTCGGGGTGTGGCGGGGTATGGGCGGTTGTGGAACAGTGCAGTAGGGAGGGACGCGGCGAAGTGAATACGAAGGCAGAAAAGAGCTTGGAGGAAGGTCAATTTGTTGGGGGAAAGCGAGCCACGAGGATGGCATAAATCCGACATTACGTAACAAGACAGAAGTGTAGTTTTAGGAAAAGGGAACCAAGAGGAAAAGTAGGGAACAATGAAGTAGACGATTAGTAAGATTTTCAGATTGGAAGGAGAGTGGGAATGAAAATGATTATACTGATCAGAGAAAAGATCAGAAAATGTGAAAAGGGTAAAAATGAGTCAAGACGCGTTGAGAATAGTAAGACAGGGAATGAAGTTCAAAAGGACATTTGAAAGGTAAAAGAGGGAGAAATGGCAAGAGAGAAAGCAAGAAGTCAGAGTATCGGAGAGAAAGGCGGCGCATGAAAGACTGAGCTCAGGATTTTGAAGAACGCTTGGGAAGTGTTCATGTAAGAGACAAATACGCAATGAGGGGACAGCAAGTTTTAAGCAAGAGGAAAATAGAAGAGAGAAGTTGAAGTAATGACCACAGAGAAAGAATAAACGAAATATGAATTAGAACTATCACATGGATAAGGAAGTTTTAGTTTTGAAGCCCATTTCAAAATTTAAATAAATAATTCTGCTTAATACTGTTCAATTGTTTCATAGTTGTATCTTTTGGCAGCTGAAAAATAATTTTACATTTACTGTCTTTAAAATAAACAATACCTTGACAGCAGGCGTCTTTAGTAAATGATAATTGATATGCTTTTAATGATGAAATTAGTATATCAAAATTTTGAAACCATTAGTACAAATGTATTCGTCGGTTTAATTCTAGCAGACATAAGAATAAACAGTGCTTTTTATCACTGTTCACGTAAGTTTATTTTATACGAGGCTATTCAATATAGGTGTCTTTTCAGGACTTTGACTCGAATTCGTACGATCTCGTTTCAAAAGCTCATATGTCTAGTTAACCCAGAAAGAAAACGTATGTATAAGCTTTGAATAGGGGATATAACAACAATTATTGTATTCAAATATGTTACTCAAGTATTTTCTAATAAATATAA
This sequence comes from Gryllus longicercus, assembly GCA_038098605.1. NCBI lineage: Eukaryota > Metazoa > Arthropoda > Insecta > Orthoptera > Gryllidae > Gryllus > Gryllus longicercus. The sequence continues at coordinate 4,616,871 of JAZDUA010000064.1, read as the reverse complement.
TATTTACGAATAATAACGTGCATGCTACTGTATGAAAAGCGTATCTTTAACATTCCATTTTCGTGCCTCGTGAGAGCCTGGATAGAAGAGTACTTTTGTTATATTTTCGAAGGCAGCGGTATATTTAGAAGCAACGTCGAATAAGGTGGCTGTCTGTGGTAAAGTAAGTAGATCAGAATGGATTTGGAGAAAGAAAGAAATGGAATGGTTAGCAGTAAGATGTGGATACGAAAAGCACTTTAGGATGGAGCGAAATTGAATGGGTCGCAGCCGGGTCGCGGCGAAGGAACGCCGGGCGCAGGGCCAGGCTGCTCCAAATAGGCTGGTAGAGCTCGCGAGGGCGTTGGGAAGTGGGACGAGAAGGGTGGGGAGGAGGAGGAGGAGAGGAGGTTGCGATAGAGCAGGGTTGTCCAACAGGCGGCTCTTTTTTGTGGCCCGCGAAGGATTATTGGTCAAACGTCCTCTGCATTCATGTCGGGCACAGCCAGCTATCAGCAAGAGGAAAATTGAAGAGAGAAGTTGAAGTAATGACAACAGAGAACGAATCAGTGAAATATGAATCGGACCTATCACATGGCCAAAGGAAGTTTTAGTGTTGAAACAAATTACAAAATTTAAATAAATAATTCTGCTTAATGCTGTGCAATCGTCTCATAGTTGTATCTTTTGTGAGCTGAAAAATAATTTTACATTTACTGTCTTAAAAATAAACAATACCATGATACCAAGGAGCCTTTAGTAAATGATCATTGATATGGTTTTAATGATGAAATTATTATATCGAAATTTTGTAACCATTAGTACAAATGTATTCGTCGGCTGAATTCAAGCAGAAATTATGCTCACTGCGGATTTACACCCCCTTTAATGTAAAAATAATTTAAGTCTAAATTAACGGATTTTTTGCACATTCAAACATCGAAAATCATTCCCATGTGTTTCATTGGGTTATACACGGTACGGTCTGGCATCACGCAGGGGGCACCCGCCTCGTTTCAGAGCAGCCGAGCGAAGTTCCGAGGTCAACAATAAGCGGGCCACGTGGGGATCACCCGAGTAATGAAAATACGGCCAGCAACCGCATTAAATGTTTTAATTGTGGCCCTTGAGGAGTTGGACACCTCTGCGGTAGGGCCTGCGGAGGCGGCGCAGCGAGCGGCGGGACAGCGCGGTGGCTGGGAATCCCGTGTGTCAGGGGGGTTTACGCGCGAGAGGCAGCGGCGTTGGCGTTGGCGTTGGCTGAAAGGTAGAAAGAGATGCGATTAGATCGTTGCGCTGCTGGAAAATGGTACATGTGGCGATGTCGGCGGTTGTGACAATAGTGGATATGGTGGAAGTAGTACGGATGTTAATGATGGTGGAGGGGGACTATGATGGGGTCGATGTGGGGAATGAGACGGGACGGTGGAGGTGGATATGGTGGGAGTAATAATGGTGGAGTGGGTATGAAGGGGAGGAGTACACTGCAGGTGGGTAGTGTAGGGTGGGTATGGGAGGGGTTGGAAACGATGGGAGTGGGAACTAAGGTGTTGAACTCGATGGAAACGGGTATACTGGAGTCGCTATTGGAGATTCTGATATTGATTAGGCATGTGCTAGTGTTTGGGACGGTGGTTGTGGTTGGGACGGCAGTAGTGTTTAGGACGGTGGTTGTGGTTGGGACGGTGGTTGTGGTTGGGACGGCAGTAGTGTTTAGGACGGTGGTTGTGGTTGGGACAGCGGTTGTGGTTGGGAGGTTGGGGACTACGACAGCTGTGGCGGTGGTAGTAGACGCTGCTGACAGCGGTAACAATGGAAGCTGCAGAAAGGAAATACACTAGCGGCAGAAAACGGCGCAGTGGCTGGTGACAATGGCGCCAATGTGATGGCGAATGAACGAATGGGAAATGGGCAGGTAGCGATGGAGTGGAGGCGGCAGCGAATGCGCCGTAAAGGGAGACGGAGGAAGAGAAAACGGGGACGGGTTAGAAATTGGAGGAGGGGCTGGCGAGAGCGAGGCGGCTGTGGCAATGACAATACTACTGTAGATAGTGATAGAACAGCCGTCGATGGCAGAGGCGATGGAAGAGGAAGTTGCAGCGATAACGTGGAAGGTGCATACAACCCGGCACTCTGTTCAGCTCTTCATGTATAAGCCATGTGGACAGTGTGGACGGGCGGTGCAGCACTGAACCTACATGAGTTTTAGCGTTATTTGCGTCGCGACGCACCTCCTCTATGTTTATGCGCTGTAAAGTAAATGGAACCTCTGGAAACCAAAATTATCAGTGATCTCTATGGTGTGTCAAGAGTTTTAAGTCTTAAAAAATATTAGTCTTTTAGTTGCAATATCTGTTGCCTTGATAACTCATTTTAACTCTCTTTAGATGTTCAAGAATCAAAGAAAATAAATTTAAAAATGTATGAATGTGTATAAAATGGAAAATATATTAGAATTTTGGAATACATTCTATCATTCTACACTCTATCATTCTATGATTCTACAGCTTATAAATTACGTTTCAATAGCTTGAATGTTTTCAACAGATGTTTATATTAAAATATGGTTACTCCGTAAATACATTATTTAAAGCAAAAACTATTTTTGAATACGATACTTCCTCAAATCTCTCAATTACCGGTACACATAATTTATTACCTACAGTCTCTCCACTTTTAGTAATTAGCATTAAACGCGCGACAAGTGCCAAATGTATAATTATGTAAATGGTGCAAAATTTTCAATAAGAATTATGAGGTTACTCTGTACACATCATATAACATTTTACCAGCATTCTGATGAGTTAATATCGCTTTAGAAGCCCTGGAAACTTTGTTTGGGGACGTTTTAATGTGTGAGAAGTGCAAATAACGTCATCAAATGATGATTTAAACGAGCTTGGATGTTCTGTCCCTTACAGCACTTCATGCGTCACGCTCTGCGAAGCGCGATCAATTTTCCTATCACGCGGAGATGACACGTGCACATAACATCACACGCCGAGTATGGGAGTACGCAAACTTGGAGCGTTCCTGACACACTCATTAGCGAGTACAACTACCCTGACTAGCGAACGTGTAATGTGTGCGACAACGTTGCGCGACGGGGACGTGATGGTTTCGCCGAACGGCGCGGGAACGTGTAGGACAACACGCCCTTCAATACATGCGGCAGCGACTAGCGGCGTTCGAAAGCATGACGCACGAATGTGAGAAGGGGTGAGGGGGCGAGTGGTGGAGGAGGAGCAGAGGCGCTGTAGGTGGAGTGGAGGTGGAGGGTGAGAGGTGTGCGGGTGAAGTGCATGGGGCGTGGGGGTATGAGTAAGCTTAAAGTACAGGCGGGGCGGAGCGGGCCGGAGCAGGGTGGAGTGGGACGGAGCAGGGCGAGGCGCGGCGGGGCGCGGCGGGGCGCGGCGGGGCGCGGCGGGGCGCGGCGGGGCGGGGCGGGGCGGGGCGGGGCGGGGCGGGGCGGAATGAGGCGAGGTGGGCCATACGGATCAGGGCGATACGCTAAGGAACTATGTGGGACTGAGCGGAATGAGGTCGCAAGGAGTTGGGTGGGTGTGAGATGGGGCGCGAGCAGGAGGCAGCACGGGGCGGATAAGAGGGTAGGGCGCGAGTGGGGGTGCAGAAGGGGCGAAGGGGGGAATGTGAGAGTGGGCGCTTTAAGGGCGGGACGTGATTAGGGAGGGGGGTTGGGACGTGAGCGAGATGCGGGCGGGGTGCGGGCGGGGTACGGGCGGGGAGCGGGCGGGGAGCGGGCGAAGAGCGGGCGAAGAGCGGGCGAAGAGCGGGCGAAGAGCGGGCGAAGAGCGGGCGGAGAGCGGGCGAAGAGCGGGCGGAGAGCGGGCGGGGAGCGGGCGGGGAGCGGGTGGGGAGCGGGTGGGGAGCGGGCGGGGACCGGGCGGGGACCGGGCGGGGACCGGGCGGGGAACGGGCGGGGAACGGGCGGGGTGCGGTGAGAGCGGGGCGAGGTGCAGGCGGGATGTTGGGCGGGAGGGGCGTGGGCGGTGTGCGGGAGGGACGCAAGCAGGGTACGAGCGGGGCTCGGGCAGGGCGAGGGTGTTGCAGGTGGTGTGGGGTTCAGGCGACGCGGTTTCGATGTCAAGCGAATGCACGCCGTCCGAGGCCATTCAAATGAACGTTGTTCTATTTCAATACCGACAGCCTCTGCGACAGATGACGATGGCGTTTGTTGTTGCTTGGAATCTCCTCGACATGCCATCGCAAGGGATAAATAAAGGGGGACGAGTTCGGAAATAATTCTATTTATAGCTTATTGACAGAAATTGAAATACCGTACATGTTTATTTAATCAAATTACCATTAAGAAAGACAGTATTAAGAAATTACTACTAAGTAATGTCAGCTTTCTTTTACAGATGGAAGTCATTTCATCTCCGATCATTAAATTCATCTAACGCCTATTATGATCCAAAGTAATCGTAAGAAAACTGAGAGGCTAAGAATTGAAATAAATAAATAAAAATGTTACCGCTATCAATATTCAGTAAAATACATGTCTTAAAAATGAGGATAAAGGAAACTTAAATCTCCTGTTTTTGAGCGTTTTAAGTGGAAAATTAAGACATTAGTTTATAAAAATAAAGGAAATACACAATGTGACAAAATATTATGAGGTACTAAAGATATTACACGACGTCTTAATTATCATGTTCTTTGGTGTCCGAAAAAAATAAATATCTTTAAGCTCTCATAAAGAAACCATTACATCTAGTATTATGTTAATTCAAAATAGTTTTTCTCGCTGAAGATTCATTAACGTTTTTAAACTTCACTATATTAAAGCAATACACTTAAAAACTTTACAATAATAATATTCATGTTAATACCAAAAATATTAATTGGAAGATAGCTACTTTCTTAGCTATTATTTTAAATTTGTAAAATCTTGGTTTGAATCTCCGTTCTATGTCTATTATTTTATTGCTCTCAAAATACATACTATGTTCTTTGTCGACATGATGTTTAGTTAAAGAATTTTGTTTTTCGGGTATTTCGCGGATGTTATTCTTCTTTTTTATTCGGGTTTTTTAATTCGTGTTTGATAACACTAAAGTAACAGACATAGAATTATCAGAACCAAGATTAATATCGGAAAGTATTAACATAAAACTAAGAAACACAATGAATACCATGGCAGAGAGCACTAAAATAACTAATATATATGGTAATGAATTTACCAACTTCTATGCATTACAAATCTCCAAATATGTAAGAGTTACTGTTATTATTACCCCCTTACATTTAAACATTCTTTCCAGATTCGAATCACGTTTGAATGGATCTTTCCACCAGATCTTGTGGAACTTATGGAATGTCACTAAAATGTTTGACATTGAAGTTGCATAAGACCGCATTTTCTTCTACAACGTCTTCATCACTACTTTCTTGGAGATTTCTTTTGCTGATGCTTTCCTGAACCTCTTCTTCCGTGAGATCATTATAATGAGAGTTGCTAAGATGCAGAACGTATTTCCTGTTTATGTCGTCAAAGTCACTCACCTCGAATTTGACACAACTAAATTTCATTACTTCATAATAGTGTTATTCTATTATTTTTAATTAAAATTCCTACAAAAATATTTGCAGAACATGATACTTCGAACTTCGGTGTCTAACAAGTTAGTTTCCAAGATGATACGGTTGAAGAAAATGAAATCTACTCGCTTTCATGAAATATGTTGGCGACCAAATTATGCAATCAAGAGTGTTAAAACCGATAGAATTTCTCTGATCGCGAATCTTCGAAACTCGCGAATAGTGAAGCTATATATGCTATACAGCTAATAATGTTGAAAATGGATGAGCTGTACTGCATAACGTTTAACAGGGCATAAAATATTTAAAACATCATAAGAGTTCTTAAAAATGGTTTGTCGTGGCAATGTTAAATATTTGAGTAATTCTCAGAATCTATTGAAGCTTATACAATTTTTACAGGTTACAAATATATCACTCATAATACAACTAAAACAACAATTTTGAAAAATGTTTACTATTTTTGAAGATAAAATATTTTCTCAAAATTCATTTTTTGCACGTTTTCTACTAAATAAAGTTCTGCAGAATGGATAATACTAAGGTAATTAGAAATTGTTTCAGTATATGTAGATTTCTTTTAAGAAATACTGAAATGTTCATTTTTCTATTAAAAATATAAATTGAAAAAAGATACATATAGTTTTAAGAAAATCAACTTTTGAGAATTGGGCTTTAAAGATGCAACCCTCAGAAAACGACAGCTCGATAACTTGCCTAATCTGAATAATCATTTTTCAATTACTACTTTCTTTTGACACATTGTCTATATTACATATGATGTAGTATAAATAATACTGAACTATGTACATTCGTTCACTAATAAATATATATTTAAAAAGAGACAAAAAAACAATTGTTTATGTAGTTGACTACACAATATGCGGTTTTAAATTTCTTTCTGCATGTATAAATCTTTCAGTATTTATAAGCTGCTTTATTTAACAGTATCTAAAATCATTGGAGCCAGCACCAAAGAACGCCAGCACCTAAAATAATACTTGTAAGAGTGATGCCAATGTAATTCAACCGTCAATTTGAAAAGAGCATTATGGAGATTCATTAAATACAAAAAAAAAATTTTGACTACTAAATCGTTCCATTTCCCCTTAATTTTTGCTCGCGCCTCAGCAAACGTATTTTGACTAAGAGAACCAGGTCATGATGGGTCCCCGAGCGTGCGCGCGCGGACCCAGCAACTGCTTAAAAGAGCGCCTCCCCCCCCTCGCGGCGGCGCCCTCGTAACCCCGTTGCCCGTGCGCGGCGCCAGTGGTGCGCCATAACCTCGGCCGATGTACGCGCGCTGAGTCCCGCGCTTCCTCCCACGGCGAAGCCCCCCCGGCGGCCGCGCTCCCCAGAGGGCATCGGCGCGGCGGCTCAGTTAAAACTCCCCCAAGTCGCCCTCGCCCCCTCCGCCCCTCCGCATGCCGCGGTCGCCGCTAAGCCCGCACATGGCGGAGCTCCCACGGGAAGAGCCTCCCCGCCGGAGGTGAGATGGGGTCGGGGGGAGGCAGGGGCGGGGAGGCAGGGGCGGGGAGGCAGGGGCGGGGAGGCAGGGGCGGGGAGGCAGGGGCGGGGGGCAGGGGCGGGGAGGCAGGGGCGGGGAGGCGGGGGGGGAGGCAGGGGCGGGGAGGCAGGGCGGGGAGGCAGGGCGGGGAGGCAGGGCGGGGAGGCAGGGGCGGGGAGGCAGGGCGGGGAGGCAGGGCGGGAGGAAGGGCGGGGAGGAAGGGCGGGGAGGCAGGGCGGGGAGGCAGGGATAGAGAGGTAGGGGCAGGGAGGTAGGGGCATGGAGGTGGCGAGGACGGGCGGGGAGGAAGGGACGGAGAGGATGTTGCGGGGAGGACGGAGCGGGGAAGTGGAGGCACGGAGGCAGTGTGGGAAGTAGAGGCGTGCAGGCATGGTGTGAAGGCAGAGCGTGGAGTAAGGGTAGGGATGCAAGGGTGGGGAGACAGAGAGTAAGCGGGTCCGGGGAAGCGAAGGACGCGAAGGCTGTGGGGGAAGCGAAAGTGTGAAGGCATTTGAAGGGAGAATGGAGACAGTGTGGAGGGCAGTGGAGGAGCGAGAGGTGGGGCAAGCAAGGACGTGGTAATAGAGTGAAAGGATGAGGAAGTATGGAAAATATGTCAGCTAATGTCATTGCTATATACGGTTTATGTAAACTGAAGTAAGACAAATGAAATTTATATTACAAGTTAAAATGGGTCTCAATACTTTAGAATGATTCTAGAGTATTGAGAAGGATGGTAGAAATATTATGTAATGTATGTAAAAAATAATATGTAAAATAGTCTGTAAAATAATTAGCATCAAAACAAACGAGTAGGCCCGATGGGTATAGATAAACCTAAGATTTTAATTACTTTACTTTCTAAAGTGAAGTAAAATGTGTTCTTTCGTATGTGTAGAGCACAGATGAGATGAAAGAACCTAAAAAGAATTATCTACGTTCATGTCATTGACAGTAAATGAAGGGAATGAATACAGCTTTTGGAAAATCAGCGAATCAAGGCGATGCATCCTGAGTCTGGTGGAAACTGGCAGAGAACCGAGAGCGTAACTTGACGGAACGGAGCAGCAGCAACGAAACAGCAGCGCGGGGGAGCAGGCGGCGGATGGAAGGTTGGGGGTGGGAGCTAGAAGAGCCGCCAGAGAGCGCTGCCGTTTTTTGGGCGCGCAAGAGCTGCAAGCGACGCTCACAAGGCAGTGGTGGCGGAGGCAGGGGCGGGGGTGGGACGGAGATACGGGCGGGGACGGGGCAGGGACTCGGGTGAAGCGGGGCGAGGACGTGGAGGGGGACGTGGAGGGGGACGTAGAGTGCGGGGTGGGTGGGAGGGGAGGAGTGAAGGGGTGGGACGTCGAGAAGAAGGGACGGGGAGGGGGGCGAGGTGAAGGGGGGCGGGAGGGATGGGGAGGTAGTGGAGTGGGGCGGGGAGGTCGGGTGGGACGGGGGAAGGCGGGGTGGGGTGAGGCAGGGTACGGTCGAGGGCGGGGTGTGGGGCGGGGACAGAGTTCGGAGGCGGGGATGAGGAGCTTGAGCGAAGACGCGAGCGGGGGCTAGTGCGCTTGCTGGGGTGCTGGCAGGGCCGGAGGCGCGAGCGAAAGGGATGCTCGAGCGGTGGAGGGGGGCTCGGAGCGAGGAGGGGCGCGCTGTGTTTTGTTTCGCGGTCCCATCGCGCCGGGTCAATCTGCTGCGCGGTAAAAAGCGGCACCGGAGGCCATAGCGCTTCGATATTTAGAGGCGGCTGGCGAGAATAGCGTTGAGGGGAGGGGGTGTTCTTCGCTGACTTCGGTGCGTGAGAAACAACGAAGGCAGAGTTGATCGGTGTCTGAGGTGTAGAGTGATGGGTGTGCAGGCAAGTTGGGTCGAGCGAAAAAAACGTATTTGCACGGAAATCGGCGGATGACGGCTAGGCGTACTAGGTAGGTATTGGAGCTGATGGTGTTTGGGATCCTGTTAAGGATGAAAGAGTCGTACTAGCAGTCATGGGAGTTATCTAAATGTGTTGAAAGTTTTTATTTTTAGATCGTTTTGGCTTTAATGGCGAACAAACCAAATTCTTGAATTAATTGCGAACATTTGCATATGGGTTTTGTCTTTTTATGAAATAATGTACTAGTAACCCCCCAAAAAATCGTCCACTGCCACAAAATTAAACCTTTTAAACATTTAAGAAATATTAGCAGAGTTTGCGTAATTTTGTGTTATGTGGTGTCAAAGTTTATTTTTTCTTTTGTCTTTCATCAATATTAAAGCTGGTCGTTTCATTCCCCAATAAAATACCTTCTTTACTGATTTTAATGTAGCTTTTTCGACTATTCAAGTCATGCAGGGACCATGGTAATTAAAATTGGTTTTGTAACGTTGGGGTAACTGTAGTAACCGTAGCAGAACTCGCATACAGACACACAAAAACTTCCACACCACGGGCGGGATTCGTACCCGCGATCTTGAGGCACGAGGCGGCTAAAGCACTTGAGCATTAGCTACCTCGGCAACCCGGGCCGGCTTCTTTATTTTTCGTTGTTATATCTTTCAGCTATTTTGTTCACTGATATTTCAAAATATTGGAAGTTTTCGCTTTTCGTTATATTGAGTTCTTGAAGTGATAGCTGCAGTACTATCAGGATAGAGGGGGGATAAAATATTATGAAAAGATTACTTCAATGTAAGCAAGTATGAGCTCTCACTCTCCACTTGTGTAGTTGAAGTCACGTGGCAATAACAGACAATAATTTCGTGAACAAATATATATATTACACCCTTAACGAATTCCTAAGCTTTTGCAGGCAAATGAATATCACTTTTTAAATGTTGTACGCACTATTAAAACACAAAATACTACGCACTCAAGGATGTATTAGGTGACTGAGTTATTTCCAAAGAAATATATACTCTGATAACATCTGTAACCAGATATTTACTAAAAGGTTTTATGTAAATATGTTTTGTAGTTTGTTAACTCTTCGTAGGCTATCTGAATCTCAGGTTGCTTTGAATCTCTGCTCAAGTTTAGTTTTCTGGTCTATCCGAAGAACTTATTTACTTTACGGACACACTCTAAAAATATAATATACAAGAAAAAATGTTGAGGTATTAAAAGTGCAATTGAGACAGCTGGACAACATGCAATACAAAACAAATGAAGAGGTAATTCTTTATGGTATGAAAATACTGAAGCACGTACCACTTTTATAACCCAAAAGGTGTTCTATGTTAATAAACAATAAGCGCCTCCTCTGTTGTAATCCGTCGGTTTGGAAGTCACTCATACTTTTTGCACTTAAAGGTGACCATAAATAACATAAGAGACTAGCATTCAAGTAAAACATTCTGTAGAAAATAGAATATTTGGCCAGTTTCACCGCCTGCGATAGCTCAGGGTTACCAATCATTTCTTCTGCCGCATCACTAACTGCAAGGTCGTAAGCTCCGAGTACCGGCGTTGGCGGATTGCTTTGCCCTAGTTATGTAGCTGGGTCAAATTCAATCATTATCTGGAGGAGAATTCTTAAAGCGGCTGCTCTGATAAAGTTATCCGTAATTTCTCCAACCAATACGAATACTCTCGAATGACCTTTACAAACAGTCCTTGAATTGCGCGCCATCTTTCTTTTTTCAATCTTTTCCCTTACATGAACATATTTACACATACATTCACTGTCTAGGCTGAGCGTATCTCGCTGGAAGAGATAACTGGAGTTGGAAACCCTGCAAGCTGATGTGTAGATCGGTGCCGGATCTAACATTTTAGCGCATGAGGAGCGCCACCCCTACCCGTGGTTTAACAAACAACACACTTACGGCCCCAATGACATCCAGATCCTCATGGCTTGTGTGCACTTGACGCATCAAAGATTTTTCGACTGTATTCACACCTTGGCACGAACCTTAAGCGAAACCCCCAGGAACCGACCCACTAATATATTCCTCTTACTAGCCCCGACATAACTAGCGCCACCAGCAACAAGCCAGGACAGAACAACTAGCCGGGGCGGCGCGTGGGCAGCCGGGCGGGCAGGCAGGCAGGCAGGCAGGCAGGCAGGCAGGCAGGCAGGCAGGCAGGCAGGCAGGCAGGCAGGCAGGCAGGCAGGCAGGCAGGCAGGCAGGCAGGCAGGCAGGCAGGCAGGCAGGCAGGCAGGCAGGCAGGCAGGCAGGCAGGCAGGCAGGCAGGCAGGCAGGCAGGCAGGGCGGCGCCGGCTCATGAATCCGCGGCGAGGCCATCAATCAAGCGGATCGGGGCGGTGGCGAGGGTGGCGGCGAGGGTGGCGGGCACAGTCGGCGGCGGCGGCGCGCCCGTCCGCCCGCCTGATGGCTCCCAGATGGCCGCGCTCCGCCTACGCAGGTCGCTCGCCGCTCTCATCGATAGTTAAGCGAGGACAGCGCCGAGGGGAACCCCCCCCCCCTCCCTCGGTTCCTCGGCTTAAACCAACACCGGTTCCGTGGCTTAAACTTTTCACTCCCCAAAGAGCCTTTTGCGTCTTTTGTCTTTTTGCGGGTTTGCTGGCACCATGATGTTACAGAACCACACGTGGGGCTAGAAGAATTTTGCCCCAAATTAGTACACTTCGATGTAACGAATGTTTGTTCATTAAAATATGTACATCTGTGTGATACGAAATGCTCTGTTAATAAAAGCAATTTTTCTTGTATAAACTTCACACGCCACGGGGTGATTTAAACAGAGAAGTTACATTTTTAATCTAAGAAATACAGTACTTTTTCACCCAAAATAATGCTGAACATTATGTAATACTGAATGCTGCCTACGTAGTATAATGTTTTTAATACATTCAATTTCCTGTTAATATATTGTTATACTTTTATTTCCCAACGGTAAATACCATTTGAGTCTAAAATTTCTTTTCAATGCACTTTTTTACGCACTTCTTAATTGTATTATTAAATGTAGAACATACAGTATGTCAATCTTCTTTCAAATCTGAGTGCATTGCATTAGTTTTAATGTAAGGTATTCTACTTTAATTCTATGGTATTCAATGTTTTTCATTCACAGGATACTTGAAAACGCACTCTAATGACGGAAATTCTAGCATAAATTTTCAAAGAAAAGTTTAGCATGGTAACTTGCGTCATTAATAGAAAGGGCTTTTTCTAAATTCTAAGTTTCTTACATAACGTTTCTTTTATAGTAAAATTTGTATTGACATTGCTGATAATGTTGGCGACCCAACAAACATTGTTCTAAACTTGCGAATTTCTTTCCGAAATTTAGAGGCGTTTTTAAAAATACTTTCGGTTTTTCATAAGTTTCAGGCGTCTACGTCATAGTTTTAATGTGTTTTCTCGTGCAGAGATCTTGTGGGTTCAAAAATATGTTTCAAAACGTTGTCCATATTTTATTTTTGGCGACGCCTTTATGCATTCTCGTAAACTTATGTATTTTTCTTTTCCCACTCATCTTACTCCTACAAAATTGTCGTAGTTCACCCATTACTGTTAGTTCTTATAGGTCCATTAAACCTTTGTGTGTTTTCGTATTTCAGATTCACAATGGACTACTTCTTCTTACAATACATCGTCACTACTTCAAGGGGTTCTGGCAGTATCAAGATACGCCGCTCCAGCTATAGAAATTTTATTGTTATTCCAAATTGATAATATCTCAATTTTGGTCAAAATGTAGATTGTCTTAGTCCTTATCTGTTCATACAAAACATATTCGTTCAGATAAGAATATTCGGAGAGAGGGAGTTTTGGGGTCGATGTGACGTATCTCATTGTTTCAAGCTCTTCATTTAATTACAATCATTCCAAAGTTACTCTTCACTTGTGTCTTGATTATATTAATTTCAGAAGTGAAGAATTAGCTCAAACCCTCACGAAAAGGAAGAAGAGAGTATTAATCAACCAGTTTGTTTCCCTATTCCATGAATCAAAATATGTCTGATCCTGGCCAGCATATTGCATTCTTTTACGGATTTGGAGACGAAAACATGTAATGTCATCATGGGTAACCATCTAATTTCTTGAATCTATCTATTTGAATTATTTTGATACACTTATTTTTCACTGTCACAAACAAACAATATTTTTCTTTTAGCACAAAAATAATTATCTTGAATATTTTTCAAGATAATTATTACTTAATTTTAAAAACACTCAACTATTTTCGCTACAATATATTAAAATGCAATCTCTCTGTCTGTCTGTCTCTCTCTCTCTCTCTCTCTCTCTCTCTCTCTGTCACTCTCCATTTCTCTGAGAATTACAAATTGTTTTATCCTTTGTTAAGGAAAATATTCCACGAAATTTAATAGTTGAGCATTCATTGAAGGCGTAAAGACAAAGTATAACGAATTCAGTAATTTAACCTTTTTATTTCTTGAAATTCTGAGAAAACAACTTCCAAAAAAATCATTTCTAACACAACTCTGGAGCAATGCATCTAAGTCTTTAAAACTAGGACCACGAGTAACCAGAAATATGTAAAACCTTTTTTATTTTTCGAAATGAGCGTTCTTTTTTTGAGATTCGGATATTCTGAAGAGGAGAAATTTCAATTTAATCCACTAGAAAAGCCCCTGAACTATTCGCTACCGTAAGGTTTAGGAAAATATTTCATAATAAACAAATGACTTCAAATAAATTTCATTCCCGTTTAAGTTCCACTTACACATTGGACAGGCTCGTGGAGTTGAAAGGTAGTGTGGTGAATGCGGTGTAGGAAACGTGTGGAGAAACGATCGGAGTACGAGTATATGTTGTGATCATGTGGAGAGCCTGAAAAGATTACGCGACATTTAAGCGAGTAATATGTGAGGACCGTGAGGGAGACACGCGCGTAACATGCGGGGCGACTTGTTAGGAACATGTGTGGAAGCATGCGAGGAACTTGTGAAGCAAACATGTGACGGAGTTTCGGGGAAACACGCGTAGAGGCAGATGACGCCCGAGTTATGTTTCTTAAGCAGTATTATGCAAAAGTAGCTGAACCCTTGAGATTGTATTGTACATTACGAATAATTGTAAAATGTTACAGTTGCAAAATATATTTACTATTCAAAAATTGAATATCTCACAAAATATTTTAAATATTGGGTAGTACGTATTATCGATGAATAATAAAATTAACGAGGTTTACAGATCCTGGAACAATACAATCGCTCTAAATGTTATCAGAGATTTATACATGTTTCAGAAATTTTAATTAAAATCCTACTAGTACCTTCATTTAAAAATGTAATGCGTTTTAAAAACGTACCGTATTTTAAAATCACAGTTTTTTTGTAAAGTGATACAGGTATCAAACTGCTGCTAAATATTGCATTGCTTTGTGACATCACCAATCTATGCATTTTAAAGCTAACCCTCCCTAGCCTTGCTTTCCTTACTGTAACTTCACACTCACACGTTTGCGTTAGACCAAGACCTTTTTGAAGATAAGAAGCAAACGACCTGAAAAACAAATAACGGCATATAAGCGTTATTCCTATTAATTTTACGAATTTATGAAACTTGTGTTTATCCTTTAAAACTGATTCATTCGAAGTAATAGCTGGCGATAACTCCCACTACGTTTCATTTAAAGCAAAACTCATAAAATTTGCTTGAGTGAAAAGCTCAAAATGTCTCTTTAAATTTTGAGTGTTTTAAAGAAATAGATGAGACCTTTGAGAACCCTTTTGAACCCTCTGGAGTTGTAGCTTTTCAAAGTACTCCATTTTCTTAGCAAAGGCTATCAGAAGACAAAGATCTCAAAATCTATGTATTAAATATACTTATTGGGTGCAATTATGCCCGCCGAACTATGTATTTTCTGACTGTTAATAGCAATATTATAATATTCACGAACGCACATTGTCGGGTCTCTAATACAGTAACGGTCAGTTTAGAGTCGTTCGAAGTTTGATTTCAAAATAAAACTCCTTTTACTTCTAAAACAAGGATTTTACAAGGAACGGGATATTTGCTTGGTTCACGCTAGCACAATAACATTTTGATAACATTTATTGTACGTAATATCACAACACTATATCTAGAGTACTCATAAGTACTTTCCAGAAATACACATACGCAGAAAAATTGTGCAGAGCTTCTCATCGCCACTTCAGCTTGAAAATAATTCGTCTCCATCTCTTTTTTTATCGCATGGCGTGACAGATAAGAATTAACTACGCTTCTCTCAGCGTGGCTTTGAGCGTTATTTGTTTTAGGTCTCTGCAGTTTCTCTCTTGCGTCGCCTTTCGTCGGCGTGCTTCGACGTTGGGCCCCTGCATCGAGTCCGACCGTCGCTCCAGCAGCCCTGGTCTTGCGGAAGCCGCAACCCGCGCTCAGGCCCGTGGAGGGGGGACTAGGGCTGGGAGAGGGTGCAGAATGTGCATGGGAGGGGGGGAGTAAAGACGAGGGAGCGGAGTTGGGGTGTTGAGTGGAAACAGGCCAGTAGGAGGGGTGGGGTAATGGAAGGCGGGCGAGGGAAGGGCAACGCGGGTGTGCTGGGTGTGGGAGTGGGGTGCCGGGTGAGAAGAGGTCAATAGGAGGGATGTAGGCGGGGAGGCAATGGAGCGCGAGTGGAGGAGAGAGGGACGGTGAGGAGGTGGAAGGCGGGTGTGCAGAATGCGCGGGGGTGGAGGTGAAGACGTGGGAGTGGGGGTTGGTTACTGAGATGAGAGAGTCCAATGCGAAGGGCGTAGGCAGGCAGGGAGTGGTGAGGAGGGAGGGGGGTAGAGGGGCGGGACGTGATGGATGCGGACGCGTGCGCGCGACGCCGCGTCGCTAACGAAGACGTATAGAAGGCGGCTGCTGCGGAGGCGTCAGCGGAGAGGGTGGCGGGCGGCTGGTGGGTGGAGGGGAAGCGAGGGCGAGTGGGTGGCAGAAATAGCTGCAACGATGTCGATTTCGACGGAGATGGCGGTTTCGGTGGTGGAGAGTGAGGCGAGAGCGGGGTGAGGGCGGTGGCGAGGGCGGGAGCGGGGGTGAAGGCGGGGGCAAGGGCGAGTCTAAGGTAAGGACGAGGGCGAGGTGGGAAGGCGGGGGCAAGGGAAAGGGTGAGAACAGGAGCGTGGGGCGCGAGCGAGGGAGGGGTCGAGGGTGGTGATGGAGACGGGGTTGGGGGCAAGGTCTGGGCTGGAGCGGAGGGACGGGACGAGGGCGAGGTCGAGGTCAAAGGCGAGAGCGGGAGCGTGGGCGTTGGTGAGGGCAGGGGCGAGGGCGGACGGTGGCGAGAGCAGGGGTGAGGGGGATAGCAATGGCGGAGGAGAGGGCGGGAGCGAAAACGAATCGAGGGGACGAGGGCGGGGATGTGGGAGGGGACGAAAGCAGGAGCGAGGATGGGAACGAGGTGAGGCGAGGCGAGGCGAGGGTTGATGCGGGCGTGGAGGCGAGCGCCAGGACGAGGGCGAGGGCAAGGGCGGGGGAGAGAGCAGGTGAAAGCAGGGCTGAGGGTGAGGGTGAGGGTGGTGGCGACGAGGGGGCGCCTCGTTGAGTCTGCGTCGCACATGCGCGAAGCCTCTGGGCGGGCGACGCGAGCGAAAAGCTAAGGGATCTGCGAAGCGACACAGGCGTCGAGTGGAGAAGATGGAAGCTGTGAGCAATATGCAGCCGCCAGACTTCTGAGGCGACGACTGTTCCTGATTTGAATTCAAATGATCTTGTGGAAAGAATAGAAATCAAGGTTGCCGGAGAAGAAATTGAATTCGATATCACTTTCATGACATCCTTATTTTTCTTGTGAACTTTAACCCTACATTTTCATGTCTAAATATCTGTTCAAGTTTTAATGGGCGTCTCCTCTTCTATTATCAATATGTCGGTACAAAATTTTACACTTCTTTAACACAACTTTACAAACAAAATTAACAAAACTTACATCTTTATTGCTTCCAGTAAGTAGCGCAACAATCATCATTTCATATCGCGAAATCACCATTTTTCGGAACCCCTCCTGACTTAACTGTGTGTCTTGGCAACTGTAGGTTGCGTTCCGTACGGGTCTACAGGAAACAATAGAGGCTTTTTTGGTGAAAGCAAGATTCCCCTACCGGCTGTCAGGTATGAATAGGGCCCCCTCAGATTATGCTAGGGCATTTGTATATGTCTGTCTGTTCTGGCACAACAGCTCCTGCCGGGACCAAAGCTTACCAGCGTTGTTTCTGCCTTGTGGCCATTGGTTAAAGGGTAGGTGTGGTTTGCACTTAGACATCCCTACGTCGTATTTTGGTCTTGTCGACCTAAGAAGTGAGCTTCCTCATTGTCGCCTGGAAAATGACACTGGGGCATTGTGAGGAAAGCGCAGCCTACAATCTGCTCCGACCGGTAATCGAACCCGGGGTTGAGTCATGGAAAGCGAGCACGCTGACCAGTGAGCTTACCGAGCGGACCTAGTGTGTAAGTATATACGGAAAATACGCGAGCGTGCGCTACGTCGGTGTTACAGCGGAGGAAACGTGACAAGTTCCATGATGACTGCGCCCGGATGCTAGTTAGTTTACGCCGGTGGGAGGAAGAGTCGAAAAATTCAGATGAATTGTTAGAGCAATGGTTCCACGGAGCCTTGAAAGGGAGAAGAGGGTAAATGTTCTATAATTTCGTCGTGCTCTAGTAAAATAGTTTTGTATATCTAAGCAATTTCGTAAGAGACCCTTTAATTCGAACGGGTCTTAATGAAACATAATTTAAATTCTAAGGAAGTCTTTAGATGATATTTTATTTAATATGCTGCATTGTAATTACTCTGTTGCCGTGGACTGGTAAATTGTATTTATGTTGGCGTATTCAAAAAATATTTGATAAAAATCACTTTTGATTGGATATATATGTGGTTGCGGCAAATGAACCCAAGTACTTGGAGTCAAAGACAGTGAGTTCGTATCCGGTGTAAGACACGAATATTTAAGTTATGTTCGAGGCATGGGGAACAGTCCGAGTCCTTCATGTATTACATATTTACCTTAGTTCTTCCAAAACTTCTCGCGTGATTGCGAGAGCAGCCGTGTGTTAGCAATGTCTGTGAAATTAAGGAATTGCTGCGTAATTGCTCCCTACATCCATAACAATGGTATAAGCACAGAAATGGTGCTGCAGACAATCGTGCACAAATATGTAATGGTAAAGAACCGGGAGACCTACGCGATGTTGCGGGATGCCGCGAGAGGGAGCTTTGCAGAGGAAATGACTTCAAAGGAGCGGTAGGTGCCCTGAGATACCCTGGAAAGACATTTACTCGCCGACAGATGGTACCTTGGAAGAGAGTGGGAAAAACCGCAAAGTTAGCACTGACTGAAGAGAATACAATATAAACTCACATGAAAAGGTCTGTACTATTTTTTAAGATCACGTATTATTTGTAAGCATTATATACGTGAGGTGCTAAAATGACATATGCGTTCTCGCAATATTTGTAAAGGCTCCATAATATTAAATTTCATGAACCTACAAAAGTGTTTTCAACCAACAAAATATTTTTTTTCGAGCCGAAACATGAACTCAGGTTCATAGAGTTAACTCGTAATGCGCTTTGCCGCTTCACCAAGCAGTCGATCTGGGGTATTCACTTGGACCAATGCTCAAAAGTCTAATTGTCTCTCTCATTATTTCTAACTCGCAACTTTAAAAAATTCAGCAAAATTCAACAAAATTGAAACCTATGTCATTATTTACACTTTCCCTCCAACCAAATTAATCAATGGAAAAAATTAAAGAAAAAGAAAAGTTGGAGCTGTTTCTGCACAAATGCCTTTTTATATTCATGATCTTGTTTAAAAATGTGGTTTAGAACCGATTAGGTTTAAGGCAAAATTTTCTATCTTAAGATTTGTACTAGTAGTTTTCAAATGTTAAAGTTTTGTAGTTTTCTAAAATACACAGTGCTCGCCAGAATTGATATTAGCTCCAATTTTTTCCCAGTTCTTTATCACATTAAAAGAGAACGTTTGGAGCTGTTTTTGAGAAAAATAATTGTTTGAAAAAATTACAATTGCCTACATTTTACACCACATTATGTGAAAATAACTCATATTTCAAAAAATTGTAGGGTTCTTACTTCAAGATCCATCTTTTAAGAACATATTTTATTGCGGAAAAAATCTTTAATATTGTAGTTTTGGGAAGGCGCGGAAAACAATTTTGAACTTTCGAAATGTTCGAAAAATCAAGAGTTTCAACGAAAATGTAACTGGGTCTTAAGGGTCTGTTACGCTATCTGAGGACAAACTTTAATAAAACAACAATCGGGAGCCATTTTTGAAAAAAGTTTGAAAATGTTGAGGCTTCATGCAAAGTACCCCCAAAAGTCAAAATGCCCGTTTCAATCTCAGAGGACCTCAAGTTCACTTAAATCGATTGGTGGATGTGAATTATGGAGAAATTTGCTGAACGTTTTAGGCGTGCTGTTGATCACAAACAGACCAACAGACAGACGTTTTGTCGTCAATCAAGTTTTCGGTATGAAAGACACTTTAAAACATTGGTTCTGACTACACAACATATTAAGGAAGTAATTATCTCGACATAGGAAAACCATTTACTCACTCTTTCGTTACCAGAGCCCGGCAATAAGAACTTATCTGACGAAAATTTGCCGTTTCTCAGAGCAAAATTGAAATACACTCTCTTCTTACGAAGTAAGTGCAGGAAGTGAAATGAGTTGCAGACGAAGAAAAAATTATTACATGACAAATACCCCCACACCAGAGACATAGAAAAGTCCTAGACTAAACGACGCACACCCTGAGCACGAACGCACGACGCTCGGCACAAGTATTTGTGCGGCGCCAACGTGCGCTCTGCGCCAAAAATAGTTGCGGCGAACAGTGCGCAATGAAAACATTTGCAAGTGTGCTGAAAGTTTTAAGAGAAATGAGACAGACATTCTTGCCAAATAAAATATTGTTACGCAAGTGAAACTATTAACTAAATTAAAGAGACACACAATTTCAAGCTTGTGAATGAAATACCAAATTCAGCATATTCTGACGTAGAGTAATATAAGTAGTAACAGTATATTCAGAATGAACATATTGATGGCGAAGGCATAGTGCAGAAAAATGCAAAAAGGATTACAAAAACGGATTTAAAAAAAATCAAGATTGAGTGAGAAAATAATGTACAGAAAAGAGAATATAAAACAGAACTTAAAATTAGAAAAAAATATTGAAAACCATATCTATTATGTGTAAAAACTAATATTTTTATGCATGCGTCAATATGTTAATACTCAAAGAACAGATGCTGAAATTATCAGCAAAATAATTAACTTGAAAACTGATTTGTTCATTCTTTTGTATCACTATAATTTAAGTAACTACGTAAACCAGGGAATCTGATATTTTACTTCTAAATACGTAATCTGCTTTTCTCGTTAGATACAAAAGCTGAATTGGCTCAAAAAAGCGAAAGAGTATAAAACGAAACGCTAGTGTATAGAGTCGGCCACAACGTCATCTCGTAAAAGGAGAGCAATGAATTGCTCGCTTGCCGCAGGACGGCGAATAATCGAGGCATTAGCCTGATCACATGAAACGTTAATAGAAATCCGATTCCAAATCCCTGAAAAGCAAAGACAATTTCGCAAAAGGGGCGAGCGGCGTCGAAGGCAAGGCCGATACGTGCATTGGAGAGGGAGGAGGCTGGAGAAGGGGGCGTTTAGATCAGATGAGGTGGTATGACGTGGGGCAAGGTAGTAAGATTAGGGGTTAACGTGAACCATACGGGGACGGTCGGGAATAGATGAATATGGACGGATCTGGACGGGGATGGATGGATCTGGATAAGTATGAACAAGGTTGGATACGGACGAACGAGTATGGATAAAGATGAGCAAGAAAGAGATTGATAAGAATGAACGAGGATTGATAAAAATGAACGAGGATTGATAAAAATGAATGAGGATTGATAAAAATGAACGAGGATTGATAAAAATGAATGAGGATTGATAAAAATGAATGAGGATTGATAAGAATGGATGAGAATGGATAAGAATTGATAATAATGGATACAGATACACGAGGATGGATAAGAATGAACTAGTTTGGTCGGGAAAGGTAGCAGAAGCTTAGTAGAAAGAAAATTTATGGAGACAGAGGGATTGGTTGCGAATAACGGAGGGAGGAAAACACGTGGATAGTGAAGAAAGGCTACGGGTGGGGATTGAATATTTGGAGAGGAAGGTCCGGATCGGAGTCAGGCTGGACGGACCACGATCGGGGACGGAAGCGCATGTGTAGGAAGTAAATGGGTGGGATGGAGGTGGCTGTGGGACGGGATGGGCAGAGAGGCGCACAGGTGGCGTGGCTGCGCGGGCGCAGGATTGCGCGGGGAATTACAGAGGCGACCGCTGGGTGGGCGCACAACGCACTGCTTAGGTTTTAATTGGAACCGCCGCCGTCCGCGTGGGCCGGAGCGCAGACGCTGTGGGGGCGGTTGGTGGGTCAGGTGAAGGTAAAGGGAGCCACAACCAGTCGCAATGCCTCTCACCTCGAAGAGAAGTGAAAAATCATCAATAATGGAAACAATTATTGAATAAAGTTGCAGACTATATGTAACAGCCGTGTGGCGAAATTATGATAAAAATTAGACGTGTGATAGAAATAATGGAGATGATAATGGTAACTAATAATGATGAATAAAACCTACAGTGCAGAATATTTAACACTAGTAGAAACTTTCTTTTTGTTTGGTGATGATAATGAAAACTGCATTTCTACTTAGATTTTCATTTAGTTAAAGCATGTCAACTTACTGCACGAACTTAAACATTAAAATAGTTTTGTATTTAAGCCTGTTTGTGTGGATAACAACTATTCAGTACTGTTACTTCATATTTCAGGAACAAAATCAGGATCTATTGTAATAATTGACATCATTTCGACGATCCGTTTTGATGGTAATTTTCATGATCCGGTGATCCGATGTGACAGTAATTTTGAAGATGGAAATAATGGATGATATTGTTCTCTTTTTGACTGTGTGCCTGTATTCATTTATACACGATTGTCTGAAGGTTTACTCAATGCGCTACTGGAGCCGTCTAATGTTTCTATTTAATAAAAAATCATTAAATGTGTTCTCTGACAGTATTACTATGATTATTAAAATAATCGCACTAAATTATTACGACAACGAAACCAAAGGAGAACAAGATGTAATCAACTAAAAATCTATTCATCGGTTTATTTTCAATTCATCAAATGAAGTGAAGTATATTAAATATCACATAAGCGTCAGCAGGTAGATTTGGAAACTTTTGACTAATAATAAAAACAAAAAAAACTATGTCTTTATTAATGTAATACAAAACTTTAAAAATATCAAACGAAAAGGCGGAAAATATTCAAATTTACGTTTGTGAATGAAAACCCAAATAAATAGGAAAGATAATTTAACGGTACTATCATATAACATGAGACATGTCGTATTACACAATGTGAAAACATAGGATATTTAAAAACAAAACAATAGGACACAACTTCAGAAAAACCAAGAAAACGTAAGTTTGTGAGGTATAAGTCACCCGAAAATCCAGAAATACATATCAACCGACCTGTTACAATAGGCAACAACTCAAAATTCTGATAATGTCAATATTCAGACACAACTTGTATTAGGAATACATGGCATTTATGACATTAGTAATAAAATTTCAATTCAAGTGAGGTTTACAGAGCGTCATTAAAGTTTTAAACAGCAAAATCTCAAAACTTACAATTTCGAGTGGTTTCCTTTTGACAATGGGCAGTTGATACATCATTTAACTAATACCCTGTTTTGGATAGGTTTTCCTATTCACTAGGGATTTTGGTTTCTTTTGTGCAATTGCTTTGCATCTTTCTTTATTTTGAAATCAATCCTGTTAGGAAAAGTATTACATAAATCCCGGACTAGTTCATAAATCACCAACCTTCTTTTCTAAACACACAAAAAAAAGATAGACACCTCTGTGTTCATAGATTAAGCAGTGTTTTTTGTCTACGCATTGTTTAAATGTAGACATATACTAAGAACATCAAGCGTGAATTTCTATCAGCGCTCTTCCCCTCCTCTGAAGCATTTGTTTCTACGACGAAATGCGATGCGATGGCGTTAACGATTGTTCATGCATACCCGTCAAAACGGGAGGAAAATAGAGGTGACACGCACGGAAAGAAAAGGATGAAGGAAAGTGCGGAGTGAATGATAGAGCGAAGAGTGGAGTCAGGATCTCCAAATGCTTCCTACAAACATCCACCGTTAGATGGCAGTAAACTGCCCAATTCCGCCCAATAAGAGAGATTCAACTTGTCAAACGGGAAATTTGAATTTGCATGAAAATAACGTATTTGGAGTTTTTTTAGGGTAGTGGCTCTATAAAATTGTTGATTTGAATTGTTTTGTTTGTGATTAATAATTTGTGTAAAGAACTATATCTTACCTTATATCTTACTACTTAAAAATTAGTTATAACTATTGTTATGACTACAGCAAATGAGAGGAATACTTTGAGGAATAAAATAATTTTCCCACTTTTACTCTCCTTGCTCTTCATAAATATCTGCGCTTAAATAGAATTCTAAAATTGAAATTCCAAAATTAAATAATTATTGTTCTAAAATTAACTCCATGACGTTGTGCACGACGAACATGCTATGACGTTTAGAACACAGCGAATACTAGAGGTGTAAAAACTAACAACACTCACTTCTCAAAGTAACTTTAAACGCTTTATCGAATGATTATTGAAAAATGATGTATCAAATAAAACAATCCTCAAAAGATAACTCACTTTCAACGTCGTTGTGGTTGATTTTTGAAAACTTCCCCGTAATCTGTAAACCAGGTTCATAACCGCACATGTTTTGATGCACTTCCGCCCATTGGGCAGTCATCCGCGAAGTCAATTTTGCACCGGGAGAGAGAGACGTTTCCCAGCCCGAAATGCAGAATTCCGCCCAATCTGGCAACCCTGGGTGGAGGCTCAGGGCCCGACAGAGACAGAGAGCGTCCACATAATGAACGACGATAACGAAAAAAATATTTCTTGTTAATTAACCAAACATAGTATGTCACATTAATATGCACGAGTGTCAAAATTCGAGAGTCACAGAGAATGAATTATCCGCAGACGAGTATATTCTTGTTCAGGAATACCTTTCACATTTTAACTCAATAACTTAAGTAATCTATGTTTTTGTTTGAATGTCACACCAAAGTATTGATATTGGTACAGTGATGGATTTAAAACATTTTGAATTTACTAAAAGTTATTTTAAACCCGCCATGTCCAAAATTCTATTTTTCGGACCTGTTTGCCGTTTCCGAATCAGCTAATTTTTTCTCAGTGTGCGAAACATCGCGAAGCGTATACGAAACATCTGTAACGATTCCCAATTGTCTTTAGTCTTGACGTCTTTGTTTATTATTTACAAACAACAATGTTACGACATTGGAATCCATTTACTTTTATACAAGTAAGGTATTTCTTGTTATTTGATATTTAATTTATATTCCTTTACTTGATGCATAGCGTTTCGATCTCGGCCTGCTAAAAATTGTGTACGCAAGATGTGCAGGAGGAGATTCTCGCGCTTGTAATGTCTTATAATGTATTAATAACATACGATTTATTCACATTATATCTAACAAACTACACGAAAATATGACAAATACTCTAAAATAATATCAGTTGGTGTTTATATTTTAGAATATGGGTGTTTAACGCGGAAAAATAAAATGAATGGCGAGATTCCTGTTACTCTCCAACCACATTTTGTATCTTGGCTGTACCACAAGGTTCCACGAGTATCGAACAACGGCAGGTAGATGTTAGGCGGCACAAAAGACCCGTCCATGGGATTAAAGGAAAGAATTGGAAGACGTTAACAAGAGCCGTCGCCTGCTGAAAGAGCCCCGAGAAGAATGTCAGCGGCGAACTCCTGTATAGGAACACAAGTTCGATGGCGGAACGACCGGGAAGGCGGAAGGAACGTAGGAGAAAGCAAAATTGAACGTAAATTGAAACCACAATATCTAATTTGGCTGTATTATTTTATCGATTGGGAAAGGCATAGATGAAAGGATGAAAATAACAAGGATCGTAGTGGCAGAAATAGCAACATAGATAATGTTGGCGTGGATTTATAGCTACAGAAGGCGTAGAAACGCGAATATTACAAAACATAGCTTCGATTGCACGTGGAGACTCTTCGAACACGGTTCGGAAAGCTTCTTCTGGTACAATTTAAACAGGATGTGAATGCCGCATGGATTAGGGTACGATTTACCGTTGGGATAGAGGGAGATCTTCAGTTGTGAACAGGGTGTCCTAAAATCGTGTTAACATGACCCATGAAGCCCACGCAACCTAATTGCATGTTTATGTTAACGGAAGTAGGCGGACGGTAAATTACACGTAATACTAAAACTACCTAATTTAACCTTCATCCCAATGTTCATTAGACATTTAACTCGATAAATGTCTAATGATCTCGTAACTGCTAACTGGAAAATATTGTACACACGGGAAGTTTTGATAAACGGGGTATTAACGCCTGGTTGTGATAAGTGCAGGACGAAAATGTTCGTTATTCCAGTTAGAGCTGATGCAGCGATAGACCAACAAATTATTTATCACACACAAATATTTAATATCGCTTTGCAGGAGAGTATCGAGTAGTAATATAATCTCAATAATTAAGTATTTAAGATTGAATACAATGTGTGCTTATATTATACAACTTTTGCGCCAGTAAAGACAGAACGGCAGAAGAGAACATACACCAAATGCTGTATTCATATTTAGTACTGAAATACTTCACCAACATTTTAATATTAGTGGATTAAAACAGCAATTTACGTAACAATCGATCTCAAATCTCACACGCAGTAGAAGCTCGTAGGAGAACGATACTTGTCCATTTCTTGCTGGTACGTGGCTGGGAATACAACGGTAACGTGGTTATGTGCAAAGGCTACGAAGCTGCCATTTGTAACGAGGAAAGTACTACAAAGAACTGCATTACGGGAGGTACTGTATGATGAATCATATAAAGCAGAAGAATTGAGAGAGGTGTACGAAGAAAACATCTCACACAAGGTATTACAATTTCAAGATATTAATACCTTACGTTCTCAATTTTCAGAATTTTATATTTTTTACCTCCTTAATTTTCTTAAGATCTTTGCTTGAATTTTATTCGAATCTTCAATTAGAACCTGGACCTATAATCATTGGTGGTCGGACAGGATTTCGTTCGACACAGTGTTTCCTAGGGACTTTCGCCGACTGACTGGATGAAGAACAGAAGGGGAGGAGTACCGTTAGGTGCTTTTTTAACTTTGAAAGATAAGGAGGAAGATCACCCCCTACTATTGAACTGTCGTTCACTGAACGAACTTCAAAAAATAGTAAGAACGGTCAGATTTCTTTCTAGTGCAAACAGGTGTGGCAAATAACTGATTCTGATAGAATATGCCGAATTTCAAGGCAACACCGAACAACAGAAGCGAGAGTGAGTCCAAGACTACTGCGGCTTCGCCACAGCCGTTAAGGTAAATACCGGTAGTTTTGGAAAGACTGAATTTAACGAATTTCAATGCTTACAGAAATAGTTTTGCTTTGCAGATGATAAAATCCTAATTCTGTCAATCTCTGGTTGCGCCTATTCTATTAACCTGTTCTTCTTGTCTTCCTGTCAATCTTTTGTTTCCTTAGTTGCATTCACAGATTTATTTGAATAATCGTGTCTTTTAGTACTAGTGTTAAAAAATTCAACTTTTAGCACGCTGTGCATGCCATGAAAGAATCGTTGCCAAAAAGGGATTTTATCACCTTTTTTGGCTATCATAATCTGCTACTTTTACTTTTAGTATGTTTTTGTGTGTTCATAATACTGTTTAGTAAAATAATTAATTAGGTTAATTTATTGCAATGCTTAAAGAATTGTATTAAAATATTCAATTATTTCTGGATTGACACATTGTAAAATAATGGGATTTAAAAAAAGTTAAGAAAAACAGTTTGTTAAAGTAGAATACATCGTTTTAATAAAATTTCTTGAACTTTTTTAGTAAACTTGCAATATTTTTACGCAGAGCTACTGAATTCTGAAAATGACGCACGAGAAAATTACAACGCAATGTGAATATAATTCAGGCGCATTTTTTTTCAAAGAGATTGAAGACTCAATTGCGATTATACGAATTTGGAACTTTCGGGAATTTCCTTATTTATTATTCCGTGAACAAGGTTTCTTTAAATTATGGAAATGACTTACATTAATCTTAGGGCACTGAAGAATATTTATTTCATAACTTCTTTCTAGTTCTGTCATACGTATCAACCGACCGCCAAACTTATCGTCAATAGGTACAACTGTGCCAGACATCCTTAGGTTGTCATTAAGTCTTAAAATGGCTTCAAAACTCAGTGCAAGACGTGTGCGATACCGCAGAATATATTTCAAACTCGCGACGCGGCGTAAGCGCTGCAGTGGCATTACAGTATCAAAATATTCATTTATGGTGAAGCAGTGCGACATTGCTACTGTCCTGGACGCACTGCTAAAATAATTTTATAAACTAAAGAACACATTGAATAGAGACATTTAGTGAAGATTTTCCATTCGCCTACAATGTGCTGCGATAAGCTAAAACAACCGTAAACTATGTTAAGGGCAATACAGTGACAAACGTTTTGCGCACTTTTCAAGATGCGATTGCGTGAAAACTATGGAAATATACCATAATGGTAATAATATTTCGACTTTCTTCTATGCGCTTTTTTAAACTACGAACGTTTAGGAACATAAATGAACGCATGTACGTAAAATGTTTGTAAAGTATGTACCTTTCATACTTAGAGCTATTTCATTTGGAATTTTTGTCTTACTGTGGATGTTACATTGAATTGAAATTAAAAGATAGCAGCATGGAATATTGCTCTTGTATTCAAAATGTACAAGCAGACTGTCGTACACAACATGATCAGGAAAGAAACACAATACGCCCGATCCTCTTTACTTAAAAGTAGTTCCAAAAATAAAATTTAGCATCATTTGTTTATTTTTGTGCATTCATGACGTGGGTACATGTACGATTGAACCTGCACTTAGAAATTCAGATTTTCAAAGTCCTTGAGCTGGTCGCAGGTGACGTATATGGTCATGATTGACAAAAACACGCATATCCATGATGTTCAACCGAGACACAGCGCTCACACGCAACAGGACCATGAAGTACACCCAAACTTTAAGACTTCATCAGATAGAGTATAATCGAAAACTCGCTAAATCCAATCTTGAACAATTTGACAGTTCAAAATTGCTTTTGGCAATTAGAAAGATTAAATTATTAAATTAGTTTAGACCATTGTCCGCCATTGGAAAGGAACGAACAAGGGACAGACTATAGCTGACGCGGCTTCCGAAGTTTCACGCGACTTCTACCCACGTAAAAATCCTCGCGTAAAAATAAATTTCTGTGTAAGAAAACCAAATCAAGCGTAATATTTCTATGAAAAAATACACTCTCACTCTTTCTCAAATATGAAATATTTATTTAGTAATTGAGTGACCTGTGTCCGTCTGCCCATCTTTCTGTTTGTCCGTCACTCACGCTTAAACTACTTCCGGTCTGTCAGTCGAGAAAAATGAGGCACCATTCAGAGTGTCTCGGTTTTGACATGAGGAAACACACAAAAACAAGTTTTTATGGATCCATGCAGAACATTCGTAGAATTTTTTTAAAAATTTTCATACAGTTTCTTCGTAAGTGACGAAATCGCGTTTTTGGTGACTTATGGCACCTACAGAGACAAACACCTTATTTGATTCCTCTTGAAAAGACAAATGAATTGGCACAATTTTTAGACAGTTTTATCTAGATTATTCTGGAATATATCTAAAACATCGTTTGTTTGATTGTGTTAAAGCACCTTCGAGTGCATTGGCAAAACGCTGAAAATTTTCAACATGTTTTAATCGGTATTATTTGTAACTTTCTAAACCTAGAAATGGAGCCGGGCAACTGTAACATGTTCAAAATTATGTTAATGATGAAATAAATTTGAAAAAATGAAAACAACCAAAGGAGGCAGAACGATGAGGTACTACTGTGTAATATAATATGATACAATATTCACAACACCGGTATTATATGGTGTTGGTTGTATGGTATTATATATAATTGATGCCAAATTGTTGGTTCTGTAAATTACAAAATACTAGTAGATAATACATAATTGAAAACTCTTTGAGACCACGCGTTTAAAATTATTTTGACTTTTAAACAACTAATTCTTTTAAGAGTGGGCATTTACATTCCCATTTGTTTAGAATCTGCTACAAATAATAAATGTCACAACAAGAGAACTTGAAAGTTATTTTTAATAACGTATGTTTCAGTGTTGAATATGTTGATTTTCAAGGTTTTGCACACAAATACTATTATTTATTATATCTTTTAGAAGTGCCTTTTCGCCATATAGAAGTAATGGAAAAACCATATGTATACAATAAGAAATTGTAGATTTTCATTATAATTTCTATTGTTAATAAAAAATTCCTCCAATGTGAGAGGTAATAACTAGTGGTGTTTCAACAGCACATACTTTCTCGCATTATTTCTAAGTGATTCGCTGTATTATACTACCATACAAACATACAAAAGAGTTTTAGTCGATCAAAAAAGTTCTCCGCGCCATGACTCGAACTCAAGTTCTCCATATGAACTCTCCATGAGCATTGCATTTACGTTATTGATACGCTGTGGGTTTCAAACTCGGGCTATTGTTTAAAAATGTAACTCTCTTAACCCAATATTTCTAACACTCAATTTTTGTAACTTTCAAAAATACAGTTCGCGGAAAATGGGACTAGTACCATATTCTGTACCACCCTTTGTTACATACCAGGAGAAAATTTAATGAAAAATCTGAAGTGGTATTTGAATAAATAATTGGTAAAATACTAAAAATTGCATACTATATTTGGCGCAAAATTACACAAAAGCAAGTCCTATTTTCGAAATATTGAACGTTATCTTATTTCAAGATCAAGATCAAGATAATTAAGAAAAATATCTGTATCTTAAATATTGTAGTTGTAGGAAGAAATACAAACAAAATTATACTTTTTCTATTTTCGCCATTCTCTTAAGCGTTTATTATGCTATGCGATAATAAAAAATTTGGGCTACTTGTAAGAAAATTTTGAAAATATTTTTGAGGCTTCATGTAAAGTATCTTAAAAATCAAAATATCCTGTTGAAGCTCCCAAAGCCGATCATCGATTTGGGAGAAAATAGGCTGAAAGATTTAGAAGCTAGCGTTTGCTACTAAGAGATTAGGTATCAAGGACCCAAAACGTAGATTCTGACAGTTCCACTTATACTGTATAAAGGAACATGATTTATTCACTTATTCGTTACTAGGGTCCTTCAATACGTTTTTCCGACGAAACTTCGCGGTTTCTGGCTTATAATCCTTATCCTACATTCATAAGTGCGAGAAAGTAACAAAATGATTCGTCCAAAAAAAAGAAGAATCCGTCATCATGACAACTTTCCTCTGTTGCATTTTTAAATATCCCACAAGTCCTCCCCCCTCTCCCTTGCTCCTCAAAATACGAGGATTGGAAAATTGGTACACAAACATAAAATATGCGGAAACACACTAAACTCAAATGATGTTTCCATCTGGTTTGCATTCAACAAATTGGAAAGTCGAATACCACATTAGTGCTGGTAAGGCACTGCTGTGAGTTACGTGGTTTGACCCTTCGCCTTGGAAAACGAGCCTACTCGCAGAGTCCCCCTTCTGCTTGTGAATTTACGAATCATCATATTTTTGTTCATAAACCATCTTGTTGCATAAAGAATTGAAATTTTAATGATATATGTTTTTGATTATGCACTCCCTACTGGTAAAATCATAAAAATCTGGGGACTAATATGGTGAAGATTGCGTGTCAGAGGATGGGAGCCAACGCAATATGCCGTACGACAGCGCACTGCGGGTCTGCATGTGCCCCTTCCTCACCAACGCGATCTCCGCCTAGCCGCCCATTCACGCCATCGATTATTCCAGATCTCCCGTCAGCATAATGTGGTGACGCGTAATGTATCGATCGAGTGTCGTTACCAATAAACACAGCTCGAGTAGGCACGAACCCTGAAAATAAAAAGAAATGAAGGGGCTGCCCGTTAACTCGTGGCGAATCGACAATTTATAACTCATTTAAGAAACATGGCGCAAGCGCGAAACCATTAACCCGAGCTTTAACGGCTATTCCTTGGCCGCAGTCAACGGCGTAGAAATTTATGTGGGCGCGAATTCAATGGAGTGCGGAGCGAG
The DNA here is from genome assembly GCA_038098605.1 of Gryllus longicercus. Lineage (NCBI taxonomy): Eukaryota > Metazoa > Arthropoda > Insecta > Orthoptera > Gryllidae > Gryllus > Gryllus longicercus. Next base: position 4,585,549 of record JAZDUA010000064.1, on the reverse strand, counting down.
CGGCGTCCGATGCTATCGCCAGAGGGAGGAGGTGATAAGCGGCGGGTGGCTATGCGCAGGGCGCGGAGGGGCGGGAAGTGGAGGCGCTTGGAGGGTTGTATGGAGCGGAGAGGGGTTGGGTGCAGCGGGTGGTGTTGGGTGGGGTGAGTGGGAGTGTAGTGGGGTGGGTGGAATGGGTGGACGGAGCGGGGTAGTCTGGACGAGACGGAGCGAGGTGGGTGGGGATTGGCGTGGCGGGGCAGAGAGGAGTGGAGTCGCGATGGCCCGGAGCGGAGAGGGGCAGGGTGAAGTGGATGGGACGGAGCGCATTGCGCGGGGCGGGGCAGAGAGGGGCGGGGAGAGGTGGACGGGGCGGGGAGGACGGGACGGGGCGCAATGAGCGGGGCGGAAATGGGCGGGGCAGAGTGGGGTGAAATCGCGAAGGCCCGGAGCGAAGGGGGCGGGGTGAGGTGGACGGGACGGGGCGCATTGGGCGGTGCGGGGCAGAGAGGGGCGGGGTGAGGTGGACGGGACGGGGCGCATTGGGCAGGAGTGGGGCAAAGAGGGGCGGGGTGAGGTGAACGGGACGGGGCGCATTGGGCAGGAGTGGGACAAAGAGGGGCGGGGTGAGGTGGACGGGACGGGGCGCATTGGGCAGGAGTGAGGCAAAGAGGGGCGGGGTGAGGTGGACGGGACGGGGCGCATTGGGCAGGAGAGGGGCAAAGAGGGGCGGGGTGAGGTGGACGGGACGGGGCGCATTGGGCAGGAGAGGGGCAAAGAGGGGCGGGGTGAGGTGGACGGGACGGGGCGTATTGGGCAGGGGCGGGGCAAAGGGGCGGGGTGAGGTGGACGGGACGGGGCGCATTGGGCAGGAGTGGGGCAAAGAGGGGCGGGGTGAGGTGGACGGGACGGGGCGCATTGGGCAGGAGTGGGGCAGAGAGGGGCGGGGTGAGGTGGACGGGACGGGGCGCATTGGGCAGGAGCGGGGCAAAGAGGGGCGGGGTGAGGTGGACGGGACGGGGCGCATTGGGCAGGAGCGGGGCAAAGAGGGGCGGGGTGAGGTGGACGGGACGGGGCGCATTGGGCGGTGCAGGGCAGAGAGGGGCGGGGTGAGGTGGACGGGACGGGGCGCATTGGGCAGGAGCGGGGCAAAGAGGGGCGGGGTGAGGTGGACGGGACGGGGCGCATTGGGCGGTGCGGGGCAGAGAGGGGCGGGTTGAGGTGGACGGGACGGGGCGCATTGGGCAGGAGCGGGGCAAAGAGGGGCGGGGTGAGGTAGACGGGACGGGGCGCATTGGGCAGGAGCGGGGCAAAGAGGGGCGGGGTGAGGTGGACGGGACGGGGCGCATTGGGCGGTGCGGGGCAGAGAGGGGCGGGTTGAGGTGGACGGGACGGGGCGCATTGGGCAGGAGCGGGGCAAAGAGGGGCGGGGTGAGGTGGACGGGACGGGGCGCATGGGGCAGGAGCGGGGCAAAGAGGGGCGGGGTGAGGTGGACGGGACGGGGCGCATTGGGCGGTGCAGGGCAGAGAGGGGCGGGGTGAGGTGGACGGGACGGGGCGCATTGGGCAGGAGTGGGGCAAAGAGGGGCGGGGTGAGGTGGACGGGACGGGGCGCATTGGGCAGGGGCGGGGCAAAGAGGAACGGGGTGAGGTGGACGGGACGGGGTGCATTGGGCAGGGGCGGGGCAAAGATGGGCGGGGTGAGGTGGACGGGACGGGCCGCATTGGGCAGGAGTGGGGCAAAGAGGGGCGGGGTGAGGTGGACGGGACGGGGCGCATTGGGCAGGAGAGGGGCAAAGAGGGGCGGGGTGAGGTGGACGGGACGGGGCGTATTGGGCAGGGGCGGGGCAAAGGGGCGGGGTGAGGTGGACGGGACGGGGCGCATTGGGCAGGAGTGGGGCAAAGAGGGGCGGGGTGAGGTGGACGGGACGGGGCGCATTGGGCGGTGCAGGGCAGAGAGGGGCGGGGTGAGGTGGACGGGACGGGGCGCATTGGGCAGGAGCGGGGCAAAGAGGGGCGGGGTGAGGTGGACGGGACGGGGCGCATTGGGCAGGGGCGGGGCAAAGAGGAACGGGGTGAGGTGGACGGGACGGGGTGCATTGGGCAGGGGCGGGGCAAAGATGGGCGGGGTGAGGTGGACGGGACGGGCCGCATTGGGCAGGAGTGGGGCAAAGAGGGGCGGGGTGAGGTGGACGGGACGGGGCGCATTGGGCAGGAGAGGGGCAAAGAGGGGCGGGGTGAGGTGGACGGGACGGGGCGTATTGGGCAGGGGCGGGGCAAAGGGGCGGGGTGAGGTGGACGGGACGGGGCGCATTGGGCAGGAGTGGGGCAAAGAGGGGCGGGGTGAGGTGGACGGGACGGGGCGCATTGGGCGGTGCGGGGCAGAGAGGGGCGGGGTGAGGTGGACGGGACGGGGCGCATTGGGCGGTGCAGGGCAGAGAGGGGCGGGGTGAGGTGGACGGGACGGGGCGCATTGGGCAGGAGCGGGGCAAAGAGGGGCGGGGTGAGGTGGACGGGACGGGGCGCATTGGGCGGTGCGGGGCAGAGAGGGGCGGGTTGAGGTGGACGGGACGGGGCGCATTGGGCAGGAGCGGGGCAAAGAGGGGCGGGGTGAGGTGGACGGGACGGGGCGCATGGGGCAGGAGCGGGGCAAAGAGGGGCGGGTGAGGTGGACGGGACGGGGCGCATTGGGCGGTGCAGGGCAGAGAGGGGTGGGGTGAGGTGGACGGGACGGGGCGCATTGGGCAGGAGCGGGGCAAAGAGGGGCGGGGTGAGGTGGACGGGACGGGGCGCATTTGGCGGTGCGGGGCAGAGAGGGGCGGGTTGAGGTGGACGGGACGGGGCGCATTGGGCAGGAGCGGGGCAAAGAGGGGCGGGGTGAGGTGGACGGGACGGGGCGCATGGGGCAGGAGCGGGGCAAAGAGGGGCGGGGTGAGGTGGACGGGACGGGGCGCATTGGGCGGTGCAGGGCAGAGAGGGGCGGGGTGAGGTGGACGGGACGGGGCGCATTGGGCAGGAGTGGGGGCAAAGAGGGGCGGGGTGAGGTGGACGGGACGGGGCGCATTGGGCAGGGGCGGGGCAAAGAGGAACGGGGTGAGGTGGACGGGACGGGGCGCATTGGGCAGGGGCGGGGCAAAGATGGGCGGGGTGAGGTGGACGGGACGGGCCGCATTGGGCAGGAGTGGGGCAAAGAGGGGCGGGGTGAGGTGGACGGGACGGGGCGCATTGGGCAGGAGAGGGGCAAAGAGGGGCGGGGTGAGGTGGACGGGACGGGGCGTATTGGGCAGGGGCGGGGCAAAGGGGCGGGGTGAGGTGGACGGGACGGGGCGCATTGGGCAGGAGTGGGGCAAAGAGGGGCGGGGTGAGGTGGACGGGACGGGGCGCATTGGGCGGTGCGGGGCAGAGAGGGGCGGGGTGAGGTGGACGGGACGGGGCGCATTGGGCGGTGCAGGGCAGAGAGGGGCGGGGTGAGGTGGACGGGACGGGGCGCATTGGGCAGGAGCGGGGCAAAGAGGGGCGGGGTGAGGTGGACGGGACGGGGCGCATTGGGCGGTGCGGGGCAGAGAGGGGCGGGGTGAGGTGGACGGGACGGGGCGCATTGGGCGGTGCAGGGCAGAGAGGGGCGGGGTGAGGTGGACGGGACGGGGCGCATTGGGCAGGAGCGGGGCAAAGAGGGGCGGGGTGAGGTGGACGGGACGGGGCGCATTGGGCGGTGCGGGGCAGAGAGGGGCGTGTTGAGGTGGACGGGACGGGGCGCATTGGGCAGGAGCGGGGCAAAGAGGGGCGGGGTGAGGTGGACGGGACGGGGCGCATGGGGCAGGAGCGGGCAAAGAGGGGCGGGTGAGGTGGACGGGACGGGGCGCATTGGGCGGTGCAGGGCAGAGAGGGACGGGGTGAGGTGGACGGGACGGGGCGCATTGGGCAGGAGCGGGGCAAAGAGGGGCGGGGTGAGGTGGACGGGACGGGGCGCATTGGGCGGTGCGGGGCAGAGAGGGGCGGGTTGAGGTGGACGGGACGGGGCGCATTGGGCAGGAGCGGGGCAAAGAGGGGCGGGGTGAGGTGGACGGGACGGGGCGCATGGGGCAGGAGCGGGGCAAAGAGGGGCGGGGTGAGGTGGACGGGACGGGGCGCATTGGGCGGTGCGGGGCAGAGAGGGGCGGGGTGAGGTGGATGGGACGGGGCGCATTGGGCAGGGGCGGGGAAAAGAAGGGCGGGGTGATGTGGACGGGACGGGGCGCATTGGGCGGTGCGGGGCAGAGAGGGGCGGGGTGAGGTGGACGGAACGGAGCGCGTTGGGCGGGGCCGGGCAGAGAGGGGCGGAGTCGGAGGGGCACGGAGCTGTGAGGGGCGGGGCGGGGAGGCCTTTCTCGTGGCCGCTTGCAGGAAGAGCTCACGGCCGCCCAAATGCCTGTGATAAGGCGCTGGACACAACGCTTCGCCTCGGCGACCGCGCGCCCCACGGACTGGAAAGGCGCCGAGGATAGGGGCGATGGGGGAAATCACAAGGGGAGGAAGATGCGCCTTCACGAAGGCAGTCGGTGGAGAAACTGATTCCAAGCCAGAAACATCAGAAATTGTGTCAGTACGGAATATCTTACTAGTGATTATAACGGGGAGAGAAGAACTTATTGGAGACCCTTTAAATGGGAGATAATGTTGGAAGAAAATGAATAATGAATGGATGTTATACACTTGTCATAGTTGGAAAGTTGCCAAATTATCTTTTATTGCATATCAAATATAAATGGACATAAAATAAGTTTCAATAGATGTGTATAGAAAATTACGAGTTTTCAAAATATTATATTAGGGAGAAAAGAGAGAATTATATCACATTGAAACGCAGTGACTAAAATGATGGAATACACATTGACAAGAATTGTGGAAGAAGCAATATGGATCCAAGAGAATAATACAAAAGCGAGAGAATAATAATCGAGATGAAACTTTAAAGCACGACATAGAGAATACACCAGCGTACGAGAAGATTGGACGCAAGACAGTAGAGAAAAAATTGTTTGCATGCCTCGGGGGCACTTGCGTCGGTAGAGATGATAGTGTTGAAGGGACGGTTACTGGTTTGTAAGGGTGGCCTCCGCAACTGCTATACCCAGCCGTTGCTTTGTGAAGGTCGTTGCCAAGATACGGGGTGACCTACTCCGCGAGCCATTCCCCGCAGGCGTCAGAGCGCTCCCAGTTTACGATTCGGATTATAATGGCCGCCGACTCTTTGTTGACGTCGCCGCCTGGTAGGCGCGTAATTTCGGAGCGGGGCGATAGGCGCGAAACGATTTCTAGGTCGGCCTGAAAAGCCTGCATTGAAATTCATTTAGCTGATAGGTTTCATTTTCTAAAAACGACGATGGCGCTGGGAATTGAACCATTCTGCTGGCTGGAGAGTAATGAGTTTTGAAATTTTATGGTCGTAGTTTGTAAATTCATTATTGCAGTGTCAAAACATCAGAGATGTAATACTGGGTTTCTGAACTAATTCAAGCGTTAGAAATAACTTCAAATCCAAGGGAATAACTCTAAAAATAATATCAAAGTAAGTATCATAATATATTTTTTCAGTTTCACACTTGATCTATTGAAATAAAAAAACATTTACGCGTGATATTAGTGTACAATTCTACAATAATATGTATAGTTTTCCGCTTTTTATATAATTTCTCATTTCTTTAGAAACATTTTAAACAATATTTATGTTTCTATTCTTTATGTTGTATGCATGCACCATAATCATAAGTATTTTTTTCTTTAATTGCATCATTTTTATCATTCTCACATATTTTGTCAAAATAATGATAAAAACTGTTCATAATAATAATAATAATAATAATAATAATAATGTTTATAAGCATCAAAGATAATTCTCCTGCTAATGCTCCTGCCAAATTCTGGCCTTCTGAAATTTGCATTCCTCAAACGCCCAGATATTCCCTCTGCTGCCGGCGCATATCGTGGAGTCTGCGAGGCGCTGGAGGGGGCGGGGGGCGAACGAAGCGGATGGAGGCGGCGGCGGCGGTGGCGGCGAACAAGAGCGGAGGCGCCCGCGCCTCTCACGAAATGTATGCGCCCCCCTTCCCTCCCCTCCCCCCCACCCATCTCTAGCCCCTCCGCTTTGCGCGAGCAACAAAAGTGCACCACTCGAGACCCGACGCTGCTCCGCTGCCGCCGCGCGGGACGTGGGAAGGGCGGTGCGGGGCGCGGCGGGGAGAGAGGAAGTGTGGCGACCGGCGAGGCTCCCCGAGGCGCGACCGGGAGGCGTGCGTTGCTACGAAAGAGGGCCCCGCACCTCCCAACTTTAAGCGTCGAGGCGCGACGGTTAAAAAACACGCGATTAACCGAACCTTTTCGCATATAAATACCTTCGTAAGCATTTTAGTCACTTTTATAGGCGAAACGTAGACGTTAGGGAGTGCGTTTCCCTAATATGTTTACTATTTTTAGTGGGACATTTTCTGAAAATAAAATTTATAAGATATTTAATAGACTTTTTACGCTTTATTGAATTAACAGAACCAATGCCACAAAACCTAGAGGAAATTATGCTTCACAATTAACAAATAACGTTTATTAAAAATGTACCCACCACAATCCTCCCGGCATTCGATGCTTTGTGGTTACATTCATTAATGATGATATCGAGCCAATCTATGAAGTCAGTCAGTCACGATGCTTTAGATTTGATTGACAAATAGATTTTGTGCAAGAGTTAAAATTATAAAGGTCGAACAATTAGGTTTGTTTGTATTGTTGGGAAAGAAAAAAATATAAGGATGCCGCAAACATCGAGGTAAAGATACGAAAGCAGCACAAAACCCAACGAAATACTGGAAAGACATGGAACGCAGAAAAAGTAAAAAAAAAAAGTTTAGGATACAGGATCAAATATAAGAAAAATGACAGAGAGAGAAAAAATGGGAAGACTTTTAGTGTAATGAGTAACAGGTGAGAAATTGTATTAAACATAGATTTATGCACTTACGCAACATGACACGACTCCGATGCAGCTGCACTCCAAAAACGGCACTGAAATCGCGAACGAATACGACCGCTAACCGAAATCGCAGAGCGCCCCAACAAGCCGAAGGACACAAAAAAAAAAAAAAGGCCGGAAGCGTTAAAGTGCCGCGAGGCTCAAGAGTGCGAGCATAGAAAGAGCCGCAAGCATAGATGGCCTCGAGCATAGAATGGAAAGAGCGCGAGCAGGGTGGGGGGGGGCGGGGCGGGGCGGGGCGGGGCAGGGGGCGTTCCATCCCCGCGCGCCCGTTTGGCGCCGCCCCAAAGACTCCCTTCGCTTCCGACGCCGCGGCGCCGCGACGCCTGCGACGCCCGTGCTGCTCCGCACACCGCGCCGCGGCGCACGCCCCCACGCAGTCGACCCGAAAGACCACATTAAGGAAAAAGTTTATTTAAAAAAATTATAACTCGAAATGAGGCGAATCTTTGGTAACAACGCCAGATTGAATGCTTGAGGAGGCTCTCGGCTGTATAGACGATACCGCGTTGAGGGCAGTGATGCCGACGTGTCGACCCTCATACCGTGGTCGTCATCAGGGGTGGAATGACGACGATGTGAGAGAACACGATATGAGTGTCGAAACGTCGGAATCACTGCCCTCAATGCGGCTGAGATGACTCACATGACTATGTCCGCGGAAGCCTACGATTGCATTTAGCATGTTTAAGAGACAGAGCTGTGCAAATTTCAATTTAAGTCCTTCCCAGACCACAAAGTAATGATGAACTGTGAAGTGAAGTAAAATAAATTGCATAATGATACCACATCCATGAGGATGCAAGGGCAAACAGATGTACTGAACCCTTTGCACTTCATGTTAATAATAATAGAAAAGAAGATATTCGTGGATTCCTTTCCAAACTCAACTGAATACACTCAGAAAATAATCACTATTTTTGAAACTAGGCCAAATTAAGTTTGTACCAATAACAAACTTAACTTAGCTCCTTTCTTAAAGTTATTGGGTACGTTCAAAGTTTATTTAGACGATAAGTTGATGAGTGAGAAACACTGCTTTTTATCCCCTTGAAGACCTTGACATGAATTGCAAAAGATTCAGCACTTTTGTTTGCCTTAAAAAACTCATTTAATACACTTCCAAGATGCGTAATATTTAACTTCACTATTTGAAACAATAGACAATTTCATTGGCTGGTCGGCATCCGTACTTGGAAATCAGAGGAAACCGACGTCATTCCACCCACTGTGTAGAGCGGTACGGCGCGGAGCTACGGCGCGGGTTGGCGGGGAGGGGACCAACCAGCGCCTCTCCTATTGCAGAATTAACGCGCGCCGCGCCGCTTTTGTTGCTCTGTTTTCGACCTCGGGGGTCGATGGGTAATGTATGCGGCCGTGCCGCGCTGGCAGGCGCGTATGAAAACAAATGAAAGGGAATTTGCGAACAAAAGAAGGTGGGCACAACGCCGTTTTTCTGCGCTGAGAACGTTGTAGAGAAGGCGGGTAGGGGGAGAAAATCTAGGGGCAGGGAGGCAATGGAGTGCGGCTACTGGATGCAAGTGGAATGGACGTGTTCATACGAAGCGAGAGTGAGGATGAGGTGTGATGTGTTGTTTAAAAATTAATTGAGATACTGCGCTACTGCGTGAGAGAATCTTATAAGTGATTTTCACTGCAATTGTACTGCGAGCGATAGATTATTTTTGAATGAAAATACAAGTGTTTTTACGATGAGATGCGTGTGACTCTTTCACATGTAACTAATAATAATAATAGTAATGTTTAATAACATTTTGATATTTATGCGAGTTAACAACGCCGAGTTATAAGTTTAAAAATTATCTCTAGAAAATAATAACATTTTATTAAAGGATATTAACATAATAAATGAAATATTTAAATGGATGGATCAAAAATACATCGTAATGCAAAGGGGAAAAGTCAAGTGGGATTTACTGCTTAGAGTTCCAGGGATTATTTTAGATTTTTCTCTAGACTTTTGTGTTCCGCTTCGAATGCTTGATGACTCTGATTTAACGCTTAATGCAAATAAATTAGTAAATTAAATTCAAATTGGCCGTGGGTAGTACGTCGTTTTTACAACTCACAGAGAGTGCAGATCTTTAGAATATGTAAATAATAAAAAAGTCTTCTTTCCTTATCACCCTAGACCTAAGTTGACATATGCACACAATCCTGAAATCGAAGTGAAGTTAGTTTGAATTGCAGGTCATAAAGTTATTATGGAAATGAAAAATCGATTTCATTAGCCAAGGATGCTGCAAAGGGTAATGTTGTTCTTAATAAACTAATGCCGTATTCTGAAGTGATGTCGGTTTTAAAGGTAAAATTAAAAAAAAAAGAATATAACTGAAATTGATCGAAAGATAAGGTGTAAAGGATTCTTTTATTTTTACTGTTGTTATAGTAATTCCAATATCCTTGGTTTTTGAAATAGATATTCTCAGAAATGCTGCTGCTACTATTTAAAGAATGAAATGTAATCATTAGTCATTGAATTTATTTAGAAAACCAGTGGTGCTACAGAATGAGACAGACTTTCCCGTACTAGTGAGTTTCCTACACACTTGAGTCAGGAATAGCATCGTGCTTTTCCCCTTCCGCTCTTTCCAGGTGCTATCTATCGGTGCTTAAAAGCCGTAGGGATTTGGCATTCCAATTACCATTCTACTTCTCCCATCACAGGGCTTCTGCCATTGTTCCGGGTGTAGCGAACCATGCAAGTTCTTCAATCACAAACATTTGTCGTACGCACTCGCCTGTCAGGCCAAGATACTATGGAAGGTTTATGGTGTGCATTGCAAAAGTGTCTCGTCTTATGCGAGTTTCGGACCTACAGCCTCCGTGTTCACGTACGTAGGCTTACCTCCTTCAAGTTTCAGTCTCATGAGAGCGATGCACTTTACTGCACTCTTTGTAAATATGTTACGGCTATGTAACAATAAAATTAATAAAACTAGTATATATTAATATATTAGAATATTAATGCAGGCAAAACCGATGATGGTCTGAGAGTGTTTAAAAACTCCATTATAAAAAAAAAGAACTACAAATAAAACTTATATATCATAACAACTTTCATATCACAACCTCTTAGATAATTTCGATATAATATAATAATTAAAATTGTAATAATTTCCGACCATTGTAAAACGGCTGAAGTCTTGCCGCTCTTTTTTAATTGGTGAAACAATACAGCAAATTATAGACCGAAATCTCTTATATGAAATTTTGCAAAGACATTTGAATAGATTCTGAATGTTTTTTTATTGATGCACTGTGTTATCACGAAACCGTGAAACCACTCCTTGGCATACAAACATAAAATGATTTATAAAAATATGTAAGTTTGAAATAATATAGAACGAAAAAAATTAAGAAGGTTGAATTTGGAAAAAGCTATTAGTTTTAATTATACAGATCTTCGAAACCAATATGACAAAACATGAATTTCTAAGAGAAACAAAATAATTGTATCCGAAAAGTGCAAAAAAAGCTGAGTATGAGACAACACAATGTAATATGCGCTAGATTATTTAATATATAAAGTAGGAATTTGGGTAAGAAATGTTAATATTGAGAAATAAGGAAATAACAAAGAGAAATGGTTGATGAACCAAAATAATATAATTATAGATATCATATTTAATCCTTGGAAATTTGTTTAAATAAATTATAATCTATGTAAAATATATGCAAATTATGAATTTTGATTTTCTTTAAAATTTTATATTACGCTTTATTTGCTTTTGTTTATATTATATGTGTACGTGAAATGATACAATGGAATTTCAGTTATTTTGGAAATAGTTGCGCACCGGTGGTTAGCCTCAGCAATGTAATTAAATATATTATTTATAATTGCTTGTGTACTTAATACATGTTTAATAAATGTAATAGTAATGTAACTAAATATGACCTTTTGATGTATACGCAGTCTTGTATATACTTTCAAATATTTAATCTATATATCTGAATGCTTGCACACCATTCGTTTCTATGGCAACAAAGGAAAAAAGATTACTACAGCATTAAAATTATTGTATTCTTTTTATCTAATATTTTATTTAGAAAAATACATTAATAATAAAATGTACGGGTGAAGAAATGGAAGACACTGTTGAGCAAGTGTCTTGTCAGTGTCTCCTATACTAGTATGAATAGAAAAAATCTACATATAATAAATAGAAATATAGTTGGCTTTGAACCCCATACTATGTCCTTTCTACGTTTTAAGTGGATAACAAATGTAGTTATTTTTTGGAGCATTCTACCAAAATGAAAATAAAGTGCAATATGTGGGTTTGTATACCTTGTTTTAACCTTATTTTTTACAAATTCTACATATTTTCGCACATTTTAATACGAATGTTAACATAACGTACATAATTGGTATAAAATGTGGAAATGCATTACTTTTAAGTTTGTGTGGTTAAGCTTTTATGTCGTGAATCCTATTTCTTTATATTGTTTTACTGTTCAGTATAATCATAATTATATCCTGGCTATGTAACTGAGATTCGAGCCAAGAAACCTTCTCGAAAAGAAAATATGATTACAATAATATTCAAGATGATAACAATAAAATAACGGACGTTCTCCTCCAACCACAATTTAAGATAAATGTAACTGTATTTGTATCCTTCTAAATGACTACGAATGTTCAATTGACATTAAATGTTTAATAATGAGAGTTTATTGTGAAATTAGAGGATCAAATTTCTTTCTCCTAACAAGGGAACATCACTCACTGATTTTTTCGTGTTTGCACAGCAGACACATTCATCGCTTCAAGTAGACTTGTTAATTCTGATCTAATATTCCCCAATTCCAATCGTTTTTTGTTTCGTGTTTGCACTCAAAATATTGTGCTAAAAGTTTATAATAATTACAAATAATATTCATGATACCAGCCTCAATTTCAACCAATGTTTGCTTTCAAAAACGATTAGACCTTCTAAAGGACAACGTTAGCTAATATTTAGTATGTCGACGTGTACATCAATTTAATATTTGAGAAATAAACAAAGTTTAAAGATTATTTTATTTTTGAAATCTAGAGGATAGAAATAATTATTTGTATTAGAGTAGAAAGACGTTTTTAAAGAAGAAACTAAACACCCGTGTATGTGTTCTTCAGTGTACAGACATAATTGTGTATAAAAGACTGTTCGGTTAAAATGATATTATTTAGCATGCAGTTAGTTGTACAGAGAGTATATTACAACTTTTGTTTACATATTACATTTACACTAAGATACTATACTAAGATCTACACATTGTAATAAAACTAACGTTTCCACAACCATCTGATATCGATGTCGTAGGCTTCCGCGACCGGAGACATTGCCTCGGCTGTCCGGATGACGCCGCGTCGAAGGCTAAGGTGCCCACGTTTCGACCAACATATCTTGGTCTTCTTCAGGGCTCTAGTGCCACTACACCACTTGGCAGTCTGCCAGTGGCACTTGGCACTACAGCCCTAAAGAAGTCCACGATATCATGGCTGAAACGTGGCGTCGTCCGAACAGCGCAGATAAATATGCTGATATCATGACGTTTATTGACCAAACATTATGTCAGTTAAGTTACACACATCTAGAAAGTTTAGAAATATAAAATTCACAAGAACGTTTAAATATTGTGAATCAATGGGAAAGAAGAAATAAAATACGTACGACATGTTCGATTTTACATCGGGTCTTCAAATACGTGAAAAGTTATAAGACCAGATTGATGTATTAAAAAACATTTTCTAAAACACTGAGTGTTTTAATTTACGGTACTGTAGGAATCAACATTACGCAACAATATTTGCATCACAGAAGTCAACAATAAAAATTGATGTCGAACAAATCAATCACAATTACGAAGAAACAATAGCATCCAAAAAAGATCTGCTAATAACTGGTTTTAAACCACTTCAAGGCAAGATCAAAACATAGCAATACAGCTAGGAATAGACAAGAGTGAAATGATTCTCATAATGAAATTCACGTAAAATATGTGCATATCGTGTGCGTGAAATTGTTACATCTGTTCACAATGAACTACCATGTTTGCTTTTTCAGATAATATCGTTTTTTATATTCTCAAAAATACTAAGCTGTATATGCACCATGAAAAGGTGTATAGAAAACAAATATCTTCTAGAGACGAAGAAAGATCTGTGATTTTTAGTCTTTATAAAACTGCAAAGGGAAGATTAAGCATGATGGGTAACATGAAAAGCAACAACTCAATTCAATTATAACTAACAGATGGAGTATTCAATCTAATTGTGTTAAATGCTGAATTTTGGAAGTATAAATAAATATTTAAAATATAATAAGAAAGTAAAAATACACTGCTTTTAAAATATATTAACCAGACAGTGCGCCGCAAACAGCTGTACACGCTAGTGGACTGCTGTTTGAATGTCAGTAAAGAGTCAGAAGAGTGCCATCCTGCACTTAAAAAATTCTCACCTGACGTGGATCCTCAATGTTGACACGTTAAATACTCAAAACCCTAAATGTCAGCTAGCTTTCTACTCTATTGTTTATAGTAAAATTTAATTTTGCGGACTTGCAGTTCACAGAGTAGGGAAGAAGAAAATGCTCACAGCAATTTATTGAATCAGTCGAAAATTGTACATGAATTTTTATCTGATATCAAATTACACTACTTCCAAAAGATGTGAGATACTACGAAATCATCTCTATTTAAGCAATTCTCTTTTTATCCTCAAAAACACTTGCAAACTTTCAAATAAAAATTTTAAAAGAAATATTTATTTCTACGCTCAAATCAATTTTTAAAACCAGAAACGATCAGAATAACTGTTAAAATAAATGTCCGATTCTCTTACAGTGACGAAAATCAGGACTAGGAATCATGTGATGTTACGTTCTATTCGCGACAATTGGATGTGATTTAACTTTGTGGTTTTAGACCCTAAACTCCGACCTTCCTTTTTTCCATAGCCGAGCTCAAGAACACGTGGTAGCGGTTCCAGACGAGTTAGTGCAAAACACGCTCAGGAAGAATTCCGACATTCACAACTACAAGCGCAGCAAAGAAAATCCCGAGATAGTACGCAGTTCACTTCTCCAAACCCTCCGCCGCGACGATAAGGAACTTCACAGCACGTGGGATGGTGCGATGGGGGGAGGGGAGGATGTTGGGTCGCAAGAAAGGGGAGGAGAATCAGCTGCAGCTTCTAACGCCGCGCGCACGGAGAAGTTAGCGTGCTTTCGGCGTTGGAGCGAACTCATGACTTCGCGTCGGCAAGTTTCACATGCTGCCGGCGCCGGCACTGGCAATGTAGGTGATGGAATTGTGGAGGTAACGGTAGAGGTCCTCACGGTGATGGTGATAGGGACAAGAGAGATGGACGCTAGAGTCGTATCAATTTTTGTTGTCTCTAGTGACTGTGGGGGTGATGGATAAACTAGTGTCTGGGGAGGTGGTGGTGATGTTATTTTTGTGGTTGGTAATGATATTGTAGTGTTGGTGGAAATGGTGGTGTTGATGAAGATGCTGATGTTGGTAGAGATGTTGGTGTTAGTAGCAATGGTGGTGGTGTTGGTAGAGATGGTGTTGGTAGAGATGGTGGTGTCGGTAGAGATGGTGGTGTCGGTAGAGATGGTGGTGTCGGTAGAGATGGTGGTGTCGGTAGAGATGGTGGTGTCGGTAGAGATGGTGGTGTCGGTAGAGATGGTGGTGTCGGTAGAGATGGTGGTGTCGGTGGAGATGGTGGTGTCGGTGATGGTGGTGTCGGTGGAGTTGGTGGAGTCGGTGCAGATGGCGGGTGTAGGTGAATTTGTTGTTCTTCTTCTTGTTGTTGTTGTTGGTGGTGGTGGTGGTGATGATGGTGATGGTGATGGTGGTGGCGGGGGATGATGATGACGGTAATTGTAATGTTAGTGTAGGTTTCGGAGGTGGTAGTAGTAGTGGTGATGGTGATACAGTTGGAGGTGATGGTAGTGGTGGTGTTTACAATGGTATTTATAGTGGTCTTAGTGGATGGGAGAGGTCTTCGTGATAGTAGAGGAATTAGTTGTCATGGTTGAGGGAGTAGTGCTCGTAGTTTTGATATTAGAGATGCCAATCTTTTTTGTTTTTAAAACGTAGGCAGGGTGATTGCAGAGTTGATGGTGATGGCAGTTCTGCCGCTCGGTGTAAGATCAGGATGGAGGTAGAACGAAAGACACAAAACTGGACTGTTTTATTGGCGGGTACAGCAACTGCAGAGAACAGAAGAGGATGGAACCGTGGCAGCGGGCGAAGGACGAGGGGCGCGCGAGGAGGTGGGGAGTACGCTACGCTTTCGTGGCCGCCAAATCCGGCTCTGCGGGCCCAGCGGATGGCGGCGGGCAGAGGTGAGGCGGCGGGGGGCGTAGCTGGAGATGGAGCGGCGCGGTACTGGCCGGGGGCTTTCCCGACCCCACGGCCGATGGACGCGCGGATTAGGGCGAAAACGAGGCTGCTCGTAACACACGAAAGCGCTCGCTCGCGGGCGCCGAGGGCGGCGCAGGCGCGGGCAGCCTGGCCGCGGCCTTCGCTCGCCCTGAAGCCAACCTGCAAACCCGCGGAATCCAGGCCAATTAGCTACAATACCGCAGGGCTGGAAACTTCGCCCTCCGACTCTCGGAGGGATATTCCGGCGGTTGCTGACGCCTCCGTTGCCAACACTGCCGTATGCGAACCATCGCCACCAGAGTCGTTCTAATCGATCCCACCAATCATACCGCGGTCTTCTTTCAGAACCGGATTACCTACACGACTTACAACCGTCCGTCACGAACGTCGTTCTGCTGTTATTGATGCATTTGCACTGCTAACATCACATATTTGAACTCACTGATACATGGTACTGGATTTCGCGGGTATCTGATTCACTCCCCGTTCTACCACTATACCTTTTATTAGCTTCGCGCATGTTCTTGTTTAAGAAGTGCTTAACAATACGTTTGCCATTATAGCTCTACAATGAATTCTCGTTCACCAATATTACCGTTCCATAACCATTCCCTACATTCCCCATTGTCGCTTCTCTCCATATCCCGTTCTCTGCAAGCATGAATGCCGCTTCGTTCACTGTGGGACGGAGTGGTACGGCTGCAGTCGGTGATGTTGGGGTTTATCCCCGGGCTTCAACATGGCCGACCGCGATCCTGCCGCCTCAAGCCGCCTACCTCGCCGCTTTCTCGCTTTGGGGCGATTAACTCAATGGCAGCGCGGTTAATGAAATACTCGGGGGTCTGCCGAGAGCGAGTAAAGCTTAACTGCTTTGTTCTCCCAAGTTTCGGAAGAGTATTGGGCCATTTCTCGATGGAATCCAATATCGTTTCGAGAGATATATGGATATATTTCGTAGAAACGCAAATGTAAATGATTTTTATATCCGTTTCAAATTCCAATATGTATAATATCGAAAAAAAAAGGAAAAACGAAAATAAATTCTTCCTGGAAGGGAAAAAAGAATGTCATATGAAACATCGGCTCGAATTTACCACGTGTAATTAAAGACTGCAATAATATCTGATAAAATGTATCATCACTAGTCGAAAAAGCAGAAAAACAATTACAATCGGTGTCAATTCCAAAGAGCGTAACATTCCATTCGAAACGGTACAAAATGCTCCACTGAGCGGTAAAGTATTTTATAACGCCCCTCGTAATTGGCGTGGGACGCACGAAGGGTGGGAAGAGGGTGGGTGGAGGAGTATCGCTGGCACGTGACCGCTGCATGCGGTCGCCGTTTGAACTCGCCGTTTGCTGTCGTTACAGCCAGTGGCCGGCTGTCACGGCGCTTGGCCTAGGGCATGAAAATAGGCTTAACGGGATGCGATTTATATTAGCAAATTCGTTATTGAAGAGTTGATTGATCGAACGCTTTTAAAACCCCCTCAATTAGCTGGTGCTGCATTTACAAACCCTAATAGCACGTATCATACTAGACCTTCTGTTCAGTCTTTGAATGCCCCTCCATTTCCAAATTCGCAAAGCAGATGGTTTTGACACCAATCCTTTTCACTAGAATGGCAAGCACAGTATGTGTTAAGTGGCAAAATAAATGATTAATTAACGCGTTAATGAGTCCTGACCAGATACGCTAATAATTAACGTAGTACGAGCTGCAGGTAGCGTTTAATGTAAATCAATTGAGAAAATAATTTTTGACTATTTATTTAAAATAGTACACCAAATATTTAAAAAACATGAGTCTGAGAAACATGGATATTTGTCAAAATTCAGAAAAAACGTTATTGAGAACTTGTATGAACTTAATTACAAATACATTAAAACAATATTGGATTCAAAAACGGTATTATTAAAACCACATTCTTTGTTTGGCTGGTTCTTATTCTAAAGAAATGTGTACACGTAATGCGGTGATTTCGACGCAATTTCTTATGTCGTTAGGAAAGTGAACAAATAATTGCAACGTGTAATATATGTACGATTTCTTATTCCTATTGAGTATTTCCGATTAGGTCGGCCTTTTCAACCTACACAGATATCGGTTTTCCAATTTCATTGACATAAACTTCTGTTCTCGAAGGCCTCTTTGATGTATTTTCCCCATTTCACAGTTGGCCTTCCTCTTTCTTTCCTCGTGATGGTTTCTATTCCAAAATTTTCTTTGGCTCTTCTACTAGTAAAATTAAAACCAATAGTGTTTAACTACACACACAAAATGCCCTAATCAAGGCGGTGTATCTCAAAAAGTTTATCGCTTTTTCTATCCGATTTTTCTTACCGCTTCTACCTACTGACCAATGAAAAAATGGTCAGTAGCTTCTCAGTCCTCGCTTTGCGAGACGGGTATTTATCGACTATTCCCAAAGCCTCGTGGTAATACTTACCAATAGTCAACTTACTGACATCCTCTTGTTCCATATCACTAGAGTGCTTTGTTTTGTAATATTTTTGGAATTGAATATATTACTTCCGTCTGTTTCCACTCATTTTCATTTTAGTCTTCATCATAACGTGTTAAAACATCTCATATTGCCCATATCCAATATCCTTATTTTGTCTCTATTTTTTAGATGGGGGCCACATTTCTTCTCCATAAAGGCCTATATTTTTTTACCACGCTATATAATATACTTTACTTCATGTTTGTTATTGCTATTCCACACCACTCTGAAAAGATCCTTCGTTGCATTCTTTACTATTATTATTCTGAAGTTAATATCTTTATCACATGTGTCAATGTTACTTGTTCATCAGCCAAGGTATTTTAAGTTGTTGAAAGATAAAGGATAAAATACTTACATAATTATTGTATTGCCATATACTCGAATATCTACAAATGTTCGTCCAATTCACATGCATTTACTTTTACTAAAATGAATATCCAAAACACATTTGTTGTGTTTCTCTTTAAGATTTCTTAGAATATACTCATTGTCCTTTTCCTCTTAAACAATTAAGATTTTAGATAATTAAAACGTATATGAGAAAGTGGAGGTCACCGTCTCCAATTTCACTTCTCATGCACCAACACATTTTGTATCACAAACACAGCTCGTTCCAGGTAAATATTGAACAAAAATGGCAATAGGTCGCATCCTTCCTTAAGACCTTTATTTTCGGCCAATTTTAATTTTTTTTCAATGTTCTTACTATATCATTTCTTGACAATGATGATTCACTTTCCTTTTATATTCACTCTTCGCACTGCCTCCCATAGTTCCCTTGTGGAACACCATGGTAGACTTTTTCAAGGTTTATAAATGTAAAATACAAATGTATTAATATAAAATACATTTCTGCTTTTGCATTGTTACAGCAACAATAAATGTTATCCAAAACATGATCGTCCTAATCTAAATCAACTTTGCTCCTCACTCAAACCAGATATGTTTTTCTCTTCTTACAATTATAGAGGAAAATCTTGTTATAGACGGTATAACATTTATTCGTCTATATTTCGCGCAGAATACTTTATCACTCTTCCTATAAATAGACGATATATAACACTTGTTCTAATCTATAGGTAAGTTTCTCCGTATTCTATACTGGTGTTTATGAAAACTGCAACACCAAGAAGCAGACGTACTATTACAATGAAGTTTATTCTTATATTAGAAATATCACAATATACAAATAATCAGAATTACAGACCTGCATTTTGACCTTGAATATTTAGCCCAGTGAGAAGCTGCCACGCGCTGACATCAGAATCTGCAGACGTCATGGCATGAGTTCAATGAGAGCATGAATATTCCGCTGGAGAACATGGTACACCGCGGTTTCTACACGTGAACACAAAGAATCGACAGTGGCTCCAGGAGGATCAGAATGAAGAAGATGCGAACGATCATATCCGAGACATTCGACGGGCGACATGTCACGCGAACGTTCAGACCAGGGAAGCAGTAGTAGCCGTCGTTCTTCGCAGAAATCTTGCACATTCCTCGCCACATGCTGTCGGGCTTTGTCCTGATGAAGAATGGCATGTGGAGCTGCTTGCAGGACGTGCTGTACCTCTGGCTCTAAAAACTCCCTGATGTAGCGGTTGCTGTTCAGATTGCCCTAAATCTGTATAATTGTAGCCAATTGCGCTCCAAATCATCACATTTGGCGTTTGTCTCGTCTCCCACACTTGACGTGGAAGAAAGTGTTATCGCATGCGTTAAGTAATAATTTAGGGGGTTTGAAGTGAGCGTTACACTTGCGTTATAGGAGGGGGAGGGGGTATTCAAAATATTCAAAATGTTGTGTAACAAAATTTGTAATAAGACTCCTTAGGAATTGTCTTTCAAGGTAATGAATGCAGGTTCTCCATTTATCTTCAGCACGAAAACGCAGAAGATAAAAAAATTATCATGGGGTCTCGAAGATCCTATTGTACCGGATACGTTAGAAAAACATTTTATCAGTTAAGATTTAAAAAGTTATCTGCTTTATATAATCTTAGTGTGTATGAGATATTGTTATATTTATGAATGCCTTTAGGTCGTTAAACAAAACAGAATGAAGCTTATGAAGTGTGATATTAAGACGATTTCCAAGATATATAACCAGAAAGATATGCTATTTGTTATATTCCGTGTGTTAGTAGTTTGCATAATATCACTTTTTTATAAAGAAATAAATAAATACCATTTCTTGGAATAAGGAGTTTGATTCTGCATCTTCAGCTCCAATTTATTTTTTTCACTACTTCATAAACAAGGGGATTCTCATGACAGTATGTGGACATTAGACTAAATCGATTCGTTCAGTTTTCTTTTAATTTTTTATACTCTTGCTATGCTTAGAACCTTTCCCTCAATATTTCATCTGCAAAATCTACTGCTCGTCAAATGGTTCCAGTCATTCAATTGATAATTTTGTTGGCTCGCTTGTAACCAGGACGTTCCAAAGTTCCTAAGTATCCTGCTACGTTAGCTTTTCAGTAACAGAGCTTAAGGAGATCCGCCAGACAGATTGTCCAAGTGGCCCTTGCGATGACCTTAATTTTCGGTAACATACTCCAACAAGGGATGACAAACTTCCAGGGGAATAATCCACTGAACCACGTGGAAATGAACGATACGCTGCAGATGATATTCCTAGTTAGTTAAAATTTTACATGCAAATAACACGCTATTTATACATAGAAACAGCAGAAGAAGCACAGGCTGTAAAAAAGAGAAGAGTATTTTTTGTTCTATCATTTGGTTTCTCCACATTAAAAACATATTCATACTCGTAAATATGAGAAAAAGATGTATGAAGGCATCATAACTCAGTGTTGAAGCAAACCTATCTTTTATAATTGTAACCAAGACTCATCTTTTCTTAACAATAGCTAATGGAGAAGGCGTGTTCGCTTGGAAGAGAAAACTCCCTTTAAGAAGGAAAACAGTTGCGAAGAGGAAAGTTTCGTCCGAACAATAAGCCATTGTAGGATTATAACCACTTTTCCTTTTATTTCTTTAAGCGATGTTATACTATTTAATTAGTTGATAAAATAATTTAAAGAGAATATTATTAAAGGTATTCCAACAACGTATATGCATTTCATTTTATTCTGCAAACATACAACGTATTATTTAATTATAATATAACACTACTGCCACTAACACAGTAAATAATAATATCTCATCCCTGATAATTGTTTAAAATATTGTATGACAAGTCAATTTTCTCTTGCCAATAAAAATTTAACAATATTAAAAAAGATATTACATTATTTTTAACTTACAATTTCTTTATTACATACAGGGTGATTCATATTCAGTCTGTACATTAAGGTCCCGGCGTATTAGCAACAAGGGCTGAATCATCCTGCATATTCAAACTCACTCACCTTTATAGGCAACGAAAATATACCTATAACCGTTACCTATAATCGTATAACCTGCGTCCGTCCGTGACGGTTAGGCTACTTTAGGTCCCCTAATCGAGATAAGTGAGATGCCATTCGACGCGTTTTAAAAACGTGTTTTTGATTTTTAAGCCACTGATGCGCATTTTTGACTTCATGTGTCACATACAGAAGTTAAGAATAGATTATTCTATTCCTCTCGGCAAGATAAATCAATTGGCGCAAAGCTTAGCCGATTCCTTCGAGAATATTGTGAAAGAATTGTAGAAAAAACGCTTTTATGGTTTCAATGCACCTTTGGGTACGTTAGGGAAACGCTACTAAATATCTACTTTATTTCGGCAGTTACATTAATCGATACGACTTGGATCATCAGAGTGACATAATTAAACCTAATTTTGCCATGAAACAAAAATTTAATCAAGTGTTTTTCATGTAACTTTCTGTGTCCGAAAAAGGACTAGCTGGTCAACTGAAATAGGTGCAAAATTCACACGATGCACCGACTGAGTTTCGTCATAGTTCAGTCACTGGCACTGACTACAGAGACTCGGACCTGGAGGATTCGAGTACCAACGGTGGGGGACTTTCGACTTTAATTACATAGCTGGGTCGAGTTCAAGTTCTCCTGTCTGAAGGAGAATGCTATCTTCCGGCTGCTCTGATTGATAGTTATCCGTGGTTTACGCGATCAATCTAGGCGAATGCTGGAGCAGTACTCTAAGCCTCGGTCCCCGAGCGATTTATTATTTCCCTTATTTCTCCTATCTTACACCCTCTTACACAGACACACTAACACGCTCTACACTACACTACACTACACACATGTCGGGAGACCGATCTGGAGATTATTTTGTCCCGGCTGGGGCGGTATCTAGCTGGAGCGGAATCCCCCGCAAACCAACCTGTAGATCGGCGCCAAATCTCACCATTTTCCAAGGAAAGGATCACCGCCATCTACCGAGATAATACATTCACCACTCTAAAGAAGCTAATGGCCATAGCAGTTGACGTGCACAGAAACATCAATCAATTCACATGACACAGAGACGTGGTGACCTCATAACTAGGGGGCGGGTTTTAATGAAAAGTCATTTTTTTCTTTTTCACTTTAGAACAATACCGTTTAGCATAGAAATTCATTTTATGTTGTGACGAAACGAAATTACCCATTTGTATGTCAAACCAAAAAGGTTTGTTTTTTGTCGATTTCGAGTAATGAGTAATTTTTTACCATTTTACGTCATTTTTAATGCATTTTCGCTGATTTCATCGATTTTAATATAATTTTAATGGTACTTGTTTCAAACATCATTTACAAGATTCCTGAATGGCCTATTTGATTTCTTCGCTCACATATTGTCTCGTCAGCTGTTGTGAGTACTACGTAATCAAATATACCTGTGACGTTTATCGGCGCCATTATCATTGAGGCTGATTTCGCGATAAAGAAAGGAAGCGATAAAGAACATTTCAAACCCAAAGTTTGCAAGCCGAGTTCACTTGAACAAAAGGAAGAAGCCCCGATTACATCAATAACATATCCAATAGCTTTAGCTGTTCATGCGGTTTTGGTAAAAAATTTTAACGTTTTTTTCCTCTGTTTTAAAAGCATTTTTGAAGCATTTTATTGATAGTATTGGCAATGTTTCAAGTCATCAAAATCCACCCCCTACTCATAACGTTTCATCACACGCCGTGCCTACACCAATAGCTCTCTTCAACCGCCAGAGCAACGGGAGAGGAAGGGTTTCCATCCTCCCCGTCTGCTCAACGGCGAGCTCGAAGATCAGAGGGCCGGGCGAGAAGTCGGAGGCGCGGGCGGAGCGCCCAGGTGAGGCAGCAGGTGGGCGGGGCCGGGGCCGGAGCCGCCCGCCCGCAGAGCAGCGCTTTCGGCCGCGCCCGTCATCCTCCTTGAGCAACGGCCGCCATCCGTCTCCCGCAGCCTCGCGGCCGAGTTAACGGCTGGGATCTAGTCGAGGGCCCGCGAGTCACTCCACGGCCGTCGAGAGCCACAAGTGAGAAGAGAGGATTTCCAACTTGCCAATGCGAATGTGTTAATGCTGGGATGATTGGGTCACGTTTTAATGACATTTTTATTAATAGTACTTTAATATACCAGCACCAAACGCAAGTAATATTTGACACTATTTATTGATGTATTTATGTATGCATTTATTTTAATTAAGTATATATTTATTTATGTATTTAATTAATTTATGTATTTATGTTTATTTAATTTTATTTTTGATGTACAAAATTTCGATTGGAAATACTTGTTCAATTCCCCCTTTTACAACAAAAAAATTGGGGACAATTTATGAGTGAGGGAAGGACGTTTAGGCGAGAAAACGTCTGTCAAGCAGTGCATAGGCCGTCATGGGTGAATATGTTAATTTAGATATATTTTTAATTTAATTTTATAACATTTTCATGTTTTAATGAGAGGACAGAATAAAAGAAATTATTTAAGAAAACGTGGAAAAATTTTAAAAAAATTATCAGCATTAAATAACATCAATACACACATGTAAAGAAGCATAGTCAAGTCTCGCCACGTAAAATAAGGCATTAATTCAATTCAATTCAATTCAATTCAATTCAATTCAATTCAATTCAATTCATATCGCTGCTCGAACTCCCTCCCCTAGTTTTAGTGTTACCTATTTAATGAAAGGATTTCCCTACGGTCTTGATTTACAGAACCCAGACGTTGCTATCGCTGCGGTCACTGCTGAGAAGCAGAACAATATGCTGAGGATAGACAAAAGAAAAACGGAAAGAAACATTTTACGCATATCCCTAAAGGACAATATCCGAAACTCCGAAATCCGAAAACGCCAACCGACACCAAATGGGAAAGGGGTTGCTATCTCATAAGAATGGAGTAACATCTTTGGACGCAAACAGCAATGATGTGGGAACATCGGCTGTTGTTGACTGGAGATACCAAGGGCGACAAAAACCAAGATGGGAAGAATGCTTCGGGAAGACCCTGGGGGCATTGTGGTCTACAGTGGCAAAAGACAGAAGAGTAGAAGCACATTCAGTATAGTGGAATAAAGAAAAAGAAGTGATTATGGATTGTGTAATTTTGACTAATGGACTGACTTTAATTGTGCAATGTTGAGTAGTGTAATTTAGAAAATTAGTGGCAAATAATATATAATTGTACAACTCAGACTACCAACTATCACTGTTACCTGGCATTTTAATATAGGTGGTGTGGGGAACTTCCCTGCGTTCTGCAGGCGGCCTTTGGACTACTAGGGAAGATTAGGCTAATAATAATAATAATAATAATAATAATAATAATAATAATAATTTATGAACAACCTCTAAAGAATATTATGCAACAAAATATGCAAACAAATAAATGTGAGTGGAAATATTAATAATAAACTATAAGGTTTTCCAAACTCTTAATGGTTACTAATGTTTTCAATAAGATAAACGTACAATATTTTATATTGCGAATTCTAATCTGCGACAATTTTTCATAAATAACAAACTATCATTTCAAACACACCGGACGTATTCAATCAAATAATTATTTTTCCTTATTAAAAGAAAGATGCTGCCAGAGCGCATTTTGTCTCTCAAACCATGTCATTGCACAAGTACCGAAATGTACAAACGTTTGGTAATCTTACCGTTTGTTTATTGTCTGGTTCAATATCACCATCATCAATTACTTCAATGTATCATTCGCGGTATCATTCAACTTCAGGATATTTTGCTCATATTCACTAAGAACGGACTTAGTAGATCCGGCTTCTTCATCAAAACGACCGCATCTTTAAGTCATCGAATTCTGTTGAAGTTGTATTTGGTTTATCCTGAATCAAATTTCACTCATTTTCTAAATTAAAATTGGGATCTAAAGTACTCGAGAAAGTTGTATAATTCGTGAATCACCAAGAGAAAGAATACTAATGCAACTGGTACGATAGTCTGAGAAACCTCTCCTGAAATATAATCAGACGTCATTCGGAAAAGATGAGAGCCTCTGATATGCCACTTCGTGTGAACACTAAAAACCACATTCGTACGCTGAGATGTTTTCTCTTTATTTCGAATATGGTGAAACCACTTTCATCATGGTTTAGAAGGTAACGTGAATTATACGAAAGAAACATCGCGAGGATGTTGTACACTTCATTGTACCAGTTAGGTTTAAAGTAAGGAGGACTAATATCTTTTACAAAATCTGGTATGTTGCCTCTTGTAATGGAATCATTTTTACGATAATCTTATTCAAATCTCGAAAGTAACAATTCATGTTTAATAAGAAAATATATATTTTAATACAAAATTAAATACAGTCATTTCAATCAATTTTTTTCGTCTACCGGACAATAATATTTGTAGTACGAAAAAGATTTACAATTATAATTTTTGAAGAAAATAATAAAAGGGCTTGTTTAGGGAAAATAATTTGTAACATATCATTACATCTAATACTCGAGTACAAGGATATACACAATACTCGAGGATCATATTGCTATTCCACAGGTTAGGCACGTGCATCCCGACTAAGCGATCAAATGTGATTAGTGATCATATGTTAAAGTTACTTCGATAAGTCCACTTTGCCCCTTTGGAGGTCAATGCGAGCATTCCTCTGGCAAATGACCAATTAGTCTGTTCAATACCCGGTGAATTCTGGGAGATGAAATTGTGTATGCAAACACAATCATGTATCAGCAACCACTTATGACACATTACGTATTGCTTCAATTGTCAGGATTTTCACGATGGGACATAACATGAAGTTATTGATGCGCGTACAATGCCCTACAGCTGTGAAAGATTTAACGAAAGTACGAAGTGTGTACAGAGTACAAAAAATATATATAACAGAGTGTTTCCTTTATCAATAAAAAATAGAATTCAAACAAGCAAAAAAGCTTGTTTGCAAGCATCGTTTTGAAATAATTTCAAAGTCAACATAAATATAGAAAAGTTTGTCTAACATTAAAGAAGAGATTATAGAGGAACAATACAGATACAGGAATTTAATGAAAATTCAGTGGTTCTAATTATGTGGTACACTACATTTTTTATGTAAGGTGGACAGTAGAATTATTTTATCACATTATCCTTCAACGTACATGCATATAACTTGGTAAATAAAGAGCATTTCCATTTAATTTTCAGAAAAATGTTTAACTCTGGGTTAACAATGAATTGTTCGAGTGTGTGCAAACCTCCCTTATTTCATTTTTCGTTGGAGACTTAGTGCTGAACAAGTTCAATGTTTTTCTATTTCCGTACAATAAATATGTAATTTTATTACGTGTCTTCAGCCACATTCCACATATAACTGATTGTGCATACTTGCTGCTCAACATTTTAAAACATGTCTCAACTTCCCAAGCCTTTTTTAACCATATTAAATCTTGTGACTTGGATGTTTTCTATATAAGTTCATTCAATTTTTAAATGATGTCATGCCTTTTTTTAAACATCTGAGTAATTGTTGAATGAAAACACTAAGGGGAGAAAAGGTTTCGGTATGCCGCGCATTTACACTACTTTTCGGATTCTTCCCGCGTTTCTGGATCTACAAACACTACAAACACCTCTCACGCGACCTAATGATGCATCGTTTTCTTTCAATTTATGCGCGAATTGGAAATTATTAAAATAGATATATACACGAGAATGAACTTTCTAGATAATTTCTTATAAAATAATGTTATATGGCAAAACTGATTATTTTGAAATTCAACCGCTACTTCTTTTGAGCCGGGGTGGGGCAACCTTTCGTAAACATGCACAATTACACAATTATAATGCAAAGTCACAGGGCTGCGATTACCCCGACCAGTCGGTTGTGGACCTGATTGTTTTAGTGATTTCGGGCACGTCAACAACCAGAGTCATTAGTCCCGTGAATGTAGTGAATGTTTTCGCTCGGAAGGTTGCGGTGATCTTTCCCTCGCTGTATGGAGAGATCCGATGTCGACCTACCGTTGGCTAGAGGGTTTTCATGAAATAATTGTAAACGTTGTCATTGCCAACAAAAGTATTTAATATAAGAGCAGCTTTCGATGGCTTAGCCATCATCATCAGTTGTCTGCTGGATGGAAGCCACAAAACGACTAAACGACGCTTCCATCCAGCTGATGACTGATGACAACTGATGATGATGGCTAAGCCATCGAAAGCTGCTCTTATATTAAATACTTTTGTTGGCAATGACAACGTTTACAATTATTTCATGAAAAATGCCAACGATAACGCACCACAACACCTATAGAGGGTTTTCTCCAACCATGTATCTCCCAACAGCGGGGTACAGCGCCCCCCCCCCAGCCGGGACATGCTCTAAGCTCCCGACCGGTCTTCGGGCATGTGTGCTTCTTCGGGCAGCGAGATCGACAGAGGCGGCGTTGCCGATAGATGGCAAATGGTGGCGACGAGAGATTGGCTGACTGGAGATGGTGCGGAAGGGCATTGTGAGAGCGGTGAGATAACAGGACGGGGAGGAGAGTAACAATAGCGTCAACGGTAATGGTGGGTAGCGGAAGGCTGGTGGGTGGAATCTGCGGAGGCGGCGCGCGGTAATGACATGGTCGGCGGTGATCACAGAGGCAGTGGCAGTATCGACGATCGTGGGGACTGTATGAGCGACGGGGTGGTGAGACGCCGCGAAGTGAGCGGGAAGGAACGTTATGAACACTTAAGAGTCGCCCGAACCTAACAATCCCTTTTCCCTTAGTATAGTATGAACGTTTTCTAACTACTCTAATAGGATACCTCAGTGTTCCAGCAATATCGACCTTGGGGCTTGACAGCACTTTAGGAATTCCACTACATTCTGAAGTGTTCAATTCTCTAAAAACATATTGATAAGGATATTACCCAATTGTAACAGACGTTTACTGTAGAGAACTATTGCTCAAAATTGGCGTTATGTGCAGGTTTGTCTCCAGCACACCTGTCATCTTTTTCTGAAGTACGTCCGTAACCTATCGCCTTCTGAACAGAGATGATCTTGTGAAGAAACCACAAAATTAGAGCTGGACCCACAAAATTAGAGAATTTTAAAGTGAGAAAAAATTTTCACTCCTTACTGCTATGAAATCGAGTGCTTTCGTTTTCAGTAATAACTGTAAGGGAAAGATAAAAAAATCAATCAAGTTTTTAAGATAACGTTCTCTATTATCTACCGCGATCAAGGACATACAAATTTCAAAAGTATTATGCCAGTGAATCAATCGCAAATCGGTGGAAGATTTTGGTGAATTAGTACCGCATTTTTTTTCGCAGCAGTTTTTTCATGATTTTCTTTTTGTTTAATACAATGAAACTACCTTCCACAAATAGGCTTTATTAACCAAAAGGACACGAGATTACTACGTAAAGGGTTCATGATTTAAATAACATGTCTCTATGCAGCATTTCACTTTATGATGTGGGAGCTGCGAGGGCGTTGGTGTGGGGGCGACGTGGGCGGTGTTGTGGGCGGCGTGAATGGTGGTGTGATTGGTGGTATGACGGCGGCGTGGTTGAAGGCGAAAGTAAGACGTGGACGGCGACGTAGGCGACGGATTAAGCGGTGGCAAGGAGGGTGGCGAGGGGGCCAGTGGAGTGGGCAGCAATGAGGGAGGTGGTGTGGGCGGTGATGTGGGGACACAGTGCGCGTCGGCGTGGGTGGTAACGGGGTGCATGCTTCACTAATAAATCAAAAACAAAGTTTAGTAAAAAAATAACATGGCAATTTTAACTAACAAAGACTTCACATCAAAAATATAGTTGCAGAAACAAAATTAAAGAACGTGACAATTATTCATGTTTCTTTCTTACTTCCCGTTTATTTACATTTCAGGATATGGACTGTATTCTTTCTAGTGTATTTCCAATGTAAACATTGCATTTTCAGAGTGATCAAAATTTCTTGTACCATCACTGATTTCAGGAATGTATATGTCAAAATGATCACATTGATAAAACCAGGAAAACGTAACGAATTAGTTTCACACATGATGTAACATGATTTGTTGTTTTAAAAAACTAATAGTCAAAAGATTGATTATACACGTCTCCGAGATGCACACGTCAAAGTAAACAGTGCGAATGTAAGAGAGAGAAATTCGGCTGGCTGGCGGAGGATCTGAAAGCTCTTCCCCGTGCCATTGCATATCCGCGCCGTGCGCGCGCGCGCCCCCGCAGCGCCCATGAATATTGTGTGGCCCAATCACGACCAGCGCCGACGGCTTTAGTGGGCTCCGGGGAAATGAGACCTTCCTTAATAAGTGACGGCTGGGCCTCCGGCTGCGGCACCGGCGTTGACCAGCGTGCGGACCTGACAGCACCGACCGGACGTGGCGGAGCAATGGACCTGGGCGATCATAAACACACGGATGCGTCACACTCATTCTGGTCAACGGGATTTGGTACGGCAACGCAGGTGGCTCTGTGCCTTGAATTCCCTGAATTCCTCTGTTCCTTTATCAAGAAACAAAGAATTTGGTAATCTTTTCTATTTTTCCGTATAATTGGATGTTTGTAAAATACCGATAATTTTTTTGAAAGAGTCTGAAACAAGTTGAAGTAAATTCGGTTGCAATAACTCTAAAACGATCTGCAAGAATCTTTTGAAGAAAGATATCAGTGGTACACTGACTGAGACTCAAAACAATACGATGTTATTGTTATTTTCCTTGCCTAGCATGACTATTATTTCCATTTTGGAAGTAATTAAAAATTCATAAAATATTACACATGATTTCATTAATATAGTTGCATCGTCTTATAATATTTGGTTAATTTAACAGAAAATGTTTATTTTATAGTATTGCTCAAATTACTAATATCAGGCCATCTGCATTTAGGGATACTCCATGAACAATTTCTTCCTCACTTCAATGTAATTTCACGGTTCCTCAATAACTACCAAGAGCCATGACGACGTGAAATAAATACATTTCCCACGCGGTCTTTCCCACTCCACCTGGCCGCTACCCGCCTGCTCACCTGCTCCGCCCGCCTCGGAGCATTACTGATAGTAGAAAACAAAAAATCTTTCACCTCATCACAGAAAAAAAATCAAAATATTACTTCTTATTGGTTACATGATAAATATACTGATTACATAAATCATAATAGGGATCTACTCATCTAAACCAAATTTCACTTACGGACTTAAGTGTTTTTTCCATTCAGTTTCTTTCATCACCAACATGAGATCACCAATTTTGTTACTCATATATTATAATTCAAATGAAACTAAAATATATTGCCCATGAGTGAAATATCGCAAGAACCAACGCGTACGTTAATTTGTGGCGAATTGTGAAAAGAGACGCCTCCTTTTTGCGACCAGTGACCCACTCGCTCCCCAGCGCTGCCACTCGCTGCCGCCGCCGCCGTCGCCGCCTCCTCCCACGCCCGCGCCGCCCCGCGCCGTCGGCGCTTGCGCTCGCGGCCCAGGCGGCTTCAGCGTAACGCGATTAGATGTAGCGCGTGGCCGCAGGCTCCAATGGCAAACTTAATGCTCAAATTAACTTAGGGCGTGGCGCCGGGCGCTTCCAGAGTAACCGCGTTACAAGGCCGCCATCGCCCCGCCGCGCCGCGCCCGGGGAGTCTGCTCCTCGCGACTCGTGTCCGGGAAGGGGCCACGCGCTGACGCACGGCTCTCGGTGGAAGATGAAATCGACAGGGCACGTCACTATGGCCCTTCGTTAGCAGACGCCACGCGCTGACGCACGGGTCGCGGGAGATGAAACCGGCGGGGAATTCAGTATAGCTCTTCGTTTGAAGGAGCCACGCGCTGACGCAGGGTGCAGCAGACGCAGACGAAATCGACGGTGCGCGTCATCATGGTCCTTCTTTAGAAGGGCCTTGGGCTAACGCACGGGCCATGAAGATGCAATCAGCGGCTGAGGTCAGTTTGACCCTTCATTTGAATGGGGACACGCTCTGGTCATGGTGAAAGATGAAATCGACGGAGCACGTCACTGTGGCCTTGCGTTAGATGCGCTGACGCGCGAGTCACGGGAGATAAAATCGGCGGATGACGTCAGTATGGCCCTTCGTTAGAATGAGTCCACGCTCAGACGCATGGGTCACAGAAAATGAAATCTGCAGGTGAATTCAGTATGGCCCTTCGTTAGAAGTGGCCACGTGCTGACGCACGGGTCACGATGGAAGACGAAATCGACGGGGCGCGTCACAATGGCCCTTCGTTAGAAGGGCCATGCGCTGACGCACGAATCATGGAAAATGAAATCGGTGGGTGACGTCAGTATGGCTCTTCGTTAGAATGGGGCCACGCTCTGACGCACGGGTCGCGCAATAATAATAATAATAATAATAATAATAATAATAATAATAATAATAATAATAATAATAATAATAATAATAATAATAATAATAATAATAATAATAATAATAATAATAATAATAATAATAATAATAATAATAATAATAATAATAAATTATTCCATTTCCTTAATTATTAATTTTAAAGATCTGAATTTGTATTAATGCAATGCTTACAGTATAATTGTCAATTATGAATTATAAACAATAGTATCCAGCGTAGTACATGCAGTTCATCGTGCAATTCTTTGTGACAAATGTAGGTCAAACTACTTAGAGAAACAGTATGTTTCCCTTACGTTAAAAATGGAGACTATTTCTTTTGACAGTTAGTGGGTAGAAGAATAGCGGTTCCAAATCCTCCATAAAATAAAAAAAATGCTGTCACTGGGATATCTCTATCTCACATAGAATACTGTTTCGGAATCTCCGGCAGACAAGGTAGGAAGGAAACTTCACAAGGTCACTTTCACCAAATGCCATTTCCAAGTCTGCAAAATAAAGCGTAGTGTCGTTTTCTGACCCACATTTAAGTAGATTCCTTCACGTATATAAATATAGAGGATAATAATCAACAAATGTACCTTGGCTTTGGTTTTGCAAATAGTTTTTATTATTCGAGAACGGATATTTTCTTATCAATTTTTGCCTACAGCGCTTGTTGCTACCTGTATTCACAATTCAACTAAATATGGATAAGAGAAAAGGTGGGGATTTCAGGTCACAAGGAAATGTGAATAGGGACTGCTTTTTTCTTCATAGGAAGTTTCACACAGTCTTTAAGTGATTTTTGGCCATGAATGAATGAATAAATAAATATGAATGAATGAATGAATAAATGAATGATTGAGAGAATAAATAAAAAATATTTTCTGACATATTACATCTGTTATTAATAACAATTCTTATGATACCTCATTATTAATGGGGATTGTTAACTACAAAAAGTGACACGACGAACAACGGCTACATCAACAATATCGAACATGAAAAAAAAGTACGGTGGATAAGCTGGCAGAAATATCTCTGTAGAGGCTGTAATACCGGACTAAATCGGAATTAGTGCACCAGGCGTAATTGTTTACTATATTTGTGTGGTATATTTTTATCTAGGATCGATAGTTTAATGGAAGGTGTACTTTCTAGATAAACAATCCAATACATAACCAAAACCAATACATAACCAAAATAAAACATACGCATCATAAGCAAATCAGTCCGTAATCGAACAGATTATAGTTTCTTCTCAAGGAGATGGTTTGTGTACGTGCAGTTGATTAAAAAATAATTTTCCGATATGCGTCCAACAAATAAATTTGTAATCTTCAGGAATTCAAACGAAACAAAGCAATATATTTTTCAAAATGTGTAAATGAAAGAAAATAAATTAATTTTTTTGTTCATAATTTTGGTATTAATTTCCACCCAGAAGATCTACCAATTCCTTTAAAGGTTTCTTTACGCGAATGTCAGATTTCGTTCTTCCTTTAAATACTAAAAAAGCAGGGTACTCATCCCAGTTCTTCGCCCTCTCTAGATACACCAGTGTCCATTTTATATATTTCTTCCTTCTTCCACATTGTTTTAAGAAGATGAAAAATGAATAACTCATACGCACGTTTTTCTCTTCGATATCCAGTTCTAAACGTTTTTTACAACTTCCAAGAAAACATACCACACGCCAGTATGAACTATTCTTCTGTTCACTCATATTTTATTTTTTATCGAAAAACTAGTAATTAAAGAAGATTAATTTTAGTATTTTTGCGTCCGATTAATTTAATTAATAGACTAAATACGCACTCCTTATAATGTTCAAACACTTCTAACATTCTATTCCTTTTGAAATTGGCAACCCTCTGGTTCTTATTCCAATGAGCGTTTATATCTTGCATAAGTCGCAGCTCATAAAATACAATCATTTTTTACTAAATTGTTCTTATCCTAACATGCCAATATATTTGTGCCATGGTTTAACACAGTCGGTTTATTTTAGTAAGAAAACTATAAGAGGCATATACAAGAGAAGAACGAAGAAAATATACAACGGAGATTTTCGGTGTTAACCTGTTTTCTTTTAAACAAAGAGCATTTTGACTCTTTTATTGACAACTTTGAAAGAAAAAAACTTGATTTTTGATAATAAAACACAGTGAACAGTGAATATTGTTTTTATTGGAAATGATTTTTATTGCCTTCGATAATATAATAAATCAATGCAATATAAATTACAGAAATAACCAATTTTAAAACTCAGGAAGTCAGTAACATTCAACCCTACCGTATCTTATAAAAGTAACTAACTAAATAAATGGATATTTACAATAAATATAGTTTTACCATTGGTAATGAAAGAACTTTAATGAATATCGTATCTCGTCTTTCAGGTAATTTCCGATTAAAATATCAAACACAATACAGGCGCAAAAATACTATCTTAAGAACATTCAATGTACTGAATGATCCGATAATGAGTTACTCAAAGGAAATTTTTCACTTCACAGAATTTCATGTTAATTCAATTGTAGATTCAATGTCATTCTCGAGATAGCTGCGGAAATTGAACAATCAGATTCAATGACACGAAACAAGCTCGTAATTGTGGAGTTGACTTCCCATTTCCACTCGGTCACGCGAACATACTTATCTCACGCGATCGTCCCGAAAAGAGAAAAGATATGGCCAACAAATGCTGCGTTTATTAAGAAGAATCGTGCAGGTGGGACAAGACGAAAAAAAATTTATAAACTTGTAAAATATGTTTATCAATTATTAAATACACTAGGAACAAATAATATGGTAATATTTAATAATATTTAAAAAAACTTTTGTGGACGATTATTGCCTTCACCATATTGTGGATTACCACAAGATATCTGCTACCACCACGGAATTTACTAGGAACAAAAATGAATGGATAGAAATGATATCTATTTATGAACAAAACAAATCGTCAATTTTAATTTTATTACATGAACGTACAAAACAATATTTTTGAGAATTAATTAACTTTATTTATTAGAAAGGATAAATGAAGGCATCTTCTTTATGTTAGGAAATAAACACATTTGTGCGGCATGAATTTATAAATGAGTAAGAGAGTGAGTGAATTTTATTATAAATTACAATCGTTACAAACGTAAAATGTAAACTTAAAAAGAAAAATTGTCTTGGAGTTCGGTGTTAATCGCGAATACTATATATGCGATACACTCAACACGTAGTAACACATAAATGATTATTTTTGTTTACCTTTCTCCCTAGAAATATTATAATGTAGTCATCAGATATTAACATAGAAAATTGATTCGTAAGGGTATCTGTGTTGTAATAATTACAACTTTCTGCGTATTTATTGCCAAAAGAATAAATGTAGGGATGTTTATCCTATACTTGAAAATAATATAACTAGCGATCAATGAAACCTTTCAAAGAAATCTTAACAAATCTATCCATTTCAATGACCAACAATCAGATAATCGTAAAACATTATGGAAGGAACTCACAAGATCTGAAATTATTTTCCACATCGCGTGTCTAGTTCCATTTCCTAAGTAGTTAACATTCAGTATGGTTTGTGGCCGTTTGCGGTTTACTTTCATTTTGGTTTAAAGCCATCATAATATAATTACATATGTATTATGTAAAAACAAACAAGTGCCCTCAAATCACAGAGCAATGCGAGCGACTATCGATGTTAAGAGCATATTTCTCCAGAGCTATCGGAAAAGCAGAAATACTTTTACTGCGAATATTGTGAGTGGACGAGACTAGGAGAAAAGAAGAAAAAAATATAGCGAAAGTGAACTAGGAGCATTTCACTATTAGGAGTCATTCAGAAAGAATATTTAGGGAAGAAAGAGGAAAAGTGAGATGAAATTGAAGTCGAGAGGAAATAACGCGGATGATATAGTGTATATATAGGAATTAAGTGAGTGATTTGCATATTGGTTCTCCAAATGGTCTGTAAGGAAACGAAATTCTTAGAATAGCGGAGCAAATTCACTGAAAAGAGAGTAAGCAAAATGGATATTCAGTAGAAAAAAACAGGTTTGCACAAGACAGGTATGAATCATAAAAGGCTTTTAGATATAACTAGTGTCAAAAATGCAGCTGAATAAAATCACACCAAGTTCTGTAAAATTTATTGGAGGGATTAGTTAGGGCATTCGTGAATAACGAGTAATAATATATTTATTTGTACAGTGCATGTATTGCAAATTGTTTAGGGCACATTTTTTCGATGTGCGAGGGTCAATGGGTGAAGGACGAGGGGGGGGGTGAGGACGAAGGGCGAGTGGTGGTGTGCAAGGGGTGAGGGATGAGGAGCGAAGGATAAGGGTGAGAGAGAAAGGGCGAGGGACGAGTGGCGAATGCAGATTGGCAGTGGTGGGGCATGGGGCGTGGAACATGGGGAGTGGGGCATGGGGCGAGGGCTGTGTAGTGCAGGGTTAGTGGTGATGGGTGTGAAGAAAAAGGGCGGGTGGTGAGTGGCGATGGTTGAGAAAATCGAAGGTGAGGGGCATGGGGAAAGGGTGAGCGGCGAGAGGCAAGGGACGTGGAGGCGTCAAACATTGAGGGATGTGCGACACGCGATGTCGGAGGAGCGAAGAGCGAGGAACAAAGGGCGAGGAGCAAAAGGCGTGTGGTTATGTACGGGGAGCGAAGGATACAGGCGAAAGCAAATGGCGAGAGGTGAGTGGCAAATATAGATTGACGAAGAGCCAGGAGTGTAGGGTATGTGGCGAGGGGTGATGAGATGAGGTGGCAAGAGTAGAGCAGGGATGAGCGAGTTGTCGAGAGGGGAAGGCGAGGGGCAAAGAGGCAAGTGCCGTTCGGCTTGAGAGAGGGAGGTTGAAAGCGTTTGGGATGGGGCGCAGGGCTAGTGGCTAATGGCGTAGGGCGAGGGAGGGGAGGCGTGGCGCGAGGCGTGGAGCGTGTGGTGTGTTGTGTGTGGCGTGGAGCGAGAGATGTGGGAGCGAGAGACGCAGGACGAGGGACACGAGGCGCAGGGCGTGGGGCGTGGGACGCTGGGCGCTGGGCGCTGGGCGCGGGGCGCTGGGCGCGGGGCGCTGGGCGCGGGGCGCGGGGCGCGGGGCGCGGGACGGGGGGCGCGGGAGGGGGGGCGCGGGACGGGGGGCGCGGGACGGGGGGCGCGGGACGGGGGGCGCGGGACGGGGGGCGCGGGACGGGGGGCGCGGGACGGGGGGCGCGGGACGGGGGGCGCGGGACGGGGGGCGCGGGACGGGGGGCGCGGGGCGAGGGGCGTGCTGCGTGGGGTGAGGAATGGTGAGAGTCTATGCTCTTGGGGGGGGGGGAGAGGTAGGGGGCGAGGGGGCGGCGAGCGATTTTTCCGCTCGTAACTCTCCGTGAAAGCGGCTGTCACTCGGGCGCAGCGCGCCGCCTGCCGACGCATCGCTCCAGAACGTCGCGCGCACTGCACGGCCGTGATGGAAGGGATTGGCCAGGCAACCCGTCAGTGCTGCCCTGCCATTCCCAGAACAAATCTCGTCACTGTTTTTTTCCTATTTACTCCAGTCTTGATATGTGCAATTTTCAAAAGAAATCGCGGATATTTTAATACATCTTATTTACCCCAATTTTTATCATGTACTGTTTATTAATACATGTCGGGTGTTTACTACTAAATAATTTGAATTTTTGAATGAAAGTTTGAGACTGATTTTATCTGAGAGAATACATAAACCAAAAAGGTAATTAGGAGAAATAATGAATAATAACCAATGGATTACTGATTGGTAATTTCAATAAAAAAATGTTCGGAATTATTTGTCTATCTTGGAAAAAGTACATGATATCCATGGTGTTAATTGAATGCCCAAAAGATTAACACAAAAATGTTAGTGAAAAAAGTTTTTATTATGGCAAATCATTCCCATCGGACCCAAAAATAGTAGTAATAGTAAAAGACAGTAATAATAAATAGTAATAATAGTAATAGTCAAGATAGTAAAAATTCATAATAAATCAATCAAGAATATCAAATGCCAATCTACCTAAAGTAAGAGAGGTTAAAAAAACTGGCATTACATGTAATTTTGTGATACTTATATTCTGCTGTTAGGTCTATTAACAGCAAATAGCTGACAGGTTTGAAGCCGCAGACCGAGGCATTAGCCAACAAAAAATACCTTTTCGTGGCATAGGAATCTCATCTGCCATCTTACAAGTCATGATTTTTACAATTTTTGGCGTAGACGGCTGTAAAATCTTTTGGTAGACTCCAGCAATTACGGATTTTTGAGTTCGTAGCGGATTTTAGTTTCCTGGTTGTGATTGATAAGAAGCATATTTGGATGATCTGAAACATCGCCAAAAATGAGTAATAAAATGTTTTTAAAGTGCTCTAAAAGCGAAGAAAAATGATGTAAAAATTTGATTAAAACCTGTTCAGATGAACAACTCAAGACTTGGATATGTTTCTGATGTAACTGAGGCTTCTTCCTTTCATTCAAGTGAACTTTGCTTCCAAAACTTTTGGTTTGGACAGTTCTTTACCAAGAAACCTCTATCTTTATTTGTTCCCAAATCGGCCGAACCTTCTATCGCGGTGATAGGCGACACAGAACCTTAGATTACATATGCACAACGACTGATATTACAATTTCTAAGCGAAGAAATTGAATAG
This sequence comes from Gryllus longicercus, assembly GCA_038098605.1. Lineage (NCBI taxonomy): Eukaryota > Metazoa > Arthropoda > Insecta > Orthoptera > Gryllidae > Gryllus > Gryllus longicercus. The sequence continues at coordinate 4,547,272 of JAZDUA010000064.1, read as the reverse complement.
GCTATCAGGAATTCTGGACAATATTTGTTGCATCGTCTAAATATTATTTGAGGCAAGTTCCATTAAAATGATCTTAAAATAGAAGATATAGGCAATAACTGCTTTAAAAATTACGGGGAAAAGTAAAAAAAACACTAATTAGTCGAAATTGTCGAAAAATGCATAAAAAGTCGCATAAAATGGGTAATTTTCTTTTGTAATAACATAAAAATGTCTCTACTAAAAAGCATTGTTCTAAAGTGAAAAGAAAAAAATGACATTTCATTTAAATACGCCCCCTAGTGCTAAGTCTTTATCACAAAACAATAATAGGAAAATGTATATTCCTGGTTAGTAATATCTCGATGGATGAATAAATAATTGTAATTCACAGTTTGTTTGGATTTGTGATGAGAAGTTTAATAAAACCTGATGTCCCAAGTGTTGGAGAGAAATAATGCGTTTTCCAAATTGAAAATAAATGATAAAAGGGACACGGAAAAATGAAGAATACGTTTTGACTTTTTTAAATTTTTTCTGTGTGATATATACGACATTTAATTTCAATTTCAGCGAGTTGTGAAAAATTGGTTAAGAAATAGAATAATTTTCCCTAAATTATTACTATCGTCTAAAGATAGCCTATTAATTGTATTACTTGTTGAAGGATGCTTCTCACGAATTTATCAAGCAATCAAATCTTATAAATGTGAGCTTCATTGGTCATACAAATTTGTTGAAATAGAAAACAAAACAATTTTTAACGGGCTGATGACATGGTTTGTTTGACTCAGGAAATTTTTTTCACTTTTTTCGTGGGCCTCGTAAATGCAAATAAGTTGAATGTACCAATTTCAAAAGTCCTGGTTTTTGTAATGCGTTAAGTTATTTCATTTGTTTGTTTTATTTTTTAGACTTTTGTAAATCTAATAATCATTGCATCAGATCATGTAAGTTGTTTTATTTTGTATTTTTTATATGTTTTAAGATTACAAAAGCTTACATGTATAGAATTTGTTTGTCTTTAATTATCTATGGAAACTACCACTTCGATTGTTATCAAGAATGTTTTTAAATAGTGTTGAGAGAATACGAAAAGCAGAGGAGATAATAAAACGTGGAATACACTTATGGATGGTTTATAGCTGACATCAGCCGAGACAGATTTAATGTTTGATCACTGATAATCGGAGGTGATTGATTTGGGGGTTTCGAAAGGCGTGGGTTGTTGAATCACGGATGGAAAAGTTTATCAGATAGACAAAAAATTAAAAAGTTAACACGATTAATGAAAGTACGAACGAACGGGCTCCCATAGTGGGGATACCTTAAGGAGAGAACCCCACCAGTAGGCATGCACCGTGATCTCACGTTCTAGCGGGCAAGGAACACTGCCACGACATAAAATGCATTTCACTAACAATTTTAATATCTATAGAAGTTGACGCTCCCGGAAAAATAATCAAAATATTTAACTTTTAACTTTCATGTAGTGTGTATATTTCACGTGAGAGCCAATGTTACGCAGGACATCGACCTATTGAAATAGACAACTTTCAGTTCCTCGCAATGGAATTATTTTAGTCGTCCACTACTGACTCGTATCTACTCTTTAATAATTTTCACCGCCGTTTACAGGAAACTAGCAAAATTTCTGGAGCTGCACGGACTATTTCGTATTCCATTCTTCTGAAAGAAAAAACTTTAGTTTTCTATAAAACAAATTGTTTAAGACTATAAGTTTTAATGTAACTGGTTCACATGATAATAAAATACTATTATTCCCTTCAATGTTTTTACTGAATATTGCTATTAGCCTAAAAAGATGATCTTACGCACTGCTATTGGCCTCTAGAAAAATTTATTACTAGGTACTACGTAGTTCTCCTGCACCGGTACTAGCCTTTGGCGTAATATATTAGGAACAAATCTGCCCGTAGTGACAGGCGAAAAATAATGATCGTCGAGCACCTAATTACTTATTAATTAAATTATTTTCCGCATTTGTGTTGAATTAATCTTTACCTAACTTTGCACGGACACCGCAACAGTCCTGAAGAAGAGTGTGAAAATTTTCAATTCATTTTTATTACAATAACAAGGATTTTCTTAAACAACTTTTTCTGGTATCCATGTCGGTTACATGTCGTTGAATTCACTTGCTACAGGTAACAAAAATTCGCAAGGAGTTTTAGAAGGAATTAGGAGAGGTATGTTCAAATCCAAGCCCAGAAAAGCGCATGCCCGCTGACGCACTGGGTGCGTGCGGGCGCGGGGGCGGGGGGGGGGGCTGGCCGTGGCGCGAAGTGGGGCGGCGCGACCGCGCCCCTCTGGACCGGAAGTTCCGGACGCGTTCGGTTTCCGGCGCCGCATTGATTCGCCCCCGCCCCTCCTTCCCCCTCTACCCCCCTTTTCCTCCTCTTCCCGGCACCGCCCCCCCCTTCGATCCCGAGGGCCGACCCGCCGACCCACCGACCGACCGACCGACCGACGCCCTCCAGCTTCCCGTTCTCGACGGACCGCGAAAGCAAAAAAGAGGAATCCGCCTTCTGCCTTGTGACGTTTCCAGGAAGCACTAAACGTTGACGAAACATCTGAGGCGACTGCTTCTTCGAACAAGCTGATGGAGCGACGGAGAGGGGGCCAGGTAAGACGTTAATAATCCCCTTAGTGTTCATGACCTACTTAGGTATTGATTAACATTGGTTTTGTGCTAAAGCGGACGAACGTCGGTGCAGTTTTGATAGAATAATTATCGGAATTTCTTTTACTGTAAAAAGAGCAACTAAAAAACTGTTCTCCCAATTTAATATGATTGGAATTATATATTATCTAGTTCACGAGTTATATTCGGAAACTATTCACATATTAAAATCTGATTCTGTTACCATGCGCTCATGTTTTAAGTGATTGTACAATCTAATTCATATGCATCAACCTTATAGTTTGAAAATTGTATAATGATATTCACTAATAATTTAACACTTTTGTAATGAGATGCTTATCTTGATTAGTCTATGGAAAAAGAGTACATAGCTTGTTGAAAAGGGCATAAGCCATTCGCCCTTTTCCCATAAATTACCACAAATTAAACAAGAAGTATGAGTATTTTGTAATATTTCAAATATCGTTTTGCTCCTACTTCTCATTTTACTTTCTTGTATACCACTATGGTCAAGAATAATTAAGGTATAAAGAAAGTATTGCATTTCTGCAAGGAAAAGGCCCAACCTTTGAACAGAACTTTTCGAGTCGTTTTGTGGCGCCCTGATATTCTCAAAAGTTTACTTTTATTGCCTTTCTATGTAGAAACTTACTTTTTCTTACATTGAGTGTGGTCAGAACCCATGTTTTGTGATTTATTGCCACTGGAAAATGGTATTCAGGAAAAGGTATGTCCGTCTGTGAACACTTTTTCATTACTTTTTCAATTGAATTGTCCACGTACGTTCAACAGTTTATATTATCTCATAGATGTTATGAGATAATAGCTAATAGGAATGTTTAATAACTAATAAGAATGTTCAATAACTAATAAGAATGTTCTTTTTTATTTAGGTCAGAAGGTTTTAAAGGCAAAGAATAATAACTAACCAACTAATCTTTGTTTGCAATTAAGTGCACTACTTCGTAAAACAAGATTAAGGCACGTGCGAAATACATATCGCGTTTAATCTTGCACCGTAAACACATCGCCGTATGTCAACCAGTACACACGCCGTGCAAATGGAGCCTTAATGCGAATTTGATCACCGTCGCCCCGCCCCTACCTTTGCAAGCGTCTTCAACTCCCCTCCACTCGCGACTTCGTTGTGCTTACGGCGACCTCCCCGCCCCCACATCGCTTTCCCCGCAGGCGCTACTTCCGCCACAGGGCTGTTGAAATCCCTCCCCAGTAGTTCTCCTCGTACGCCAGTTCCTTCCACGCAGGCTCAAACAATGTTCTTCTATCGCCACGTTCACCAGCGACTCCCGTCTCCCAGCTCACACTCCTCCACATTCGCTTCGAAGCTGTGTTTGATCTAGTGACCACTGATTCATATTCGTTCTCTTGTCTGCTAATCAATCTCTATTCTATCCTTATTACAATCGTCACCCATATATTTGCTACGCAGAACATTGATAAACCTAATTTAGCTTTAAGTGTTAGCTCTAAGTGTTTTCTGATATAATTCACTTTAGTATATTTGATTGTTAAATGCAATGAACAATAATGAAACGTTCTATTCCAAAAGACACCAAAACAATGTACGCAGACATCGGGTTAGTGATCTGAATGACATGTCTGTCTCTCAGTAATTTATTTGGGAAAAGCTTATTAGAGTAGTTGGTAATAAGCAATGAAGTCTTCATTTTTACAGGGCCTTTTTGAGAGTCTTGTAGAACCCGAGTCGGAGGGCTCGACGGAGCAGTTGGGAGGCCTGGCCTAAGGCGTGGGGCTGTCGCTTTGCCTCCCATCACGGCGCCGCCAGTCGCTCCGCCCCTCGGCCCCAACTTCCAGCTCCGCCCCGCCGCTCCCCGCCGCCAGCCACTGACAAGGCGCGCCCGAGAGATGCGGCGACAGCCGCGCGCCGTCGACTCAACAGCGACGTAACGAGCAACCGCGTTTGTCGGCGCGCCGGGGAGAGGGGGCAGAGCGAAGGGGGAAGGCTTGGGCGCTGATGGGAAGGTAGAGGAGGAGGAGGTAGAGAGCGGAGGGGACGGGAGAAAAGAGGAGAAAAGTGGAAATGAGGAGAGAGTGGAGAAGGGGGTAGGAGGGGATAAGGAGGGGAAGGGAGGAGAGAAAGGAGGAAGAGAATAGGAGAAGGGGAGGGGTAGAGAATGGAGGAGGTCAGGTGAAGGGGTTGAGGAGGCGGCGAGGGGGAAGAGAGAGGAGACGGAGAGGCGGCGGGATATATGAGAAGAGAGAGGAGGTGGGGTGAGAAGAGAGGGGTGGGGAGAGCAGAGAGGGGGTGGGGAGAGGAGAGAGGGGGTGGGGAGATGAGAGAGAGGGTGGGGAGATGAGAGAGGGGGTGGGGAGATGAGAGAGAGGGTGGGGAGATGAGAGAGGGGGTGGGGAGATGAGGGAGGGGGTGGGGAGATGAGGGAGGGGGTGGGGAAAGGATATAGGAGGTGGGGGAGAGGAGATAGAGGGCGTGGGGAGAGAAGGGAGAGGAGTTGGAAGTGGAGGAGGTGGAGAGACAGAGTAGCGCAGGACGAAGTGGGGAGGAGGAAAGAGGAGGTGAAGGCAGAGAGGAGAGAAGGTCGATGGGGGAATGGATGTGGAGGAGTGAGGCCGGGAGGGAAGCGGTGCCGGAGGTGAAGGGGGAGAGGATGGAGAGGCGGCTAGGAAAGGGTGGACGAAAAGGAGGGGGACGGTGAGGAAAGGGCGGTAGACGAGGAAGGTGCAGAGGGGGGGGGGGGGAGCGGCCACGGAAGAGGCGCGTGTTATCGGGCGCGCGCAGCCTGCGCACCTGCCTCAGCAGCCGCGCTCCAGCTTCCCGCCCCCGGCCACCCGCCCCCCCCCTCATCCGCCCGCGCGCCTGACGATCTCGGCGCCTGCGAACGCGGCCTCTTCTTCGCACACGCACAACACACACAAACACATTGACGGACGCACACTCACGCACTCATACACGCCACCACATACACACACGTAAGAGCCTTGACGGAGCTCATATACACACACAACCTCGCTTTAGTAAGCGTACTCGTACGCACAGCCACGAACATTTTCCTCGTGAGGCGCCAGCATCGCTCTGCCCGCCTTCCCTGCCTTCCACCCCGAGTGCTCTCATTTGCTCCCTGATTCATCCGCCCGGCATCGCGCTGAACACGTGTACTTCAACGAGAGCGAGGACTTACGACCTGGCATGCGCGTGCAGCACGGCGCAGTGCGCCCTACGGTTATTGCGTCTAAAATTACTGCTTCAGACATCACTCAGAACGCAAAAAAATGTAAAAGAAATACTGTCAAAAGTTGTTCTTCCAATTTACATTTCATGTGTAAATTCGTTACAAACAAACGACTTAAAACCCTAACTTATACCACCAAACATCAAACAAGTTATTTAATATTTCACTTCATTTAATGAAACAGACTTTAGAGAAATTATTATTTTTTGTTGGCCTGTGTAACCTGATTTAAGTTAATGGACTTTGCATGTTAATTAATTAATTCTTCCGGATAGAAATGACACAGTTTTAAATGTACAGTGTGTAGTACGAGAGATAATTTCTGTCAAGCATTATAAAGATACAGAGCTTTCTATATGGCATTCCGCTGTGAAAATGTTTGGTGACATCTACCAGAGATTTTATTGACACTAGGCATTTATTGACACAAGCTGCTATCAGGCAATAGTTGACCTAAAGCAGAAAAAATACTGAAGAACTCGAAGCAATTTAAATGCGCTAAAAAAATTGAAGGCGTTTTAAAACATCTGCAAATGAGTTACAGATTTCTCATAGACTGAACGTCATCGCTGGAGTAGTGCACTTTTTAACCAGAAAAATGTACAGTGTGTTATCGATTGCTAGCAAAGATGGAGTATTATATTTTGATACGCAGGTACAACCTAAGTTTTTACCACACAAAAAGATTGATTGCGGAATTTGAAACCACGAATCCATTGGGAAGTCTCGTCAAATTAATATTATTTCTAAATGAAGAGTAGAATGAGAATAATCACGAGGTTTATGTGAGTGTATTTATTTATAACCACAAACTAAAATTTCGCAATCTCAAATTTTCCGGAAAGAATCCTTTGTGCATGTTTGTAGCAAAAAATCGGCGGAAATTGCTAATACGTTAAGCAGCGGCGTGCACATGGCACTACAACAAGAAGCAAACGACGCTCCACAAGGCTAGGGAGGGGATCCGCAAGGCGAGTTTCTTGAAGCAGAAAAAGAGGCTCGTCGGTTCGGCGAGGTCGAAGGTGGTGCGCCATCTCCATAAAATACATGAGCTCGGCGGTTGCGCCAGGTGCACGCCTTGTCCAGCTTGTCGATGTTTCTATCGATAGTCGACCTCCGGCTCGGCGTGGCCTCTTCCTCCGCGTCCTCCGCGGGGCGCCCGGCCGCGCCAACCCCGTCTCTCAGCTCGTTCCTGCCCGCATCATCCTGCTTCGCTCTTGTCGGACACGCTTCGCGCCACTCCCCCACTCCGATAAGTTTTTATTCGACCTTGTTTCTCGTCGCTTCGAACCGTTTCTCCTTGATCCGGGTGGTTTCTCTCCGCTCCCCCGATTCACCTCGCTTTACCCCGTTTCTCTCTCCGACCCGTTTCTCCCAGCATCGACCCGTTTTTCCCCGCCCTTCGACCCGATTCTTCTCGCTTCAAACCGTTTCTACCCGCTTCGAGTCGTGTTTTCCCGTTCTGAAACGTACTCCGCACAGGTTCTTCCTGATCCGCAAGCTTTATTCCCCGCGCCAGACCTATTCTCAGACCCGTTCATCCTCCTTCCCCCCGAATCTCGCTCAACCCTGTTTCTCTCTCCGACCCGTTTCTCCAAGCTTCGAAACATTTTTTCCAGCTCTGATCCATTTCTTCTCGCCCAGCGCCGACCCTGTTCTCTTCGCTCCTTCACGCTTCGATCTGTTTCTACTCGTTCCGTTCCGTTTATCCCCGCTCCGACCCGATTTTGCCTGCTCCACCCTAATACTCCTTGCTCCACACCGTTTCCACCCGCCTCGACTCGTTTCTCCCCGCTTTGACCCGTTCTCCCCGCTTTGACCCGTTCTCCCCGCTTTGACCCGTTCTCCCCGCTTTGACCCGTTCTCACCGCTTTGACCCGTTCTCACCGCTTTGACCCGTTCCACCGCTTTGACCCGTTCTCACCGCTTTGACCCGTTCTCACCGCTTTGACCCGTTCTCACCGCTTTGACCCGTTCTCACCGTTTTGACCCGTTCTCACCGCTTTGACCCGTTCTCACCGCTTTGACCCGTTCTCACCGCTTTGACCCGTTCTCACCAATTTGACCCGTTCTCACCAATTTGACCCGTTCTCCCCGCTTCGACCCGTTCTCCCCGCTCATCGTTCCCCCTGATCATCACTGTTTCTCCCCACTTCGACCGATTTTTCCCGCATAGACCCGTTTCTCCCCACATCGACCCGTTTCTCCCAGCTCCGCCCTATTTCTCCCTGCTCTGTCCCGTTACTTCGTACTCCGCCCCGATTTGCCCCCCCTTGGAACTGTTACTCCCCGCCTCAATCCCTTCACCCCCTTCACCACTACTCTCACCGTTCCACCCCGTTTCTTCCCGCTGACTCCACAGCCCCTTTCCACCGACTGCCTCCTGCCCCGCATTGACCCTTCCCTTTTCTTCCCGCACCGCCGCGCCCGCGCAGTCTCACCCGGCGCGGCGTTAGCGCCGCTGGCACCCGAAGGACCCGGTCGGCGGAGGCTTCGACGGCGTGAAAATCAACTTGACTGGGCTCCTCGCGAGCCGACGGCTCCCGCCGCGTCAACTCGCGCGAACAAGCTCGAAATAATCGTTGAGTGGTGCGTTTTAAGCTGCCTCGCAAGGCAGAATATGTCTTTCAACAAGTTTGCTGCGAGTTGAGACGCAAATTACTTTCGAAAGGTGTCTCGGAAGTTTTACGTCTACGGGAGCGTTTTGTTTGTTCCCAGCCGAATGAAAAGCGTTTTTGAGCTGAATGGATGGCTTATGTTAAAAAAGTTTGAAAGGCGAAAGTGAAAAATTAGAGTGATGGGAAGCTCTTTTGTTCTGCTTCGTTTACTTTGCACCGAACGAACTTCTGATATTTTAAGTAACAATGTTCGCTTTTTAGATGTTTCTTTTGGGTTGAACCCTTATTGGGGTCAAGTTGGCGAGTGAAAGAAGTGACAATTGAAGTCCACTTCGTAGCATCGATTTTTTCTTAGACAGCTGAGCTTTCAAGATTCTTTCGAAGTTTCGAAATACATTACACTGCTTACAAATATATTAACACAATGATTTTTTATATCAGTTTTTATGACAGAGTTTTCAGATGATGTCCGTATTTCAATCGTACAGTTTTGGAGGGCACTCTAAAAGTTTCCAGAATGGAAAGGAAATAATTTGTTTTCAAAAAAGTGCCGTCAACAATGCCTATTCTACGCAGTCTTATCACGGCCTCCTAGTTATCTTGTTCAGATTGGTCGAAAGGTTTCTTATTGCTTACTCATTTATCACAGGTAGGTGTTCGTGTGCCACGGTACATGTCTTTTGTCAAGTTGGTCTAAGTGTTAAAGAATGTCTTAAACGGTTGAGGACTGTTGGACACTTGGTGATTCTTTTCCGTCAAAATCGACTGTTTATGAATGGTATTTGGAATTTTGGAGGTGGAGAAAGTCACTTGATCATGATTGCGAGGGACAATCACAGACAGCAACAACGGAAGAAAACATCTCGTCTGACCAGATGATGTTGAAGGATGACCCACCCTGCACTTACCAGCAGATACAGCACACCTTGGGTATTGGTTTCTCCGCAGTGTCACGCATTTTGCATGAAAACCTTGGTGTCAGGAAGGTCTGCAGTCGATGGATCCCACATTATTGATCTCGGAAATATAAAGCAGATCGTGTAAACTGGTGTAAAGAAATGTAGCAAAAGTTTGAAGATGGACGTGCAAAGCAAATAATTTATATTGTAACTGGAGATGGATCTTGGATATACTAATTTGACCCCGAAAACAAACAGCAATCGACGATCTGGATCTTTCCTGACAGGTGAGCACCAACAAATATCAAGAGATCGCGAAGCTTTAGAAAGAAAATGGTACGCAACTGTTTGTCTCCCAAAAGTCTTCGAGAGCATTCAGAAAAGACGACCAAAGAGAATGGTGTGTGATCTGCTTTTGCATCATCACAACGCGCCAGCACCCACAGCTCAGAAAACCGAATATTTTTTATCAGAGAATCATGTCAGACATCTACAACACCCCCTCTAGGGTCCAGGCATGCCCCCTGCAACTTACTTATATTTCCAAATAAACAGAAGCCGCCGGTTTGAGCCCCCAGACCATGCAGTAGCAGTCGACAAAGCATTGCTTAGAGATTCCGAAAGAACGATGGCGTGCAGCCTTTCACAAATGGTTTCAGAGGATGGCACGCTGAATAGACGTTGTGGGTGGGTGGGGGAATACTTCGAGAAAAATATAAAGGTAGGAATCAGTTTACTCTACTTTAAACCTACTCTTCCGGAAACTTTTGGAGTACTCGTCGTATGTTACGACTTAACTTGCAAGACGGCAAAGATTGTCGAAGTATATATTTTCTTTTCTCATCAAGGGTTGTCAGAATTGAAAACGATTGAAGAAATCTTACAACCAGTTTCTAAAATCAATTATACATAACATATAACAAGATATATATTCCTTTAACTAGAAAGAAAAATAACAAACAATAGAAGAAAATGTACGAAAATATTTATATAACTACGTTTCGAATATCTGTATCTGATAAGCAGAAAATGTTATGAATTCAAAAACTTTGTGGTGCTACGACAACAAATTCATTCTGGCATTATATGGAACTTTCGTAATCGTTGAAAATTACAGACGTCAACGATTTTTAAGCGTATTTTTCCGTACCAGAGGGAAGAATTTAGTCGAACATTTTCGTGTCATTTGCTGGCCAGACAGATGAAATATGAATATTAAAGAAAATCGTCTAACCGGACGCTGAGACAGACAGTTCAGTGGTTCTGAGCACGTCAATGTTTTTGCTAGGGACGTGGCGGTGATATTTCACCCGCTGTATGGTGCGATCCGACGCCGACCTCCTATCGGCTAGCGGGTTTTTCCCTAATCAGGTATCTCCCATCTGCCGGGACAAGCTCTAAGCTCCCCATCAGTCTCCCGGCATGTTTGCATGTGTGGTGCATGTGAGTGTGTGTAAGTAAGGGGTGAGGATAGGGCAAGGAAGAGGAAGGTGAGATCTCGCGCGCTCCGTGGCCCGTTTGTTAGGGTACCACGGCATTCGCCTGATATTGATAGGAGAAACCATGAATTATCGGGGAAACTACCGGTTAGAGTAGCCGGACGCTAGAACTCTCCTCCAGACAGCGACTGAAATCGACCTAGTTAACAAGCCAGTGTCGAAAATCCTGCTACCGTCGGACTCGAACCTAGGACCTCCCGGTCAGGGGGTCTGCAGTGACATCAGTTGATGCCCTGAGCCATCTCTCCCGGTCGGAGGCTTAGACACTAGCGTTATCACAGGCGGAGAGATGGGCGAACACACAAGAGGTTTTGCCGTAGTCAATTTTTTTGTATAAAGGACTTACAAAACGTAAATTCTAACTACAGAACATCTTAAAGGAAGTAATTGACCGCAAATTTATTTTACTTTAATTTACTGCCTTTATTTTCACATTTACCTACTCTTTCAATATCAGGGCCTCAAATGACGAGCTTTTTCGTCGATAAAACGCATTACAATACTTTCGTGTACGTTACAATACGTTTTTTGTCACATTACAATACTTTTAGTACGGAAGTAGTATACTACAAAGTAAAGTAGTACATATAAAAAAAGGAAAAACGCCAGTATTTACCCAAGTGAGTCACTAAAACATCAGCACAATCTAAACATTCAAAGAGCCTTACATGTTTTAAAACTTTATTTAAAGATATATAAAAACCATTTCTCAAATAGTGGGATTATTACTCCAGCACTTCATTTAGTTTGTGAAGCTAAGTCTCACGGGGCTACAATAACTTGTCAGCTTTTATGAATAAAGTCCTTGCATGGCACTGGAAGCGCAAAGTCGCGTAAAAACTGCAGTGCATCTCCCATAGAGGCGTCTTTAGGCCGAAAAGCTCGGAAAGGAAGCCCCGCGTGAAATATGCAAGCTGCCAGCAGCGCTCCACGTGGCGGCGGTCGAAAGTTCAGGCAATTACTCAGCAGACGCCGCACTTTTATGCCGGGTCGCGAGTAAACACAGCGGGGTGCCCTTAATCCCCTCCCTCTTTCCCTGAGCACGTAAAAATGGCTCTAAAATGTCAACAGTCGTTAAAATTAATATATACATAGAATAGATAGGACTTATTTCTTGTGCTCTGGCCGGGTTCGTCACCCTTTGCCGCGCATGCTCCTGGGGGTGAAAAAGGACACATCTGTAACTTTTCTTCTATCCTTGTTTTGCAGGCTCTATTCTGTGGTTAGTCTCTTGAGATTACATTCTCGTTTTAGTTGACGCTTTCATTCATGTGACAGAAAATAACTTATGGTTTGAATCGACACAAAAATTAACCTACAAATTGCACTGTAAGGCTTTAATTTTTCAGTGAGGACAATTGTAAATATATAAAGTGATATTTTATATGAAACTTGAAACTCACATATTTTAAAACTATTGGCAAATAACGTTTCATGAAACTGTAATTTGTGTGGAAATGTGAGGTTAAACAACTATATACCCCCTCGGCTCTCTTACTAATTTAATAGCTGTTTTTAAACACACTTATCACATATCTTCGATTTAATTTGAGTGCTATTCTCTAGACAATTATTAAATCTTATGTTGCAATTAAGTACATCAATTGGAAGGAATATAAAGGAAATGTATCTGCTATTCGTTCTACAGTTATTTTATTTAGCTCTGGAGTATCGTGATAAACCAGAACTTTCGTCTTCTAATTCTACGTTTTCACTTTTACGTATCCTTTCTATAAATCGTAACTTTCTCACAGTTCAATATTAGTTTTCAATTATTTCTCTTTCATTCTATCATTTTCATTCACATGTGACTTCGCTAGAATTGCACTTTCCGCCCTTCCTCGCGCTCCGTTTTTGTCTTTCCTTCGTGTTGATCCAACCCCCCCCCCCCCCTCAGTGCTCCAACGTCAAACGCAGCACACTTTCTGCCAAGTCTGTGGCAAAGAGGGGGCAGGGTTTTACTGCAGCGAGTGCGGAAGTGCGTAGTAACTGCTGGTGTCGTTTCCACGGCCCTGGAAGTAAACAGTTGGTGTTCCAGCCGTGCCAACCACTCCACCTTCTGCACGGACCCGTGAACGACATGCGACGTACCGGGCAAAGATGATGACATTGACAAGAGTGAAGAATCAGGGTGAAAAAGATACGCAACCTCTCCCGCAAAGGTTGAGAGGTCATACAATGCGTTCAGTACCGATGGATTCTGGTGAAAGGAAAGAATTAATGGGATAACGTAAATACAATAAGAGGTCGTGTGCGAGATGCTAAAGCACATTACAAAGGCTTTAGGGAGCCCATCTGCAAAGGAAGAAAATACAAATGTGCTGCATGGATATTGGGGCAGAAAATTCAGAGATTTCATCGAAAATAGGACCTGCGTCACCTTTATGAGTACTTTGCTCTCTCTACTTTGCTGTTCCAGAGTTGCCATATCCTAGGAAGGAATACCAACGTTTTTGCCGTCATGATTCCTTTCTTCAAAGCCTGAGCAAATTTAAAAATAAATTAGTTTCCTGATTGTTGATATGTGTATTACAAATATCTTTAATAATTCAGTGTACGTAACTATGTCTACTATGGAATTAAGTATTATTATTATTATTATTATTATTATTATTATTATTATTATTATTATTATTATTTTCCGTTAAGTGGCGTTGTGAAATTGAGGTAAACCGAGTGTGTAAGAAAGACATTACAGCTCAGTGATCCGCAGTGCAGTCAAATGAAGTGTGGTGAGGTGGAGGACTATGAAAGATTGCACGGTGAAATGTTCACGTTGATTTGTAAAGTTTGTAAATTTTTTAAAGTTGTTAAGTTCTGTAATGTTACGTTAGTGTATTCTACCACCAAGTCCTCAAACTTACCTACAGAATTAGCCAAAAACCCAATCTAATCTAACCTAATGATGCTACCTTTCTCAAAGTGAAACGCGAATTTCGCTATTCGCTTCCGCCCTCGCAGCATGACGGCCGATAAGTTTTTTAATTGGCTGTCCGGGTGACGCCGCGTCCATGGCAAAGGTGCCAACGTTTCGGTCGCAATTCTGCGACCTTCTTCAGGGCGTAATGCCCAGAGGTCGCAGAATGGCGACCGACACGTCGGCACCTTTGCAATGGACGCGGCGTCATCCGACAGCCAATTAAATACTGACTTCGGCCGCGGAAGCCTACGCTCTCACTTGGCCGATTAGTTGGTGTCTGTAACTAAGACTAATTACGGCAATACGGACAGCCAAGTAAATATTGAATCCGACCGCTAATGCCTACGGTTCCGTACTTTGTTGTATTCGAGAAAAAAATATTAAAAACGTGTGGAGCAGTTTTCGTGAAAAACGTGTTTTTAAAATTGTCTGTATTTCACTCTAAATTACGCGAAAACTACTCATATTTTCGAAAAATTATTCTAGATCATATTTATGAATCTTGTACCTTTGGAAAATATATTTCAGTCAGAAAAAATTAATCTTCAGTATTGTAGTTGTAAGACGCCGGGAAAAAATTGAACTCATCAATTTTTAAAAATTCACAAAGAATAATGCAAATGGAACCTGTTCAAATTTTATGAATGTACTTAATCGAAAAAAAATAAGATAGAGTCAGTTTTGAGAACATTTTAAAAATGTTGAGGTTTAATGTAATATCAAAATATTCGTTTTAGATTTAAGAGACCGCGACAACAGTACGATCGAATAGGGAATATATATTTTGATGAAAATCCTGATTACGGTTTAGCCGCTAATGTTATTCTTAGCGGGGGAAACAAGTTTTGTTGTAAGCCTATTTTTGGATATGGACTCAAAAAACCTTTAATTTTACCACAACGTATTAGAGAAAGTAATTTACTACACATAGAAACAAGAATTATCCACTTTTTTGATATCAGGGTCTCACAATAAAAGATTTCTATCCAAAATTGCCGTTTTGTTGATTTAGCATTACAATACTTTTTCTACAATCCATCGGAATTATTCAAGAAAGTAAAAAGTTATGGTATATGAGAAGGAGAATAGAGAAACAATAAGTATGAATGACGATGTGATAAGACGAAACAATAAAAGGATAATAAAACACCAACAATAAGATGAAATTGCTAAGTATAAAAATCAATAGGAGTGGAGTAAAATCTGAAAAAATTAAGATCTTCGATAAATGAAATGTTTGAAGAGTACTGAATATCAGTAAACATTGATTGGAAACAAGAAAACAACTATTCACAAAAAAGGAAATTAGAGAGAGCTCTCAGTAATAAAATACAGAGTTCGAAAAGGTCGAGTGTGATAGTAGAATAAAACTTTCAAAAAAAAAAACAGAAACGCTGGGAGAAAGCAAAGAAGGAATAGGGAGAAATGCATTGAGAATTTGGCGGGGGCGCCGAGTACTAAAGACAGACCTTCCAAGCTCAAAATACGAGCGGACCTTATTTACTGCTTTATTTCGAGCCAGTGTTTCCAGACGCGCTCGTCATTCCCGGGAGTTATTTCTCCGTTATGATTTTCTGGAATTAAGGACACACTTGATGTGGAATAAAATATATATTTAATGCGTTCTCTCAAGAAACTGTCGAGGGGAAAACAAATGGAAGCGAAAATAACTTCCCTTCTTTGTTATCTTCTTTGTTAGACATTGTTAGCGCTTCTTCCCTTGTATTCGTGTTGTATACATTTTCTTCGTTCACAATTAAGAAAGAACAACTTGCACAATTCGCCTCGTAAGATTTTTAGTAAAAGCAACGAAAGTTTGAATATTATTATCTAAATTACATAAAAACGAAATTCAACTTTCTTTTTCATTTTCTGAATAGAAACACTAATTT
Source organism: Gryllus longicercus (assembly GCA_038098605.1). NCBI lineage: Eukaryota > Metazoa > Arthropoda > Insecta > Orthoptera > Gryllidae > Gryllus > Gryllus longicercus. The sequence continues at coordinate 4,531,570 of JAZDUA010000064.1, read as the reverse complement.
GTTACATATATGTTAAATCGAATAATACAATTATTTTTGAAAAACACATGTGTTCTGAGTAAAAAAAAATTACACCATTTTACAATGTATAAATTTCTATAATGAATTTTAAACGTTCTATTTTAAATAGTTTTTAAAATGTTTTTGCAATAACATTTAAAAGGCTTCAACTTATAACTACGATTAATAACAAACGTGTTAGGTTGATGTGACTACATAAATAAAGTATCTCTCCCTTTGAAACATATAATATGTTATGTTTACTTGATAATGGAAACTAAGCCAATAGAATTCGAAGTATATGCGGTTTACAATAATGTTTCACGTGTCTTCTATTTTCATCAATTTAAGGAACCTAAAAAGAGTTTGATAAATCCACTGTCAGCACTATGTCATTGCCCTTTCTCAACTTCAATGTGAACAATTACTAAAAAGAGGTTTGATATATTAGGACAAGAAACACGTACTCTGCACTTAATTGAATTATTTCATTAAATGCTGTTCTTTGCTTTAACTATTTACTGTCTTGAGAGCCCCACTCATTATATTAGCTCTCATCGAAAGCAATCACCAATTTGTGTCCTCAGTGCCATGCACATGCGTGATGTGAAGGGCATGAGTAAACATTTAATGTTTCTGGGGGGAGGGAGCAAGTACTGTGACCAATCACACAATGCCGCTCACGTGAGGCAGGCACGATGAAATTCATTTGCCCGCGCGATTGCCGCCTAGAGGGCCACAACGCCACCTAGACTAGTGAGTTCTGAACTCACGCCGGCCGCTGACTCCAGAGAATAAACACTGCCTGTCGGTTGGAGTGGCGAGTGCGTGCTTGGAGACATTCGGATTCGGCTAGTGAGATAGGAAGTGAACGGACGGTGGTGTGTGAGGCTGGGAGACTGAACTGAGCGCAGGCGTGAAGCGTCGAGGCAAAGGCTACGCGATTGATTGATTGTTTTAGTGATTCCGGGCACGTCAACTAACAGGTTCGTTAATCCCGTAAGTATAGTGTATGTTTTTCTCGGGAATGAGCACGCGGATGAAAAGATGCCCGGCTTTCGGGAGTTGGAGTGGAGCACACATCCAATGACTGGTGAGGATACACTGAGTGATCCGTGTAGAAAATACCGCGAGTGACTAATTGAAATTGTATAGAAACTATTAAACGTGTGACGCATGTGACGAAAAAGAATGTTTACTGGAACTTGTTGATTGGGGATTATTTAAGGTACAACATAGTCGTCCCCTAGACGAAAGCCAAAAGATGAAACTTTATGATGAAAGGGAAACATAATGATAATTTCTCATTGCTCAATACATTGAAAATATTCATGTTTTCCTTTCTCAAATTTGCTTGTAAAATTAAGATTCATTTGGTATTTAATTATTGTTTAATGTTATGTCGCAGTTTGACTTTACCTTTTTCTTAGTTTCAGAGTATCACAAGTAAAAGTGAACGTGATACTGTACATGCAATGGGGTAATATATGCAACTTCCTTACTTGCATATTAAGATTCATATGATACTTCATTGATGTGTTAGGTTATGTCACTGATTTGGTCATCGCTTTATTTATAGTTTAAAGAGAATCACAAGTGTAGATAAACCTCATTATCACCAATGTATTTTTTTAAAATTAATTTAGTATGAAGGGATTGGACTTGTGTTTTTTTGTGTTTTTCCTCAAAATTTCATTCAAGCAGCCCCGAACTCATTAATATCTTTTTTTGATACTCGCCTTCTCTACAAAGTTTTTCAAGCGTTCTAGGAACGTGTGATATCAGAAATAGAGAATGGTCTCAGTACATTGGTAATTAGTTCCGCGAGTGTAACACACATTATAGTCCACAGGTGGCGGTACTTGCCTTGCTGGAACGTGTTATTCTGAGACGACCAACACAATGGCTTGCGTGGTTTTCACTCTCCAGGTATTTCTCACAGCGACACACCGCCTTAAGTGCAGCCAGCTCTAAAGCGCTTGTCGTGGGTAGTACTGTAGTGTATGTAAGTGTGTGATTGTAAGGGAAGAGGGAAGGACAAGGAAGAGGTAGGAAAGATTTCACGCCAACCGGTACCACTCTTCCCCATACTTGATGAATTCGACCTACATCTCGCTACATAGGATTTACAGTCAGAGATGCTGCAGCGGCAACTATTGGTTTTTGGCCTCTCCATTAGTATATAAATCTACGGGGGATCGCCTCACCTTACCTCCGCCTAGAAAAGTTTGTCTCCTTGTAGACAAGTGTTAACACGACCCTGCTAAGGACACCTTACATAGAGAGTTCAGCAAGCTGACTTCAAACGTTTACATTCCAATTCCGATTCTGATTTTAAAAAACTTGTACGAGTGTATGGATGTATATGGATGGAAAGATCGATGGATGGATGTACATATGTGTATGTATGTCTGTATATGCATGCATAATTTAACGGAACTGTATTTGTGCGTAAGTACTTACATTTACAATTGTAGATGTGTATGTGTGTGTTATATGTGTGTGTGTATGTGTGTGTGAGAATTGGCGTACGAGTATTTGTAAATGCTTCGTTGAATGGATGCGAATATGTATACAAGTACGTAAGTATGTGATAATTCATGAGTAAATCTGTGTACCAGTCTCCTATAAAAAAGTGTATGTACGTATTTGTAAATGTTGTGTGTAAAGTTGTTATTATTAATGGTTAGTTTTTCCTATATATACTTATGTAGCGTCTGTATTGTGCTATCTTTTGATGTGATAGTAGTTGTTGTAATTTATTTTATTGTGTTGTATTTAAATAGATTTTGTGAGCAAATGTAGATGTGTTTCTTGTTAACCTGTAGCCTTATGATTGCCACTTGACAATCAGCCAATTGTAGCCAAATAACAATAAAAATAATAACAATAATAATTGTTATTTTTTTATAATATTATCATTACACTATGTTGGTGCTTCGATTATAATTTCCATTCTCTGAAATGTTTAAGTGAACAAAAATCACAAATAAATCTTTCCATTTGGTATTTTTACCGTAGCACATTCAGACTGGGTGAAGTCTGGAAATATTCGCTCATTCGCAACCTGCCTACACTGAACTCAAGTTCTATTCATGGTTATCTCAGTGACTAAAATAACTATTTCACACGAAAAAGCAACGCCAATGGCTTTCAAAAGAACATCAGATAGGGCCCATTCAGAGTGGTGTATCTGAAAATAATTATACGTTTTTCTATTCAATTCCTCCCCCCCCCCAACTCTTTGGTATTGGCTAATCATAAGTTTCTACATATGAGCTACAAGCCTTGATTGAACCAATAAGATATTAAAGCATGTTGAGTGAAACACATTGATATAATTAATATTTGACGCATTCTGAAACGAACGTATTTCATTTACAAAGTAGTTTTATTATATACCACTCATGCGTGGAAAATTTCCAGATAAATGCCAATATAGTCATTATTAATGACAAACCTGTTTATGTACGAGTACACGTTTAACATCCATTTATGAAACAATATCCACATTACAGACGATACCCAATATTATAGCTAATGGAATTTTGTAGAAAATACAAAATATTAGATTGCAACGCCGCAGCAGATAAACCGCGAGGTCGTATTTCATTGGCAACTTTCTTCCGAGCGTTTTCAAGAGTGAAGGTCCAAAGAATTCCTCGAAGCGAACTCAAGCCTCGCCATAAAAAGCGTCCGTGACGGCCATTCGCCGGCGTCTGCGGCGGCGCCGGCGGTGGCAGTGGCGGGGGCGAGTGGCAGAGCGGGGCCGAGGCCGGGACTGAGGGCGGGAGCCGGGGCGGGCAGGTGAGCGACACCGGATATTAGCTCTCGCCCGCGGCCGCGCCGGCAACTCGTCACTTCCTGGCGGAAACGGCCGCCGTCCCGCCGCCCCCCGCGTCACCCACCCCCCCACGCAACCTCGACCGCCCAGCCATTCCCCGCAGCCTAAACAGAGCAGCCCGGTCGATGACGTGCGACAGACGCGGTACATGTGTTGGCTCCCTTCAGAAGTGTTTCATCCAGCGCGCTACCCAACCCTCATTCCGTCTTCTCGTCATTTCCCATTTTTTCGCCCCCCCCCCCCGCTCTATCAGCCTATCAGCGTTCATTACCTTCCAGTTCTGCCCTGTCCAGTTGCGGCGTTTCATTTCTCTTCCGTCCTTTTCTGTCTAATTTCCGTTCTCATTTCATCTTGCGCGGCAAAAAAACCTGAATCCCTCATTCATTGCCCTATGTGTTCCGTCATGCTGTCACTAGTCTTTAAAGTGTTCACGCTAGTCGTACCCTCCCCTTTTTCATGTTGCTCAATTTGTGGGTTTTCGTTATTATGGACGTATTATCAATATGTGAACCCAGAATCACTTTTTATGCATCTCCAATTTCTATTTAAATTTATTTATATTTAGTTCTCTATCAGCAAATCATTTCCACACATATTTGTTTCTTAAACTGGCGATGTGTAATAAATAACAATGTGTCTATTCTTTTATTTATATATATATATATATATATATATATATATATATATATATATATATATATACATACATATATACACACACACATTCACTTTACCGTGATTAAGTAATTACTGCAATATTGCAATCATCCGTCCTAACCTACATTCTGCGTACGATAAGATACTGTAAGTGATTGTATACAGTTTTTATATGCATCCTTCTCCCCTTAACAGTCAGTTAGCGCGCAACATTTTTCACCCATCTAGCGTGTAATTACAGCACGCTTATGAAAAACGCTGTGATTCCTCGTCCCTCCGCACGCCGTTTTCCTTTGCGGCCTCCCGCCTTCATTACATTCCATCGCTCGCGCTTTCAAAGTTTCCCGTTCCTCTTCCCGCTCTATCTCCGCGCATCGCATCGCATCGCATCGCGTGCTCGCGTGCGCCGGAGGGAGGCGTGAACAAGATTTCCATTCCCATTCAGCCGCGGCCGCGCCTCGCACGCGCCCCGTCCCACCCGCACCTCCTGCTCTGCCTGCGCTCCACCCCTCCCCGCACGCGCCCCTCCCCGCACGCGCCACGCCCCGGTCGTGCCCACCCCCGTTCTATTCCGCCCCGCCCACACCCCGACCGCCCGCGCCCAGCCCACACCCCAACCGCCCGCGCCCCGCCCACACCCCGCCCGCCCGCCATAACGGGCGTCGGAAACACTCGGGAAGCTAATCGTGTTTGCCCTGGGCCGCTCCGCGAGCGCCGCGCCGGCCTCGAGGGTGAGGGACGACGCACGGTGGGGCCAAATGCCAAAAAGCTGGCCAAAAGTCCAAAAAAAAGTTACTAGATAGGGATTTTGTCGTTGCTACTTCAATAGGTTGGTATTTGGGCCGTTGAATTCCGCAATTAGTAACGGTTTCTCTCTTATACTTGAGGTAAGAGATCAGTTCAAAGTTGGGCCTCGAGCGATCGATATCGGTCAGCTGTGAAACGTGTTTTCAGAACCTTTGTGTTTCGAAGGATAGAGAAGCGTGCAGTCGGCCGAATTCAATAAAACAAAATGGAATCTATTCCTGAGAGTAAGTAGAAACATAATATGTATACTTAATTTTTTTTAAAATAATTTGTTAATGTAATAATTAACGTTGATTGTTGGCGAAAAATGAAAATGCTATAATCAAAAATTTGTGTTTAAAATGAAAAATAACTATGTGTACCGTCGTGCGGGGCTAAAAACTTAACATAACATTATTCGAAATGTTATTCTCTGTGAGAATCATAAAAAAACAGCTGCCCGTAGCTGCCGTTTTAGTGCCTGTGACAAATTTTCGTAGCGCGTGCAACATGTAGAAATACAAACTTTTGATGATTTGTTCGCCATATTGGTCCGCCATTTTGTTTTTTTAGCATTTTTATTCAATATTTATTAATCAGCATGCTTATAAACCCAAATCAACTCATTTTTAATTATAAACACGATCATTTCGTGTTAAAAATGGAAAAAATTGATGATTTGGTCCGCCATATTAGTCCGCCATTTTGTTTTTTGGCATTTTCATTCAAGGTTATTAATTAGCATCCTTAAAAATTCAAACTAACTCTTCTTTACTTATAAACATAATAATGTTGTGTTAAAAATACAAACTTATGGTAATTTTGTCCGCCATATTGGTCCGCCATTTTGTTTTTTTATGCATTTTTATTTAATATTATTAATCAGCATGCTTATAAACCCGAATGAACTCATTTTTAATTTTAAACACGATCATTTTGTGTTAAAAATGAAGAAAATGATGATTTTGTCCGCCATATTGGTCCGCCATTTTGTTTTTTTGGCATTTTCATTCAAGATTATTAATCAGCATCCTTAAAAACCCGAATGAACTCATTTTTACTTATAAGTATGATCATTTTGTGTTAAAAATACAAAATTTTGATAATTTTATCCGCCATATTGGTCCGCCATTTTGTTTTTCGGAATTTTTATTACAGATTATTAATTAGAATGATCATAAACCTCTGAATACAAAGTTTCAGTCAAATCGTACAACGCTTTCGACTTTTGACCAGCTTTTTGGTATTTGGCCCCACCGTGCGACGGCAGGTGCGAGCGCGCGGCCCCGCCTCCGCTTCGCCTGCACCTCCGCATCGTTTCGACCTCGCGCCGGGCGCCCGCGCGTCATCGCCGCCTAGCGATCGCGCAAAGAACGAGGGACGCTGTGAACAGTGGGCCGACATGACGGTCCGCATGTCCCCGGAAAGAAGGCATGGTGGTCTGTTCGGCGATTGATTGATTGTTGATTGGCGATTGATCGATTCAGAGCGCCCTATCACTAATTAGGTAATTAGTCCCGTAAATATAGTGCATGTTTATGCACGGGCGGTGGCGATCATCTTGCCCTGCGGGATGGCAAAATCCGGAGCAGACGTGACGTCGGCTAGCGGGGTTTTTCCCAACCACGTGGTTGGTGTTCTTTTACCAGGGCGGCACCACCCCAACCGGGAAAAGCTCTAAGCTCCCGCTCAATTTTCCGGCATGTGTGGTAGTGTAGTCCAGGTTAGTGTAACACCGTGAAAGTAAGGGGTGAGAATAGGACAAAGAAGGAAAGATCGCGCGAGATATGTGGCCCATTTGTGAGGATACTGTTCCAGCATTCGCCCAGTGTTGACCGGAGAAACCATAGAAAACTACCGACTTGAGCAGCTGGCCACTTAAGTTCTCCTCCAGACAGCGACTGATTTCGACCTAGCTGACAAGCTAGTGTGGAAAATTCTGCCGCCGTCGGGACTCGAACCTACAACCTCCCGGGCAGAGGCACTGCCATGAATCAGTTGATGCCCTGAGGCACCTCTCCCGTTTTTTCTTTAAAAGAATGTTTAATTCGATTAACAACGACAAAAATAGTAGACCCTTATGGACACGAACTCGACTGTCTCTCACCGGCTTACGTGGCCTAGGGCATCAACTGATAAACTGGGAGGTCCTAGGGTTCCAATCCCGACATTGGCACAATTTTCGACACTAGCTTGTCAGCTAGGTCGAGTTCAGCCGCTGTCTGCAGGAGAATTCTAGCGACCCACTGCTCCGATCGTTAGTTTTTTCGTGTAGTATCTCCGATCAACATCAGGTGAATGCTTCAGCAATACGCCCAACAAACGGCCCTTGGACCACGAGCGATCTTTCTTTCCTCTTCCTTGTCATTTCCTTGCTTCTTACACCTACTTACACTCAGAAGCACTACACTATAATTGTACTACACTAATCCTGTACCTGCTAGATGCATCTTGCAGGAACCTGGGTGTGAAAACTCCCCGCAAGCCGACGTAGGTGAGCGCTAAATCTCACCAGCCGTATCTCGGAAGATCACCGCCACCTTCCGCGATATAAAACATGCACTACACTTACTGGAATAATGAAAGGAGTTGACGCGCCCGGAATCATTGTTCAATCAATAAATAAAAGTACAATTAGTCAGCAAAATAAGAGAAAGATAATAATAAATTTAACCTATTAAAATTAAAATATCCGTCACAAGCGACGTCGTCTGGGAAGTCGTCGTGATGCCGTAAGAACGTATACACAAAGCTGTTATTTACAGATTTATATACTATTTAATATCTACAACTCCTAAGGAAGCCTTTCCGCTGCACTCCGTAGTCTCCAACCCCTGGAGCAAACAACCCCAGCACAGGTCTCTAGAGAACCCCATCGTGCAAACATTCCCGCCGCACCTGGTCCCTAGCCACATGGCGAGAGCAACAGCTCGCACAGCCATCTCACACACATAGGTGGATAAATAGTGCTTTGGCACGGAGGTTCCTCTAAACAACGAATACTTGGTGTCACTGAAGATGGAAAAGATTATAGAAACAGTTGTGTGTTTAGTATTTGTAGTATTAAACATGTTTTAAAAAATTGTGGAGATGACAAAAGTCGCCTACAGCCCACGTAACTCAATTTCAATATAAACTAAAGGAAATGCGTTACGAGTATGTAAGACCTTTTTTCTTGTTGAAGAGCCTCTTTTAGTATTTTCCTGAATATTGATAGCTTTTTTCATTAAGATTTTTGTCGCAGTATTTGTATCCTCATTCTTCAAGCATAAGCTGATACTGAAAATAGATTTTTTTAGCATCAGCTTCCAGGTATCAACTATAACTTAAAAATAATGTACCATGTTATCCTCAATAATAACAGGAATTAATGTGATAATAATTCATATTAATTATAGGAAAATGCTGACAGTAGAATGAGGATGCAGGGCTCATAGAACTAAAGTTTTCTATTTGCAGAATAAGTTGTATTGACATGACAAAAAACTGTGTCTTATCACAGTCTACGCACAATTTTTTTTTCATTTCTTTAGCAATTTTTTGTCATTAAATATATCCTGGCCAACCAAATAATTGACTGAATGAAGAGAAAAAATAAATAAATATGCACATCTCTATTATTAAAGAATTGACGATGATTGACGGGGAATTAGTTAACCAGTAAGATGAATGAACTCATTCCAGATGGCGAGCGATATTCTGGAAGACGAAAGAAAAAATGACGTTAAGAACTTATCAGTGACCTAATATAGAACAGAAAGAAATAGAAGATGATGAGGATGACAAGAAGAATAATGAGAGAAAGGAGGAAAAAAATATGAAAGAGTAGGGCAATGTGGGGAAGAAGAAGAAGGTAGAAAAAAGGAGAAAGAAAAAATATGAGGAAGAGGATGAAAATAGGAAAAAAGGAGAAAAGAGGAGGACGAAGGAAAAGCGAAGGAGACAGAAGGGAAAAGGAAATAAAAAATAAGGCAGGAAGAAGGAAGAGAGAGGAAGAAAAGTAAAAAAAGAGGAAGAAGAAGAAAAGGAAGACCGTGGAAGAAAAAGGGGGAAAAGAGAGAAAGAAAAAGAGGGGGAAAAGAGAGAAAGAAAAAAAGGGGAAAAAGAAGAAAAAGAAGGAAAAAAGAGAAAGAACAGGCAAAAAGAGGAAGAAATAGCTGAGCTTTTATCATCCTTTTTTCTCTTTCTTCTTTTCTACGCCACGAATGTGGGTTTGGGCCAGTGCGCGAGGCGTAATTAAAAGGAGCTCGCGTGAGCGCCGGTCGATCCGCGCGCAACGGAGATCACCTGTTGAAGACGCCGCGCCGCGCCGCGCCGCGCCGCGTGATTCATTTGCCTACTCGGCCGGCGGCGCCGCGGGGGAGAGGCGGCGACGAGTTGCCTGCCTCGTCAGGGGAAGCGCTCTCGAGATGGCACTCGGCGCGGGGTTCCGGCAATTCATTTGTACTAACAAGACGATATGAAAGAGTTGTTTGGGAAAGAGAATTTTTCTTAGAGGACTTGTCAAATGCGAAACCTGATATTTGGAGTTGAGCCTTCAGAAAATGAGGGAAAGAAGGAACTGAAAATGACGCATAAATTAATATAAAAGGCGCGACGCTAATAAAATGAGCCAGTCTGGAACCAGCATACAAAAAATGTGGATTCATATCACGTTAATGTAATTGTAATTAACCATTCAGGAGCTAAAATATATTTTGATTAAAAATTAAGTGTCATTAAGCTTCGTGTTAGAAACATGATCCCAAAAATATATAGTTTCCTCCGAGACAATACGGGACATAATTTAATCCATTATTTATGACTCTTTACAATACACAAAACTTTTATTCCCTACAAATGTAACATATGATGTGTTAAAAATGTGAACTATTTATTCAATACTCTACATGTAGTAATCTAAAAATCAGGAAAAACGCTAATTCCCTAAAGTAGTATTACGTGCATTTCTCTTCTGGGTAATAATTATATTTAATTTATGATAAGCGGAATTCACAATGTGCATTCATGGCAAACTTTTATTGAATATAATATTTCTCTTAACATGTTTATGTAATTGTTTGTTCAATATTGACCGTCATCAAAAAGAGAAACGGGAAGTTACCAAACGGAACGTTTTTACTGTTTATTCAAATTTTGAAAGGGCTGTTTTAAATATTTTACGTTCACCCCACGTGTTAAACAACATAAAAGTATACGACATTAAAACAGAATAGTAAATATTCCTGCAAACAAACAGTATCAACAGCACTCTATAAATATTCCAAGAGGGTCTTGGATGAAGAGCAAATAAATCTCTCCACTGATTCAAGACTTTCACTATTTCTCCAAAAGGCCGCGGCAAACTTGAATTAGCTTGACGATCGGAGTTTCCAATTCAGTACGAACTCGCGACCAAACTCTCGGGCAAAGCCAGCTCATTACGCGCGGAAAGAGTAGAACAGTGACGTGGGCACTTCATCGAGATCGATCGACCAGGAAGTGGTCGGAAGCGAGTTGCCACCTCGCGCGTGGCGGGGCTGGCTGGGGGAAGGTAGAGCCGGCGGAGAGAGGCGCCGGCGGCCAGCCTGGGGAGGCCGCTGGGAGGGGGCTGTGTTTGTAATCAGCGGGTGCCGGTCGGCAGCTGTTTAAATCGCGCCGATGCCTGGGGGCGGACGCGGCCGGAGAGGAGGGTCGATGGCGACGTTGTTGGCTTGAACGCATGCGCCCGCTGCCGGTGGCAGTCGCCGCGCCAGTGCCTCCCACGCACAGCTACGAGACTTCGGAAGAGGAGATGACGTTTCGCGAGAGACAAAAGCTCGTTGAAAGATTGTTCTAACAACATACGGCCCACACTGGTAGAGGCGGAGAAAATGTAATTGTGGCAAAGAAATGTTTAGTGATGGCAGTAGAGGGTGCCCCAGTGGCGGTGGATATGATGGTATTACTTGTAGTGATGCTGTTAATAGTAGATAATATGTGAAATCGTGGTTATGGTGTTGATGGTTATGGTGAGGAGAGTGTCAAAGGTAATAGTCATGGTACCTGTGTTGTCGGTTGTCGTTACATGATGACGTTCCGGTGATGACAGCTGCGGAGATGTTTGTATTTTGGGGCTGGTGGTGGTGGTGGTGGTGGTGGTGGTGGTGGTGGGTGTGGGTGTGGGAATGGTGGTGGTGGTGGTGGTGTTGGTAATGGTGGTGGTCTTGGTAATGGTGGTGGTGGTGGTGGTAATGGTGGTGGTGGTGGTAATGGTGATGGTGGTGGTAATGGTGGTGGTGGTGGTAATGGTGGTGGTGGTGGTGGTAATGGTGGTGGTGGTGGTAATGGTGGTGGTGGTGGTGGTGGTAATGGTGGTGGTGGTAATGATGGTGGGGGTGGGGGTGAGGGTGGGGGGTAGTAGTGATATTGGCAATGGTGGTTGGGATAACACAGTAGGTTTTAGGTCAGTATCTGCGGTAAAATCTCGAAGAAAATTAGAGGACGAGGATGACTGTTGATGTAAGTACATTAGGGAGTGTGAGATGCCACCGGAGATAAGTTCTTAAGAAACGTATTATGAATGACGGTGAGAGACATATGAGAGAGAGAGAGAGAGAGATAGATAGATAGATAGATAGATAGATAGATAGATAGATAGGTAGATAGATAGATAGATAGATAGAGAGAGAGAGAGAGAGTAAATGGAACGAAGTATAAGTAAAATAAAGGTAAGAAGTAAGGTGACGAATGAACGAGGACGACACCATCGTGAGTGTGAGCGCAAGGCGAGAAGAAACGATGCATAGTTTCCAAAGAAGGGTGGCAGCGATGTTGGTGGCAGTGGTGGTGGACGTGGCGAGGGCGGGGGCGAGGGCGAGTGTAGGATGGTGCGGGGAAGGGGCGGGGGATGGGAGAGAGCGGGAGCGAGGAACGCACTGCTGGCCGAATTCCACTCCTCGGAATCGCTCCGGGGTAGCAGGTGTGCCTGCGCCGGGACAAGGGAGGGGCGACCCGTCGCCGGGAGCCGTGTGGACAAGAGGCCGTGGGGTGGGAGCAGAGAAAGCCGCCCGGAATGCCCAAGCTGTTCCCAGGTAAACAGCGAGGAAGAGGGCGGCTCGGTATGGCACATGGGAGTAAGGAATGTTGCGTTCGGGGACAAGGTGACTCGGAAGATGATCGTGGATATGAAATGACTCAAGTTCTTTTGAAAGGCACCTAGCGAACAACCCAAAAGTAAGAAAGTAAACGATAAAGATGGGTGATGAAAGTAAAGAAAAAGTGTTTTGTTCAAAGGCGAGAGGCGGTATATTGAACATTCACATTCACAAAATGGAATGTGGGGCCTCGTGACGGGAATGAGAATGGGAGAAGATGGTGGAGAAGCTGTGATGGTTGCACAGATGCTCCAACGGCGGTCAGTATGGCCGAGGGATAAAGAGACTTCGGGCGATGTTCGGCGACACCTAAACAAACGCCAAGCGGAAGCCCCGACAAAGGCGAGAATGGCCTCGGAAGTATCCTGGAGCGCCTTCAGACGACTGCAGTCTGCCTTTAAAAGCTTCAGGGTTCGTCCGTTTCTGAAAGGGTAAACGATGTTTCGAGAAAGGAATTGTCTGCCTTGTGTTCAAAAAACGGCTGTCTTTTCTTGCAGTATTTTGCCAGGAGGTTGTAGTGGTACATGAATAGAAGAGTGCCTATCAAAGAAATGCGCCTTAAAGAATGAGATGGCTTTTAAACGCGACCTCGAAACATGGGAAAGGAAGAGAATAATACATCTTTTTTTGTTTCTCATATTCGCGTTTTAGGAAGTTTCTAAGAATGACATTGATTTCAAGTTTTAAGTGCTTTGAAAATTATTAAATTCCACACTTACTTTATAAGGTGTAGAAAGTTTAAAAAACTAAAGTGTGTGGTTATTGTTGTGTAAAACTTATACCGATAGATGAAAAAATCAATAATAATAAATGGTAAATGTGAATAATTGGAATTGTCGTTTTAGCGGAGAATTAACGAAATTAATATTTTTATGAAGTCACTCAGTGAATAAAGTATTGTTATAAAACTTATTACAAAAACATTTTCATTCCACTTTAGGTTCATTTTTCAGAAGTCCACAATTATTTAGACAAAACTTAACGTCAGTTTTATTTTAAGATACATTTGATTTAAACATAAATATATTTTTATTTTAATCTATGTTAAAGTATCATTTAAACCCAACGAGCGAAGTAGTTTCACAGTCTGCAGCTTCTTTCTAATTTTCTACAAGTTATCTTGACTGTATCAGTCTCAAACACAATAGTGCCCCCGCTTTAACACTACTTTTTTTAGAGAAATACGTATGTATTCTCCTCGTACATAATACATGCGTGCTCTTACTCGGAGAAATCAGTAGTTTTTTTCACCCATAATGTTGCCTTTAATACTCACTAACTTCAAAGTGACGAAGCTTTTTTTCTGATTTGGTACGAGTGTTTAAATGATCTATGAAAATGTCTTCTAAAATGTCTCACGCTTTCCTATCATTCCTCCGCTTGGAGACGTTTTCTTGCTGGTCCTGATTTCATAGGACGTGTTACAATAAAGAAAATGCTATGAAAATATATTGTATACAGTGAGTCAAAGCTTAACTATTGTAGAGGTCTCAACTTTGACTTACGCACTCTCTCTGAATTGGCTGTGTCCGTTAGAAATAACTATTGTGCTAACAGACTCATATGGAGATTCACCTCACCAAAGAGTTTGCGTGGCATCCATCACACCCGGATTTTCCCTAACACGTGTCACATAGAGTATTTCCGTTGATAGCAGACGCCCACTGCAAGATTTTGCTTTATAAGTACTACTTTCAAATAGTTTGGACATTACGGACGAAATTTTAATAATTACCGATATCACACTTTTTTTGTCACGAATTGGCCGTCTAAGATCACGCTGACATACACCTGTACTTACCGACGCTCGGTAATATTTATACCGTGGCAAGTGTACGTGACTCCTATTTGGGAGGAGGCTGCAGTAGCGCTTAAACGCCATTTTTTTAAAAATACTCCAAATTTTTCAAAGAATATATTGCCATTTAGGCGAGGTTTTACTGTTCTTTAATATTCTTAAACTAACATTTCCGTTCCACTACTACAAAACCGAAAAATGAAGAAAACGTAAAATAATGTACTTTAGGCGGCGATAGATGGCAGCCGGCAAGAGTATGTGGCAAGTCCGAATAGCTAGCTGGGATTAAAGGAAATGGAAAACTAAAACAGAAAGTCTGTACCAGCTGTAGCACCATTAGTAAATATATGCATGTACCACTAAAACCTGTTCAACGATTGTGCAACATTTTATACACCAGAATAAAAAACAATTAAATTCAAAAACTTCAATGAAAAGTTACAAATTCTTGAAGTTATATTTCTGTACACAACTCTCAGCTAAATCAGACCTGATAATATTTTCACGCACGGTAGGTAGGTTACAAGAGAAGTAAGAAAATAAAGTACACATTAATGGCAAAAATAACTTTAATGTCACTGTTATTAAACCATTCCCATAAATATTATTATTAACTTATAATTGACTATAAAACATAATTAGCACGTTACTATTAGCACATAATTTATTATGAAATTCGTACCACTCACTTAGATTGTACACCAATTTCTCAACTGATGGTATAAGTTTTTTGGAAATATATTACGATTTTTTGTAATTAGATATTGCTTTTAACCATTATAAACTCAGCAATTATAACCACGATGTACCAATATCACAATAGGGACTAGTAAGAACAACAATGCCTCACTATCTTATGAAATCACGGCCTCCTATTACAAAAATTAAATATTAATATGGGTTTCTTTCGAATAAAGCAAAAAGAAAAAGATGAAACAAATCATGATTCGAAATAGAAATATTACTTTTTCACGATAGTAGAAAAAGTTAATATTTCATGAGCAAAATAATTGTTTTTGCACAACCTCTTTTTCTTCGCCTCGACCTACCTGTCTCCGCAAGAAAACTCAATTATGATTGTGTAAAAAATTATTTCAAGCACTTATATTAAAAATAACAATTTACTATCCCTTTCGCAAATACACAACCGTATTATTCCCTGAGAATACGTCATTTTAACCTCCGGAGTACTTTGCATTGCTCCGAAGAGTGCTTATGCACTGAATAAAATAGAAAAGGAACCTAACATTACTAATATCAGTGAAGCGAATTACGAATTGAAGATGTTGATGATTGCATTGCTTGCATGTAACTATGAGGTTTTATTATACCAAGAAAGTAAAGCATTAATTAAATGTATTATTTCTTTCAATTTTCGTGAATTAATAACTATTCTATTGAGACTTCTGCAGACTTGGTCCAATAGGCGGTAGACGAGTGGCTACGACGTCATCTAAACGTTTTCTTACACGGTATAAAAGCACTTCCAGTGCTTGGCGTAATAGCATTAAATGTGGAAGGGACTATATACATTAATAATGCACAAAGAAACATTCTCTATTCAGTAAAATAGCGTAAACAAATTAATGGTAGTTTTCATTAGATACTGTACACATTCATTTGATTTCCTATAAACACAAACGTATGCAATAGACCAAATGTATTATTTTTCAAATCTAGTGGATTGATGCCAAGTAATATTTCGTATTTTAACTGTGAACTTTTCAGATTACTTTCGTGAAGAATTTTCATGACCTCTTCAACTTTTATTTTCAAACGACAGATACGTTGGCAGTAGAAGAGAGAAAAATTTGATCCCCAGACGCTCGTCAATACTCCCTAACGAGATCTTTCAGTTTCTTTTTCCAAGAATTCAGCGGCAACCTTTTGAAGGGGCAGTACGAAGAGAACCGTTGCCCAAGAGAATCTTATTTAAGTTTTCGCACATGCCTCCAAATTCAGAAGGAAGTGTTTCATCTGATGCACGCACTTGTTTTGAAAATAGTTTTTTATTGTTTTCTTAACAATGTAACATAAATAGTGTTTTTGGTATTTTCGTTTAAACATGACTTTGTGATTAGAAAATTTAATGAAATAGTGGCAAAAAGAAAGATGAATAGGAAAGTAAGTTTCATAGTTCATATTTACAGAACTCGTTAATTTTATTTTTCGCATTTTTCACTTACATTTTGCAAATAATTTAAAGAAACCCAGTAGCATTTTCGAAATTATTCTTTGAATATGATTGTTAATGTGCATGTGCGTTGCGTATATGGTATAAATGTCGGTAGCATGATTTTAAACACAAGAATAAGATCTTTAAAGTCTCAAGAGATGCACATCTGCAATAGACAGTTGGTCAATATGCCATGTGAATGAATGCCTACATGAAGAAACCTCACATATAAATATTTCATATTAAAAATAATGTTTACTAAATTTCAATCCAGCTTTTCACGAATGCTCGGCAACATGCGAGATATTACAGTGTATATAATCAGAAAACGACACGATTTACACACTGAAATAAAAAAAAACTGTTGACATAGATCTACAGAAACTGTAACAAATATAAAGGGACTAGCGACGAGTAGGTAATTAGTAATGAATTCTTCCAAGCAACATTTCGAATCAGATCGGAGAAAAAAATGCCTTCACACACTCCCTATTCACCATTTTAAAGCCCAGCGAGTCCAGCATAAATCCTCACTGTCATGCCGAGCTTGGGCACGCCGCCTGGCGGCGCTTCGCGGAGACACCGAACGCCGTTCTGCGCCAGGGGCGGGGGAGGGCCGTTCCCACTCCCCAGGGGCTCATTAGAAGGGGTGGCTAATTAAGTCCCAGTTGGGGGTGGAGGACGAGGAGGAGGAGGAGGAGGAGGAGGAAGAGGAGGAGGGGGCAGCGACGAGGCGGAGCGGTGAGGTGCGATACGTCACCGTGGCGGCGGTCAAAGCGGCCTTCCTTCTCCGTTAATTGAAGCCCGCAAAAATGGCTTAATTAATTTGAAAGGGAAATCCCGTGCCACGTCGTGCGACGGCCTGCAGAGAGGTATTTTTATTAAAAACTCTGTTAGCGAGGTGCTTAGGACGGCGGCGACGGCGGCCAAGGCAACGCATGGAAGCTTAGAGAAATGGCTTCGCACAGGATGAAAGTTGTTGCCGGCGTGCACGCAGCGTTGTTTGCACAGCGTTCAAAATGTGCTTGAAATTCTGCTTTGATGTAGGGGTACATGCTCGCAGGAACGAATTTTGTAAAACCATATTACACGTAATACAAATTTTAATCCAATTTAAGGTCTGGTATTTTAAAAATTTCAAAACCCATTTTATTCACTATTTAAATTCTACTAAATTAAAATCAGTCCATAATCGATAAGATCGTCCTTGTAGGAATATAACAAATATCCATATTATTTTTAAAACTTAACTGAAAAATATTTGAAAAAATGTTAATCAAAATACCAAGTAAACGCTCATTTGAAATATGCATCGTGCTCAGTAAATATAAAGTTTCTTGTAACTATTTCATTGGCTTCCACACTGATATTTTTGAAATTCCTTGAAGTATCATTTCAAAGAAATGACTACTATCTATTATAAAAGTCAAAAATAAATTAAATTTGACGAAAATATCACAATGTAATATTGGTATGTCATATATTATGTAAGTTAACCGGATTGAATTCAATCACGACTTAAACAAACAACGGGGCTGAATGTGTCGCAAAGGCGTGTGGGGCACGGGCAGTTGATTGTGGCGATGTCGTTGCCGAAGATGACGGCGGTGACAACCGGGGTGCCGGAGATATAAGCCATGAAGTGAGGGGTTAGTTGATTAATTGTTGACGTACCCGAAAACAAGAATAGTCACACAAATTAGTGTAGTGAATGTTTTATCACGGGAGATGGTGGAGTTATTCTCCACGCTTAATGATGAGATCCGGCGCCGTCACGTCGGAGGTATCGCTTTCCAGTAGATGAACGGCCCAGCCATGGCAAGTAGTATGCTATCGACATGTGTGGTAACGTAGCTCATGTAAGTGTAAGCATGTGTAAGTAAGGGGAGAGGACAGGACAGCGAAGAGGAAGGAATGATTGCGCCCACTCCGTGGCCCGTTTGTCTCTGGTATTCTCTCGATATTAATCAGAGACAACTGAGCAGTTGACTGGAAAAATCAGAGTAGCTGACCGCTAGAATTCTCCAGACAGGGGGTTGAATTTCACATGGCTATGTATCTAGTGTTGAAAATCCTTCACGTAGAGATTGAAACACACACAGCCTCTCGGTCAATGTTTCTGCAGAAGCAGTGACAATGTTGGGCTGTGTTAAACTCGGCGTGGTGGAAAGCACAAGCGGAAGATTGAGGTTAGGCGGGGTAGGGATGTTAGAGCTCATAAGGAAAATGCTGAGCAGGTCGTCATGTGCGGATTGGGGTTGGTACGGGGTGGGACGAGACGGGAGATAAGAAGCGATGCGGGGTTGCGCGGAGTAGGGTGGGACAGAATGGAGTGGAAATTCGGGCGGAGAGGATAGAGTAGATAAGTGTGGGGAGGGAATGGAGAAGAGGAGAGGGAAGCGTGGTGAGAGGTGAGGAAGAGAGAGGCGGGAGCGGAAGGGGAGAGTAAGAGAAGAACTGAGAGGAGATAGAGAGAGGAAAGATGTTCGGATGGAAAGACGGGGAAGGGGATTGACAAGGCGTTAGCGTTGGAGCCATGGGGTCGTATGGCATTTAGGACGAGTGGAAGCGGTGGAGCGGGAAGGAGCGGGGGCGATGTGTGGCGAGGGGATATCGAGGATGGCGGGGAGCGGCGGAGCTCGCGCGGCCCCCAGGGTGCGCGAATTCGCAAGAAGTACGGCGGCGATCTGCCTGACACATCGCCGATAGCGGCGGCGCGCGGCGTCGGAATCGCAAGCGACTCCCGGGAGCAGCGCCGCGCGCCCGCGCCTGGCACTAGGCACTCACAGGAAAGAAAGAGGATCTGGGGGGAAGGAAATGAAAGAAGGGAGGGATGACCTATATTCAGAAAGATAAAGGTCTTGACTCAGTGTCAAAAGCAAACGTGAATCAAGTTACAATGGTGGGGCGACAATACTAGCTGTAACGATGACAACGACAACGACGACAACGACGACAACGACGACAACGATGACAACGATGACAACGACAACGACGACAACGACGACAACGATGACAACGATGACAACGATGACAACGACGACAACGACGACAACGATGACAACGACAACGACGACAACGACGACAACGATGACAACGATGACAACGACGACAACAACAAAGACAAAAAAAGACAAAGTCAACAAAGACAAAGTCAACAAAAACAAAGTCAACAAATACAAAGACAACAAATACAAAGACAACAAATACAAAGACAACAAATACAAAGACAACAAAGACAAAGTCAACAAATACAAAGACAACAAAGACAAAGACAACAAAGACAAAGACAACGATGACAACAACGACGACGATAGTAATCGTTTAGAATTTCGACTGATGTGGCTTTCGAACACCCGGCTGACTGAACACAAAGGCCCTGGTAGGTGCACAAACAAATTCTCTCAAAATTGCCAGAGGCGACAGGATAAAACACTAATTAAAACATATACGGTCTACAAATAGTGATATCCATTATAAACTATTTACAAAAATCATAACAAAGTCACATCAGATCCGTAAAATGCGCCACCCAGAGGAAAAACTGTGTTGGTGTTCGCCAAGGAAATCTAAACAAGGTGAGACGGGCCTGCCATCTCCGCGCAGCTGCTACACACTGATATTTAAGGACCGACTACTCGGCTAATTACAAAGTATCAGTACAAATGTAAGAAACTGACCATGAGACTTAAGTCAGGATTAAAATCAATAGTCATCCAGAGAGAGAACTGATCTAGAAGGAGACTGCGGCAAAGAAGAATCCATGTAGGTAGGTCGAATAGGTAAGAGTCAAAGTAGAGGTAATTCTTGTATTTAAACAACAGATATGGTGAAAATTGTCTCCTAAGAAATGATAAATTATGGATAAAATAAGTGAAAGGCAATTCGATGCTACTGACGTTGATATGAGTGGTTGGAATCTGAACAGATTCATTATTGTTAATCACGTGGGTGAAACCAATAATTTTTAGAGCACAATTAATGAACAATGATATTTTTGTAAATATATTTGAATAAGAGACCTAAACAAACACAGTGCTTTTAATGGACATTTTTGTATCAGTACCCCTGTTAGTTTCACGGCCCGTTGCACAATCCGACCCTTGGAAAGTGGTCCATTCTCCCTTATAATAGAAGTACTTATTAAAGGAAACAAAATTTCTAATCACATGAAAAGAAAATTAATACACAAAAATAAGGAGTGTGGGCACAAAAGTGAAACAGTTGCTAGGCATTATTGAGATTAAAGAAAAAATATACTAAGGGATGTGAAGGGGTTATTTCAAAATGATAAGAAGGGTAATAACATAATAAATAAATACCTAATAATTTACATCACTTTGTATGGAAAAAGTTTTCAAAGAAATCGCTTGTATTCCCTTCGAAGTATACGAACAACTGTAAGAGTAACAGACAAAAGCAATGTCGTCTTCAATCGGATGCATGTAGAACATCATTTATGACTTACATGCTACCTCTTGCGTACTACAGACGTTACGGTTGATGCAACGAAGTCCAGATCTTCGATCGGAAACGACTGTGGCATGACAAAAAAAAGAGGGCAACATATGTTTACCAGGCGTCCACAGGCACTCAGGATCCGAGGCAAGCACTTTTTGAACAAGTCTCTCCAACAGTGACCACGAGGTAGAGACGCTGGTGCTGGAAAGAACAAGAGTTTGTAGAAGATTGGACAAGGTTGTCGGAAAAGAGAACAAGTGAAGATAGTGTTGGAAAGCGAGCGAGTGAAGGTAGTGTTTAAAGGAAATCTGCCATTGATCTGAAAACTTTGCAACTAACGACAAGAAGAGTTAAGCGAAAACAGGAGAAAGTACAGTTCAACAGTCGAAAATATTGAGAAAATTATATGAGATGGTACATCTGATGTATAATAAAAACAGATAGTTTAGTGTAAAAGTTTAATACATTGCGATTCTATACTGCATTCCTTTGTTTTAAAATTGAAAGGCATGTAAGTGTACGCGAAGTTGGAGTGTATAAAATATTAAGAAAACTGTTTTGGATAAGGAAAAATGGTATTCTAGAGGAAAGAGTACAGCATGTAAGTTGGATTCAGGTAGCTGGTAAGCGGTGAGGTGGGAGTTTACAAGTTTGGTTTTCGAGAATTGTAATAACGAAGAGTAGATGTTAAGAAAATTTGTAAACATATTACAGGATAATACTATGTGATAAAAATGTCAGGAGGTGAATCCCTAAAACATAATTTTCACGTCAGGACGAAGTCATAAAAAGATTCATATCACAAATGAATCGGCATTCCATGTTTCACTCACAACCGAACCACCACTGCTCTGGAGTCGTCTCGAAACCTATAGAGTTCCTTTGAGGAACAATGACTCATCAAACAAGATAAAATTACTCTCAGGACCAAACATTCTGTTAATTAAATTAAATTTTTATGAATAATGAAATTTTCTCAAATACTATTGACATGTGCTATTCAATAATGCCTTCCTTGACTTTACATTATAATTATTAATTACTTTCTTTAAAATACAGCAGTAAATATAAACAATATTCGGTGAGAATTTTAATTATCAACATGGTTTATCTTTGTGATTATTGATATGGGCTTTATAATAATGAATATGCATTTTACTTTTTAAATCATAACGTTAAATTTAGAATCACATTTTAAGTTATAAGGTTCTTATAATCTTATCTTAAACACTGAAAAAAATTGTTCGTGGAAATAAAAATAAAGTGTACCTTTGTTCAGTCTTTCATTACAATACTTTCTCTACAGCTCCTTTAGGTGAAAAGAAAAGCACACCTGCAGGGCATTTCGCAGAGAGCAGTAGAGTCATCCATAAGAGAAAGCCGAGACACGATGGACGGATTACGGTTTGCTTGGGGGCTGCAGATGAGAGCGAGGGGAGCGAACGAAGCGCGGGCGAGGGTGGGGGCGGGCCTGGGGAGGAGTGGGGTAGGGACAGAGTGAGCGGGGGGTGGGGCGGAGCGGGGCGGAGCGGAGCGGGGCGGGGACGCGAGGAAGGGCGTGGCGTGGGCGGGAGTGGGGGCGGGGCGTGGGCGGGGGTGGGGGCGGGGCGTGGGCGGGGGTGGGGGCGGGGCGTGGGCAGGGGCGGGGCGTGGGCAGGGGCGGGGTGTGGGCGGGAGCGGGGGCCGGGGCCGGAGGCGAGGCGGGGCGGGGAAGGAGCGTAGGAAAGGCGTGGGCGGGGGTGAGGCGGGGGCGGGGGCGGGGCAGGGCAAGGACGGGGCGTGGGCGTGTGAGATGTGTGGGCGGGGGCGGGGCAGGGGCAGGGCAGGGGCGGGGCAGGGGCGGGGCAGGGCAGGGGCAGGGGCAGGGCAGGGCAGGGCGGGGGCGGGGCAGGGGCGGGGCAGGGCAGGGCAGGGCAGGGGCGGGGCAGGGCAGGGGCAGGGCAGGGCAGGGGCGGGGCAGGGGCGGGGCAGGGGCGGGGCGGGAGCGGGGTGGGGCGGTGGCGTAGGCGGGTGGGGCGGGGTGGGGTGGGGCGGGGTGGGGCGGTGGCGTAGGCGGGCGGGGCGGGGTGGGGCGGGGCGGTGGCGTGGGCGGGGCGGTGGCGTGGGCCGGGCGGGGCGGGGGCGGGGGCCGGGCGGGGCGGTGGCGTGGGCCGGGCGGGGCGGGGGCGTGGGCGGGACGGGGCGGGGTTTGGGCGGGGCGGGGGCTGGGAAGTCCGTTCTCCGGTCACGCCGCCACCGCATTAAACTTTCAGCAGCCAATCGCCGGCAGCGGGCGCGGCGCGGCGCGGCCCGGCCCGACCCGGGCGATTAGCGGGCGGTCCCCGCTCGCGGCCACGAAATGGTCCGCGGTTCGATCCCCCGCGGCGCCGCCGGTCGCCGGTGGCCGATGGCCGGTGGGCGGTGGAGGGTGGGTGGGGTCGCTGCCGGCGACCGCGGCTTGTTCGACGCCTCGCCGCCCCCGCCCCCTTCCCCTACTCCTCCCACGCCCGGCTACAGCGCTCCGACTGACGGGAGAGCGACGATGAAATCGCTCCCAGCGACGTGAATTGGCTGTTCGGCCAACGGGTTCACGTTCCATTTCCGAACTTGTTTTCGCGTCTCGGATACTGTTCCTACTTTCTCGGTGTGGATGAAGTGCCTTCTTTTTCTCTTCGGCTTTTCTAGCTTCGGCTTGTCCACGACAGTTTGTCGCCTCTCTTTCAAATTGCGTTCGTTATTGCCTCTCGTGCCCATACTAGTATTCTTTGGTCGAGACTACATCCTCAGTTGTGTTGGTTTCCCTTCACGGTAGATGGCCGCTTCGAGTGATAAAGAGTTTATATATTTCATCCCTGCTACTTGATAATCATCTGAACAAATTCACCATTATCATTTCAATAATCACCATTAACGCATATGCCAATATTATGGCATAAACTTCATAAGTTTTTCATTATTGTCATTTTGCCCACATCGTCTCGCATCTGAGAGATTTTGTTCCCTTGATGTATCTGATAGTTAAATGCTTATTTATGGTTTTAAGTACCTACAAAATAAATAATATATTATCTTATTACTTTAGCGATTAATATTTATTTACTATATTTCCTCAGCGCCCGTAACTGTTATGACACGTGATCACTACTTTCAATATAGTACTGTAAACAACATTCCTCCATGTAGGAATAAGAATCTTACAAACAATCTCAAAAATGTTCTAAAATGTTTTCATCCCATAACTCGCACTCACTGACTTTTCTTATGTACATTGAAATTAGTGTACGAGACACAATCATTTAATGATACCGTGCCAACAAGTATGTGTCATATTTTACATCACTCTGAAATGCGCTCCAGTTTATTTAAATATACCATTGAATGAATCTAAAAATGATTTAAACATAATAATATCTACAATCAGGCATGGCCTAAAATGCCTATTAAAATCAGACTACGTAGATTTACATTAGTGTAGTCATTTACATTTGTTTTATTAGGCTGTTGATGACAAAGCCATCAAAAGCCAACTATCAATAATCATGAAATATGTTTATCTCCTTTGATCAAGTAGATTCAAACTTTGAAACTGAGATCCGTGTACAGGAGTCATTAAAACTCATATGTGCTAATGTTACCATACGAAAGTCGTGCAATGTTTCCCCTACATTTAAATTTTACAATTTGTAAAACAATTATTGTTTACATTTAACTATTTCTTTATTTTAGAAAAGGTGATAGACGATGTTGCTAATACTTAAAAGGACGCAATGTATTATTGGAATTTTCATGTGAACATTTTTTCTATTCATTACGATACCGGGTTTTAATAGAAAGTCATGCATTATGAGATCACATGTGAAATAACACCTATTTTCAAACTAATTATATTTGGTGTAGGGCCATGGTTTATTACAACACATGTATATTAATAACTGATTAGGACAGTGATCTTAGTTTCCTAAAGTTTGCCTTCAAAAACTCAAAATGGATAAATAACTATAACGTTTAAATTAATGTTGTGCATCATTTCATTTCAAAATAAAATCTTATATTTTTATTTTGTGCTTGAAGACGATTCGTTTGTTACACGTCTTTTCAACCAGCAATCCAAAAGCAATTCAAAGAAATCTCGCTGCATTTCGGGGCCCATCTCCGCCGCCACCGCAGCGGCCGCGTCTTCCCTCTCGCGGCGCTCCGCTCTGCAGCAGAAGCTGGCTCCGGCGACGCGCTCTGCATCGGACTGCCTCTCGCCGCAGTCGCATTACCCGGTAACGAGGCCCCGACCACTCATTGGGGAAATTGCTGGTCGCCGACTTCCAGAGGGGGTCGCCCCTCAATCTCCAGCCGTCTAACTCGGAACTAGATCGGAACTCGATGGAAGAGGATTTTCTCTCAAACGAAAGAGGGGAAAGAAAGTCCTGCATTTTGTAACAAGGGTGGATGTATGTCAGTTCTTGTGATTTACTAATCAATCAGAGAACACATTTTGTACATTCGCAGAAATTGATAAAGAGATTTTTCCCCTTTTTTAATAATAACAGTTGTTTTTTTATTCCACAAAAGTGACAGAAAAGCGGAAAGTCATTCACAAAATCTAAAGAAATGTCTTTAACCTTCATGCTTTCTATGCTAGTGAGAAAAATAAAAAGTATTACCAACGAAAGTAATAATTATAAAATGTTATTAATATTAATATAACTGACACTGTATGCCAATACTTTTTCTCCCGAAATGACGCAGTAACAAAACTGTTAGAGGGGAAAAGCAAATGCTTTTAAATACATTGTACTAACTAATAACATTGTTTCTTAAAACTCCACTACTAGTTTTTATAAAATATTTGATTCTAAAGTATTCATTCCTATAATGCTTTTCATTCAAACTTTTTAATCAAGAGTTCTTTAACTGAATAGACTACGTAACGCGAGTCAACTCAAAGTGTTATCGCAATTTTTACAACCTGCTGTACCTCGTCACCGAATGCTTCCATCAAAACGGCCATTCAAGCATCCTGTCGTACCTTTTGTTATCACCACCAATCCAAGCGCGGGGTTATTTTCAATGTCAATCTGAACAACAGGCTCGTGATCACCCCGCTGTTTGTTCTCCCTAATTCTCTCGAACCAGCCGTATCCTTCACGGGCATTTACACTCTAACGCGTATCACACGCATTTCGAAACCGCGAAGTTTCATACACACCGCCGCGTCAGTAAACAACTAGCGCAGCGATTGAAATGTTAACACAGTCGACACCAATAGGGGAAGGTCTCATCGCTGGAAAAAAGAGCCAGCCAGCGTGAGCGCGGGGGTGCAAGCTCCGATCGGAAAAAGGGAGGTACGAACAGTTGGGGGTCGCGGGCACCGAGCAGAGAGACTGGGATGGGGGATGGGGATGGGGGATGGGGGATGGGGGTGGAGGATGGCGGATGGGGTGAAGGATGGCGGATGGGGGTGAAGGATGGGGGATGGGGGTGGAGGATGAGGGATGGGGGTGGAGGATGGGGATAGGGATGGGGGATGGGAGATGGGGGATTGGGGATGGGGGATTGAGGACGAGGGATGGGGATGGGTGGGTGAGAGAGCGGGAGGTGGCGAGGGGGAGGGAGGTGGAGAAGGGGAGGGCTGGGAGGAGTTAGGGCCACGCCCACATGCCCGGGCTCTCGCAAGCGCATAAAAACGGGCGCCGGTCCGCTGTGCGGGAAACAATCGCATCAAACTGCGAGTGCTTAATCGCGCGTGCACGGCGCATGCGGGGCGAGAGCGTTGCGAGCGGGTCGCGGAATTGAAAGACTGGGCGCGAGTGCTAGAGGACCGAAGAGGGAAAGTTAAGTTCCATGGCGGTTGTGAATTTTTGATTATTTTTCAGACTCTGAATGCAGACGGTTGAAATAAAATGCTTACGGCTGCTCGAGGAATGTGATTAAGAGGCGACTCATTCAAGCGATACCAGGCGCTTGAAAATTATGAGCTTTTAATGCCGTTGAGATTGGTAAATTCCACAATAAATAAAAGGCAACTTCTTTGTTCATATTTTTGAGTTAAATATACCAATTGGATTGCTTTGTATTATAGCACAATTTTCTTTAAGAATGGTGCTAAGGTGACATACTAATCTCGCACATACCGCACGCTCTGTATGACACTATTAAAATTCTCACATAAATTGACATAGTTATGTAAATAAAATCTGCAAAATTTCATAAGTATCTTCACAAAATAATAAAATGCCAATGGAATCACTAATAAATATATGAATTTATATTAAGACAAACAAATATAAAAACCGAAACATGTGTTTGATTGTAATTTACTCATCTCACGAAGCGATACAAAGGAAACAAAAAAGGAAAATATGATATGAAATTCTTATCACACAAGATTAATTTTTTAAGAAGTAGCTTGCGTTATATGTTCTCGAAGTTAATATTTCATGGCAGAAAAGCGTAATATAAAATAAATTAAAACCAAATCATTCACACTTTAAGTACGTCACGAGAGATTCCATGGAAATCTGAAACAACTCGCTACCCACACGTATCGTTACAAGCTACCGCGAATGCATATGCATACGTCAATCAATGAAACGTTGTTGAAACAGGTTTATACGAACGCATTGAGCTCGTAGGTATACCGCCGTAGCTGTTGCGTAATCCAGACCAGAGTGGAAAAAACCTGTGTGAAAATCGATATTCCAACTTACACCAACAAAATCCCTGTATACTCCAATTCTCTTGATAGATGGCTGTGGCCTTATAAAGTGCATTTAAATTTGCATAAATCACACTGTGATTTTGGGTTCTGTGTTCCGAATCTAGCGTGACAAATTTCTGTGGGATTTTATTTGAAGGTGCGTTTTATGAGATGATGGAGAATGCAATTCATTTACGAGTGCGTGTGAAATGCAAATTTTAGACGCAGATTGATTTACTAATGTTAATACGCGTACGTTATACTTTTACATTGAGAATACAACCAAGTTATTCAATCATTCACATATTTACGTGCAAAACATAGTAAATTGACAAATTCAAAATATTTAATTTTATAATAGTTATCTTCGAAATAAGTGAGACTGAGTTCATATCCGCCAAATTTGAATTTAGAGAATCAAAGTGAATAGAGATTTTTAAATAACACGCGCAGGAATTTTTGAAATGTAGATTTGTTGACATTCATTAACAAGGAAAACTAAGTACGTTTTTTTCACTTGTCTTTGACATTAGATTAAAATATGAAGTACATTCAAAAGTTACATTTACAAAGATAAAAGAATAAATAAATTCGAGAGAGGGGACAAAATATAATTTTAAATAAACAATAAAAGATAATAAGGTGTATAATGCATGTTGAAAATATATTTGTTTACATTCCAGGGCTTACAATGGTGAACAAATAAATTAAAATTAATAATTCATGACTTCATTTGTTTACATTGCCTCTGTACGTTACTGAAGCATCGCCACCTGCATTGATTCATCCATCTCCCGCATTTCTATATCCCCCACAGCGCAGATAATACACGCTGAGAAAAAAATGCACCTTATGCACGCAGAGAGGCGATAAATGCGGGTATCCCGATTTTCACGAGGCATCATTTCCCGGCTGACACGCAAATCCAATCACCCTTCTCCCGCTCGCAGAGCGGCGAAAGAACGCCAACAATATCTTGCGCGGGCTGCAGGAGCAGCAACAGTACGGCATTTCCTTGCTCGCGCCGGGTCTTTGGCCTCGCAGGGGTAAAAAAAAAGAAACAGCGCCAGGCTGGCAGCGCGCGGCAGCCGTATGTTAGGCAAAGCGGCCGCGTAAATTCCCAAGCAGAGCCGCCGCCGTCGCCGCGCAGCACGGGCGGAGGCCGCGCCGTGGAGCGGGGCTAGGACGGCGCCGCGGGACCCCCTGGGATTCGGCGAGAAGGGGTTGGTTGCACTACGACGCGCGGCAAGGTGCAGAAGCGGCTAGAGATTGAGTGACACGAATGGAGGGGCTTCCGGATAGGTTGCTCAGGGCATCAACTGATGTCACTGCAGTCTGCCTCTGAGTGAGAGGTGCTCCGTTCGAGCTCGACGCTGGCAGGAATATCGACACTAGCTAGCTTGAGTTCGCTCGCTGACTGGAGGAGTATTCTAGCGGCCGGATCCTCTGGTCGGTAGTTTCACTCTGGTCGGTGGTTTCAGCGATCAGGCGAAGCCCGAAGCAGTGTTCTAACAAACGGACTACGCATCGCGCGCGGTCTTTTCTTGTCTTATCCTCACACCCCTTACTCATACCCACACTAACATGCACTGCACTACCACACATGCCGGGAGACCGGTCAGGAACTTACAGATTGTCCCAGCTAGGGCGGTGCCCCGCTATTGGAAGATACGATTGTTAGGGAAAACCCCACTGGCCGGTTGTAGGTCGGCGCCGGATCTCGCCATCCAGCGGAGGAAGACCACCGCCACCTCCAGAAGTAAACATGCAATACACTTACGGGATTATCGAAATTAGCAGTTGAGTCCGAAAACACTATCAATTAATGAAGCTAATCAAACGAACAGAGTTTGATTCAAGGAGTGTGTGGTTCAACGACCCTTTCGGGGGAAAACTTGCATTGATTAATTCAAATTTTCTGGCCCGTCAACTGTTGAGGTCAGTAGTCCCGTAAGTTCTGCGCATATTTTTATCGTGGGAGGTGGCTGTGATCTTTCCCTGCTGGTTTGCGAGATCCGGAGCCGAATTTCGTCGCCTTGCAGGGATTTTCTCCAACCAGGTATCTCCCATGTGATTGGCACCGCCAGAGCAGGGACACACTCTAAGTTCCCTACAGGTTTCCCGGCACGTGTGGTAGTGGAGTACATGTGAGTGTAGGTGTGTGAAAGTAAGGTAAGAAAAGATCGCGCGCGGTCCGTGGCCCGTTGCCCGTTCTTAGGGTACTGGCTCTGGTATTAGCCTGATATTTATTAGAGCAACCACCGAAAAATACCGATTAGAGCCGCCGGGTGTTAGAATTCTCTTCTAGTCCGACTGAATTCGACCTTGTTATCTAAGTAGTGTCAAAATTCCGGCCACAGTCGGGGCTCGAGCCCTTCGACCTCCCGGTCTGAAGCACTGCAATTACATTAGTTGATGCCATGACCACCTTTGCCGATGGAAACTCTTAGATCGGGAGTTGGAATTCAGCAGTTTAACTATCATGAACAATATACAATTGTATCTGAGTCATAAATGGATGATATAGTTTTGCCACAATAAATTAGAAATTCACGCACAGTGATATACTTCCTGCACAGTGATATATTTTGACAATTCTAATTCATTAAGTTTTAACATTTATGTTTACTTTCTTTACATTTATTTCCACTAAACAACTGTTCTGAATAGTTTTATGAATGATTTAAGGTGAAACCGGGAGAGAAATGGAGGCAGTAGTCCTAAAGTAGAAAAAAGTGAAAAATAGTAATATTAAAAAAAATGTTTGGTTGCTGAATTATTCCAAAGGAATGAGGAAAATGTGTGAGTGAATTATAAAGAAAACTAGTGGTGGTACAGAATGGAAAATAATTTTTCGTATTAGTTTGTTTCCTAAACTCTTTAG
Organism: Gryllus longicercus; assembly: GCA_038098605.1. Lineage (NCBI taxonomy): Eukaryota > Metazoa > Arthropoda > Insecta > Orthoptera > Gryllidae > Gryllus > Gryllus longicercus. Next base: position 4,501,179 of record JAZDUA010000064.1, on the reverse strand, counting down.
CCTAGGCTAGCCTTTTGGTATTGCCCCAAACTCTCCCCCATCTGTTTGCAATCACCACCTGAAAGAATTATTTTTACATTCTCACATTTTAGGTCCACTAATAAAATTGAAATATGATTTTTAGAACATCACAGGAAAATAAACTTGTTCATAGAGGCAAATTTGCATTGTAAAAAATTACAAGCCGTTTTTTGAGAAATATCGATGGAGCTTATTTAAATAGGCGCTATTTATTAGAAATAAGCAATTTTACAAAAAAACTTTGAGTATTCGTGAAAATAAGTCAGAACATATTTAAATCATTTGTACTCACAAATACAATCACGTATAAAAATTGCTTGTAATGAAGTAAATATTGAGCACGTGAAAAATATTTTAATAAATTTTATTTGTGAAATTAAAAAAAAAACTCAAAATTGTATTTATATGTTATAAATACTTGCTTTAGGCGCTCTAAAGAAAAAACATTAAAGACAACAACTGGTGTCAGTTTTGAGACAATCTTGCTTTTAGTATTGTTAATATTTTCTTAAAACGGCATAAAAACTACTGATATTTTCAAACAATTATACATAAAATACGGAACATACATATACGAAAATTAATTAGGGCAGTATGAATTAATTAAAGAAATTATTGAAGAATAAAAAGAATTTCCAGAATATACGTCATCTTTAATTTTGTTGTTGTTCGAAGGTGTTCAAAACATTTAAAACTTTGCAGTTTTCAAAAATACATTGGTAACTATGAAAATATAACCGATGTCAGCTTTGCTATGAGCGATGTATTGCACTCTATTCTAACAAAAAAATATTAAGAAAAAATTCTGAGCCATTTTGGAGATAAAAATTGAAAATACTCCAGGGGCTCCATGTAAAGTATCCCCCATGAAATCTGTTCAAAACTGTAAGGCTTTGAGTAGGTCTACATACATCGAAAAATATTCATTTTTACAAAATTCTTACGTTCCGATATTGTTGTTCACACACGACAGACGGAAGAACGTTTTGCCCTAAACCAATATTTCGGAATAAGGGACACACAAAACAAGGATTCTGATTGCACAATATGTTACATGAAGTAATTTATTATTTATTTAAATAAGATAATTAACTTTTTCGGTATCACGGCTCTTTTTTCTGTAGAAAAATCATCTCTTTTGTGGCATTATTACAGATTTATCTATGATAGTAAGTAGTTTGCGAGAAAGTAACTAATGATGCGACAGAATGTCACAGACATTATTGTGCACGTAAGATTTGGAATCTCTTTCATCTGTTCTAGCTTTCCGGTTTTTCCCTTCCCTGTCCCATCCACTAGCGCCTAAAAAACTCTTTTTTCCTTCATATTTTCTCAATTTTGCGGTCCCGTAATGATAGAGATGAAGTGTGAATTTAAGATTGGTATAGAAGAGAACAATTTGGAGCAGGTTTTAAACGTTTCTGAAAATGTACAATTTTGAGATCAGTTTCACATAAAATCTTTGAATTTTTGAGTAACTGCATAAGAAATCATTTGAAGCAATATGTAGTTTGCATAAGTATGTTGTTAATATATATAAGAAAACGAAAAAAAAGGAAGGGACATTGAGATGGAAAGAAGAAATGATGAAAGTGCATGAAGAAAATAAACAGGATATGAATAATGAAAGAGTGAAAGTAAACCCATGAAATATGAAAATATCATTTCAGCCCGAACTACAACAATTTCGTAAAAATTCCGAAAGAAACGCTGCAAGTGAGATGGAAAAGCGAAAGTGTAGTAAGTTGCTGCCGTAGATGGAAAAAGCGGCGGAGGCTGAAGAAAGTGCGAGGGCGGGGCCAGAGAATGTGAAGGGCTGCATGTATTACGGAAGTCGGAGAGGGGCAGAGTGGTGCAAGGGGGAGGGAGGAGCAGGCGGGCTTGTGCGGTGTGTGGCGAGGTGGGGAGAGGGTGAAGGGCGACGGTTCGGGGCTTGGCGGAGAGGTGTGGCGCGGAGTGAGATGAGACAAAGCGGGGCGTGACGGGACGGGGCGTGACGGGACGGGGCGGGACGGGGCGGGGCGGGGCGGGGCGGGGCGGGGCGGGGCGGGACGGGGCGGGGCGGGGCGGAACGGGGCGGGGCGGAGCGGAGCGGGGCGGAGCGGGGCGGAGCGGGGCGGAGCGGGGCGGAGCGGAGCGGGGCGGAGCGGAGCGGGGCGGGGCGGGGCGGGGCGGGGCGGGGCGGAGTGGGGCGAGGCGAGGCGAGACGAGTCGGGACTGGGCGGGGCGGGGCGGGGCGGGGAGGGTCGGTAAGGGGCGAGGCGGGCGGGGCCGGGCCGGGCCGGGAGGGGACGGGACAGGACAGCTCGGGACGGGAGGGGATGGGTCGGGACAGGACGGGACGGGACGGGACGGAAGGGGATGGGACGGGACAGCTCGGGACAGTCGGGTCGGGATGAAGCGAGACGAGGCGAGGCGAGGTGGTGCTGCACGGGGTGAGACGAGGCGTGGGGGAGCCGGTCGGGGCGGGGTGATGCGGAGTGGAGCGGGGCAGAACCGAGTAGAGAATGTTGAGGCGGAGCGGTGGAGTGTGGGAGGCGGCGGAGCGGGGTGAGATCGACGGGACAGGACGCGGAGGCAGGGAAGTGGTATCGACGCCTCGCCTCTCTTTCGCCGATGAAGGTTAGCGCGGGGCGGGCCCGCCCCGCGTGGGAGGCGCTGGCAAGCGCTGGCTCGATGCAAGCCAGGGCATAATGGAGTGTATCGGCACACGCAGGTCGATGACCCCCTCGCCAACCGACTTCACTCTTGGCAGCGGCGCCGAAAGAAACCTCCATTACTTCCAGGCAGTGACAAACCCAATTCTCGACGCTACGCCATCACAAACAACTTTTCGGTGGCTTCTGATACATCTGCAACATGCTATGTACAGCAAACACCATTTGCTGTTGTATCGAATAAAAACTGTTAAGAGAGATACTTCAAAACACAGTTTTCGTTAAGCAAAGGGAGTTAAAATAATAAAGTGAAATCGGTAGATTGACATTCCATTTTGTTTTTATACTTCACCTACATGCGAACTAATGGCTCAGGAGATCATCCCATTGAATTAAATCACATTTGATAAAAAAAACATTTATTAATTATTTATGAAATTAATCCCACGTACCAACGAAAAGAAACAAAATCGGGTAGTAGTTGTTTTGTGAACATATACACTAAATAAATAATTTCATTGAATAAATTAAACTATTTAAAAACTATTTTCGTTAAAAAGTTAATTTACATCTTTCACTTTGCGGTTTGTGCCTGACTTACAAACGGCATCAAAACTACTAAAGTATTGAAACGTGAAATAGTCAACATACTAGGATATTTCCTTTAACGCAATCCGTATCATCGTATAAATCACATCTCCATTCGCTCCTTCCATCAGACGATTTTCAAACGCGCGTTTCATCAACAAATCAAACAGAAAAACGAGCGCTGCGTGCAAAGCAAATTTGAGGAAATGCGAAACCTCTCTCCTCACGACGCTTCCCCGGCAGTGCGAGACGCGAGCACGCGGGGGAAGACAGAGAGCGCTGGCGCGAGCGCCGGCCTCGCGGTGCGTCGCTTTCACCAAACCTATTAAGGACACGCTCGTCGACGCTTCGCAACCGCTTTTCCGAACCTCCGGGGCTGCGTCTCTACGTCCCAGTAGATCCACTCAACACTACAACGAGCCCTCAACGCCTTCCCCCTCTTTCTCACGCAAATCGTCAGTATCTCCATGCATTGGACTGGGAGAAGTGGCTCCGGGCAACAACTGATGTCACTGTAGTGCATCTGACCGGGAGGTCCTAGATTCGAGACCCGTCCGTGGCAGGCTTTTCGATACAAGCTTGTCAGAGCTAGATTGAATTCAATTGGTGTTTTGAGGAGAATTCTAGCGGTCGGCTGATCGGTAGTTTTCCGTGATTTTTCCCGACCAACACCAGGCGAATGCCCGAGCCCTACCCTAACGGGCCCCGAATCGCTCGCAATATTTCCTCTTCCTTGTTCTTACACTAACATGAATTGCACTATCTCACATGCAAGGAAACTGGTCTGGACCTTAGAACTTGTCCCGGCTGGGGGGAGATACCCGATTGAGGAAAGTCCGCTAGCCGACGGTAGGTCGGCGACGAATCTCGTCATGTATTGAAATAATGACCTGTTGACGCACTCGGAATCACTAACAATCAATCAATCAATCAATGCGATGGCCTTGGTTGATGGGTCACTGATACTGCCGTGGTAGACATGCTTTCGTGTAGCATACGTATACTGTGAAAGTAAAGATCAGTAAGTACATAACTACGAGGGTTGTTTTCTATAAAATTTCTCCCACTGCGAGACCAACCACTTTCATGATTGACAGGAATCTCCTCTCTTTGTATTATGTCCCTGCTACCACCCGATTACCGACCGACACCTCTGTCACCGTACAGCAGCTAGAGATGTTCCCTCAATTTGAGATATCCCATATCCTCGTCATCACACATTCCAGTAACCCGCACATAGCGACAAGCTCCTGTCGCCAGCCCCATCCTCGGCCGCCAAATCGCATGCGTCGCGCCGCGCCCTCGTGACGGACAAGCCCACAGCCACCGCTGCCTCCGCCCCCGTCACCGCCATTGCCGGCCCAAGCCGCGCCGATCAATCGCGGGAAGACAGCGGCTAATGGCCCGTGAGGCGCGATAGTTCTCGGCTCGTTACCCCTTCCGCTCAAGCCCCGCCCCGCTAATCCCTGGGGCCCCGCTTCTGGTGCGCCGCGGCATGTCTCCGGCCGCAGTCGGGCGACTGGCAGGGTGGCGCTGGCGAACTGATGGGCGCCGCGTGGCGGGCGCTGGGGGCTGGGAATGCGAGGGTGGGAAGAGGTGCGGGTTGGGGGGAGCGGAGGACGGAGTGGTGAGCGGGCAAGGAGCGGAGGATGCGAGGGTGGAAACGGCGGCCTTATGTGCTGGGCGATGCGTTTTGTGGTGGGCGGCGGGCGGCAGGTGTCAGGCGGAGGACGGGAGGCGGCAAGGGGGGCGGCAAGGGCGGCGGCAAGGGCGGCGGCTAGGGCGGCGGCAAGGGCGGCGGCAAGGGCGGCAGCAAGGGGGGCGGCGGGGGCGGCGGGGGCGGCGGGGGCGGGGGGGCGGGGGGGGCGGCGATGGCGGCGGGGGCGGCGGGGGCGGCGATGGCGGCGGGGGCGGCGGGGGCGGCGGAGGGCGGGGGCGGCGGAGGGCGGGGGGCGGCGGGGGCGGCGGAGGGCGGGGGGCGGCGGGGACGGGGGACGGGGGCGGCGGGGCGACGAGATGGCTGGACGGCGGGGGCGACGGGGATGGAGGTTGCGGCGAATGCAGACGGATAAGCGGCAGGGTGGGGCCATCGCGCCCATTTGCCTCGCTCTGCCTGCGCCGGATGATAAAATACACAACGTCTCAATGAGCACCAACTGATTTCCACACGAGTGGAGGGCTATTGGAATCGCATCCAAGAAGCGCTGCTCGAAAAAACTTTGCTTCTCTCTGCTTCCATGTGACGGCGTTACTGCGTACTCTTACGTTTTGTCGAGAGCTTTCATATATTGGTTATTGACATATGCCTCAATGTAGTGTCAACCGTAATGATTGTACTAAAACTTTTTCAATTCTTGTAAATAAATTGAAATATTAAGTTTTTTAATATAATTTTTTGAAGACAAGTGTCTGAAATTTTGATAAGTAATAAATCACGTTGTCAAAGCTAATTTGAAATATCCAAAATTATATTTACTTGAAGTAAAAGGGACATCACTGACGTACATCAGATATTTTGTAGACGTACACTGAATGCTTATTTTAGAAAAATATAGCTAAGTACTATAACCAAATTAATCTGTTATTTATCAGACATCTACATCTTATACAAATTACCCATTACCTTTCTATTACACAAAAGTCCATTACCCACAAAAATCGAAAAGCAAATACGATTATTATTTATTTCAATAAAATGGTTATCATTAAAAGACTTAGAACTTATTTTATATTTTGTCAATTTTCTAAATATTATGTAGTTTTAAATGCGGAACGTGTTGCTGACAAGTAAAAAACTGTTTTTAGCTGTTTCACAATTTCTTTAAAAAACACAACCGTCAGAATTTGACAGAACATTCAAATTTCAAAATATTTTTGTTATTACATTTTTATCAACGTCCACATTACGACATTTTTATGAATGTCCTACTAAACAAATCACTATAAAAAAACTTCCGCTATGAAATGGAATGTTAAAGTGAACAGTTTCCCCATTTCATTTTTTACAACTCCAAGTCAGTTTTGTTACGTACAGTTAGCAATGAGAAAGAAAGCAAGAAAAACACATTTGCATACGCAACTTGATTGTTTAAGATTACGAGTGTTTTAAAACCTTTCATTGCATCAGCGCTACCCTTCGTTATTACTAGATCACTTAATATTTAATTTGCACCTGCTATATTTTCATACAATTGATAAGTTTATATAAAGCTTCATGTTTTATTATAGACAACATACATGTTTGTTCATTAATTAAAAACACAAAAACGTCATTGACACATGACATATGTGTTTTTAATAAATGAACAAATATGTATGTTGTCTATAATAATAAATGAAGCTTTATAAAAACTAATTAAATCACTTAGTCATAAAATGAAATTTCTTAAGCACACGAGTTACAATCAATTTTAGTGTCAAATTAGAAACTTGAAATTACAATACCTCATTATCAAATAAATGTTTTCTGATTTAATTATTCAACATGTGCTTTATTTCAACAAATTTTGCACGATTCGGAAATGTAAATAATATATTTTTTAAAGACCAACATTAGATGCTAATTTTGAATAAAATTGTATCTACAATACTAATTTGTACAATTGTATTGTACAAATTACACATGCTTATAGTTTTCTTTGAAATGGTATCGGTTCGACGGATAATAATAATAATAATAATAATAATAATAATAATTATTATTATTATTATTACAATAATAATAATAATAATAATTATTATTATTATGTTCTTAAGTTGCTTTGTAACGACTTTCGCAAAAATATACAAGTAGTTCGTTTAAAATAATCAATAAAAAACACAACTCATTAATAATTCACCGATGCAATTAATAATATAACTCACTGTTTCGAAACTTAATTTCTTCATGAATCGAAAACACCTCATTATCGTTCAAAATGGAATACGTATCGTTTAGTTCACCTCTACAGCAACGAGACTTGTGTTTCTTCTTCCAGTCAGTACCTAGGAGCAACCTAACCTCACAAATGCCCAGCGTCGAGCACCACGGGATGCGCGACAGCCGTGCTCCCGCGACGCTCCCGACGCCACTAGCGCCACCAGCGTCACCGCGGGTGCGCGGAGAACCGTGCGCCGTTCGCGAGCGCAATAAATTTTCTGCCACGTCAGACCTAACCGAGTTAGTTTTGAATAATAATTCCGGCCATAGACTCCGGGGCATAAATCACGACAACGTCCTTATCTGGCGTGCGCCCGCCCGCCTCTCCCGCTCTCCCGCTCGCTCGCTCCAGGCGCTCCTGTCGGCGGCGCCGCGAAGACAGCGCTTGCCTGGGCGCGCCAGGACGTTGGGGAGCCGAGGGGCGGCTTACAGTGGGCCCAACCGTGATGAGGAGGAGGAGGAGGAGGAGATAGAGGCATTGTCCAAATGGACATCCATTAAAACCGACATCTGGGCCTTGTATTTATAAATGTAATTGTAAACAATAACTAATTTTCTACATTTAAAAAGGTGCGCTGTGTGCATAACGATTGTGTTATGAAAAAAGTGGTGGCAATAAGAAATCTAAGCACTATTTAAGCTGACAATGTACTCTAGTTTTTTCATAGAAAACTTTATATATATATATATATATATATATATATATATATATATATATATATATATATATATATATATATATATATATCAAAAGCAAATAATTTAAAGTCAATAGAAAGTTTACGTCCTGGGTTAATATTTACAAAGGGTAATGACATTTGTCACATTCTCTATTTTGAAATAATTCACCATTTATCATATTGGGCTCCATAATTCAGAATGTACGTTCAGTTTTTGATCTCTCTCAAAGAAAAAAGTATGAAATAATTATTTGTTTTAAATTGTTTAAATTAATTATCTACTTTTTTTCTTCCCGGGCCTTTTTCCAGCTTCACGGTGCATTGATTGCGACTATCCGCGCGGGATACCTACTATGTTATTCATGGGGATTCGTACTAACCTTTTTATTACACACACATGCAGACTCCAGGTCTGTAGTCAGCAGATTATTACGGACTTCTGCGACGACACGTTCATGAAAGACAAGGGACAAACAACTTGTCCACGACGCATGTCGAACTCGAACCCGCGACCCTTCAGACTGAGTAGCTGAGTCGGCAGCACGCTCTAGCCATCTCGGGCATCCAGGTCGGCCAAATTAATTATATACTAATTATCGCCAAAACAACCATCACTTGTAAGATTAACCACATAAAGTTTTCATTGCCACCTTTATGTTATGGGCCTGGCTTGATTGCTCATTGTAATTATTTTTATCGATTATTTTCCTTCAGCTTTTTTATGAAATATATCGGCCCAGTGTGCGTGGGTGGCGCGCTCTACATTCGTGCACTGCATTATTTCTTTTCCTTTTTCCTTTCCTGCCTTCTCCAGTACTCCTCCGGTGAGCTCTCGAAAACTTTTCCCTTCGTCAATTTTTCTTCGGATATCGATCGGATGTTGTAGAGATTTATAAATTTCTCTTCTTGTCTCAGGAAGCATTGGAGACTCCCATGTGCGTGGGAGGAAATAGATGTTTTACATCTTGTGGAACATTTGCATGCATTGCTGGTTGCTCCGTTTCTTCGTTTTTCACTTCAAGAGTCAGAGAAAACAATTTTTTGTCCACGGTTTCCGGAATGTACAAAAAGGAAATTTTTAATAAAATGTTTCTATACAATTGAACAAATAAAGACGAAAAATAAGAAAAAATATAATGTAATTATATAAATATCGAACTATTAACTTGGATCTCGTAAGGAAAATTTGAAATTTAATTCTCGTTACAAAATCTAAAATAAAATGTTTGAATGTTTTGAGAAACACAGGATTAAAATTATGTAAACAATATTAGTCACTTTACACTTAAAGAAGATCATGTTGTGATGGTTGAAACAGCCACCGATGTGGGTTTCACGGACAGATGAGCATTCTAGTGTTAAACTAGTTATTTTACAACAGCTCATACTTTCTTGCATTACTTCCAATGTTTGCAATTTTAGAAACTTCAGAAAGTTCAACGAAAATGAACCCACCCCTTTCTTTTAAGTGGCTCTTATTCCTAACGTGGAAAAAGTTAGGAACAGTTCTTTTGCAAAGTTTTTTTTATAAATTGCATAAACTTCAAGAGGAAATCACACAAAAACAACTCGTTATTTTAAAAAAAAGTACATGACATTTTCTGAGATCTGATTTTTTAGAATAGATTTGATTTAAGAAATATGTGTCATCAATATTCTGCTTTTGCAATGTTATAAATCATTTACTGTAGTTTTGGAAATTGATTAGAGTTAGCCGAAAAATAAGACCAACACCAGCATTTTATTTCTTCTGCTATTTATGAGGAAAAATTTAAAGAAGAAAATTTGGAGCCTTTTGAAAATTATTTTGACCTTTGAACTTCTAGAAGAGCAGATATGAACCCGCTTCACGGCAAGCGTCATGCTTCAGCCCTATATTTTTACCCAATTTTTTGTTTAATAACGACAGTAAATATTGATATTCATTTGGAAATAAATCTCAGAGGACCTCCCTGCTCAGGATTGCTCTCGACATGACCGGATAAAAATCCTCAACTATAATGCAGTATGAATACAGTCTCTCAAGTCACCAAACGTGTGTCCTAGCATTAGTTGCTAGGACACGGGTTGCCGTGACCTGATTTGAAAACACAATGGTTTTTTTGTCCTACATTTTATGTACAATTACCCGAAATCTACTCATATTTTCAAAAAGTGGTACATCACTTCACTTGAAAGTCTATCTTGAAACTGAATTAATTAACAGATGGAAAAATAGACGGACAAATATTTTCTTTACCAGGGACCGAAAATAAGAGTTTTTCTGTTGAAAAATCGCGGATTTCGTCGCACTATTTCAGTACTTTCTCTTTACAACATACTAATTAAGGAGAGAAAGTAATAAGGATCAAAGATATTTTTAATATGATAACTTCACATCAGAACAGAATTCGGTTGGAAATTAACAAAAAAAAAAAAAAAAAAAGTCCAGTTTTGAAATGCAACCCGTTGTAATGTACACGTCGCGTTTGGGGGTGGGGTTTGCAGATTAATATATTTTGACAACAAACTTTGAATTGCATACGTTAGCATTTATTTGCGAGCTCAACAGCAACGCGTTCCGTTAGGTAAATGCGGGCTTTACTTTTCAGAGGCAAGCCTTCCGTTTTCACTTTTGCTCCGGTGTGAGAATATTTACAATGTAGATTTCTACATATTAATTCATATCGTGTTTTGTGGTATCAACTTAATCCTCGTTACTTCTTGTTTACAAGTTGCTTTCCAGTGTATCCAATGGAAATCAAAATGAAAGGTGAATTCTGTTTACATTGCATTTATTTTGATTACACTATTTTCATCATTATAGTGTAATAGTGACGATGTTTTGCAATGTCCGTAAAATTGGACGTTGTATTTAAGTTCCTGGGAGTTGATAAATCATGATATGATATGCCATGCTTATCATATAAGCATATCATATGTCATGACTTAGCATAATCATACACTATAACCCTTTTTATATTCATGAAGATGATAACCAGAGTAATAAAAGGCAATGTAATTGTAAAAGGATAACATACAGGGGTACAAATCATATTATTTGTAAAACAATTCGAAGCGGAAAGCGAAGGTGGAATTATTGAAATCGCTTAATAATGTTATACCATAAAAATGTCAGAAACTCCTCCAAGAGTATTTGCTTAAAAAATCTTCATTAAGAGATTCAAAAAGAACCAGTCACTCATAAAATATGTTTTATGACTCTTAATATTCTGATTTCGTAAGCTGTCAGAATCAGAAATGGCCTTAGAATTAATTTCACCAGTAAGCATAAAAGAGATTCCCTACTCTTGCATAATGACATTATAATACAA